>JAJMKP010000011.1:0-360214 GCA_030569295.1 Taiozyma yuanshanica
CTCCATCCGGGTTTGGTTTCATTATTGTAAATCCTTTCAAATGCTTTCGCATATAGTACCTCCGAGCCTCTTTTCTGGTATACATTCGCGGCAAGTCGCAGATGCGATTTTTGTTTTTCAAAATTTCAACGTTTGTCGCACTTTTCGCGGATCTCTAGAAGGACGCTCCCGCCTAGAAAATCCCGCCCACGAATTTTTCCTCTGCCTATCTCCGCCTAGAACTCCGCCTAAGTCAAAACGTCCTTTTTATACACCTCAAAAATTTTTTTACTTTCCGGACATTAAATTTTGAGCAACCTCAGGAGAGAATTGATTTACTGCATAGATTACATTTATTTTATAGAAGAATATTACTGGATATTATCCCTCTATTAATGAAACATCACATTGAGTATAAATTTATTTAATTTTATTGAATAAAAATGTTACATCAACAGTCCGACGCTATTCTTTTTTTTAATTTTTAAAACTCACATGTATTATTGAAAAATAATTAATTATAAAAATTGAATAAAATGCCATGGGTTATTTTAATTAAACATGTTTACCAGAGAACACTGGCACTTATTCTCGTATATTATTCTATGTAGTTAGCGCTGTCACATGATGAAAACAGACTTTTTGTTGCATCTTCCTGAATATTGGAAAATGTGGGAAACCGTTCATCATTTCTAGGGAAATTCACATTAGACGGAAATAATGTTTAGGCAATCAAAGCGTAAGCTGGACCATATTATCAAGTCTTAGTAATAAAAGTATCTCTCTCTCTTTAGTGTTTCTTTTTTTTTGAAATTAGAAATATTAAACTTGATTTAACCTTTCTAAGTTACTAGTCTCAGATATCCTTGTTTACGGCAATAGATCAAAAGCAAACACCAAAAATATGGCAGTATCGGAGGACAATCCTTGAAATATTTATTGATGAACTTTAAGAGTCTTTATTATTACTTTGGTATATTGTTTCCTGTATATATACGTTGAAGCACCAGCAAATTATGGGTATCAGACTTGGACTTTAATTACTTCCCCACTAAGTGGGTAATTCCTTTCATACTAATCACAGTTAGTAAGATATCATTAATATAATACCCACAATACTTAGATTGTCTAGATCTTGTAATTTTATGTCTCTGATGGGAGTTTTTATTTGAAGGATAATAGATTGGCGAGTGTTGCGACAAAAGGTGACTATTTGGATACTAATTCAGATATAGAGCAATAGTTTGTTAGTCAAAACTTTTGAAGAGACTGTGACGTATTGAGGTATCAATGATCTCAATCTTTTGAGATCTATTGCCTATAATATTACCGTTGTTTTTATTTTTGATTTCTGAGAATGCAGTAATTGTCAATCAACAACACCAAAACATCAATGATAAAGTGACTCCTTACAGAACTCAGTTACATATAAGCAGTTTCATTATTTGAAATACAATGAATTTATTTTAAGTTGCATTGAATGTGGTGTTGTGACATTCTATTCCTAAAAACTGATCGTCGACATAGTCCTGATATTGCCATCGAATTTCGGACCCTTTACTCAATGTAGTGCTATCATTGGTTAGAATGGCGTATAAAATCTTTTTTCTAAGCTTTATGTTCCTTTTTTCATCCCTCTGAAGTAACCTCTTAGACCTTTCCTTGTTGGAGCACCTCTGAAGTAGTCTGACCATGATATGACGAATGCTCAACAACAACAAATTTTCAGTAGTTGAAACCTAGTTCAAGACAGAGAAATGCCTCCATAAATACCTTGTAGCCTTTGGTATAGCTCCCGTCTGAAGTTTTTAGTGTTCTCTTCTCTTGTTATAGGAGGAATAATCGAAATAGTCAGTGCCACTTCTTGAGAGATCAAATCTGAGTTAAAAACGGTATTCCAGTGTCTGATTCAGTGCAGATATCACATCAGTGTAAGACTCTGATCAGACTTGCGCAATATTTGATGAGCCATGTTTGCTGTATAGCATTAAATTTAGCTGAGTTTCGGCCTCGTTTCCCATAGTTGGAGCTGTAGCTGATGAAATCCTGATTTGCCAACATAACACGAATCTGTTGGTCAGTTTCAAGATCAAATTAGAATAAGAAATAGATCATGTACTCTTTGTGGACTCAAAGACTTTTAATCTTTCTTGGGAAGCGACTCTCCCACCCTGTGATTAGTAGACGTTTTTGGACCGAGATGACTTCCACCTCGAATAACCACCACAACAAAAGATAAACAACTGTATTTATCTTTATTAGGACTGAACATTCGCCAGCTATAGTCACAAATCACATACTCTTTAGTTGTTATGAAAAATGTTTCATTCATATTGCTAAAACTTTCTTAGTGCCCTTAACCATCAACAACAGAAAGTCATATATGAAAGCATGCTGTTTCCTTGAAGCTAGCATGTAATTCAATCTCAATCTCAACCAAATATTCAGCATGAGGTTTCAGGTCTCACAATATTGTATCAAGTATTGTTCTTCGAGCAAATCCCCTTGTTAATAGAAGCGAGTTTCAGAGTAAATCAGTTACACCAAGCACAAAAACCTATTGACAGTAAGGTTCAAATGATACTTCGCCTCATTGTACTATTATTTTATTGGTATGTTCATAAGCCAATACCGCAGCATCCCTAAGAAAATTAGATAATTCGCAGGAAATCCCAAAATTAGGATCCCTTTATGTCAAACGGAACTCCACGGTGGATCATGGTTTTAAATATCCCTGATGTATCAGGACTGAAATTCCCAGATATCATCAACAACATCACTTTGAATCCAAAAAAGGTATCACCAACAACAGTGCACATGCATCTTGATCATTTTCGACTCCATCTTGAACTTTCAGCTTGTATATGGCCTATTGGTGCCCCAAATCCTATGTAAGCTTTGAGGGTTCATGGTCTCTATCACCTTTAATGAAAGTCTCAGAACCCACCATTTGATGAAGTTTAGCTTATTGTGTCACTTAGAATGTTTTTAACCTTTCCAGAGAATCCTCCATGCGGTTTTCATACTCAGCACCAACTACCCATAATCTTCTGATCGAAACTTATACAACCCATTTACCTTAGTATAAGCATGCGAATCTTCCAAACTCCATAGCTACCTTTCACCTGTCGTTTCATCATCTGGGACAATCGGAATCCATGTTAAAATCGGCACCAATTCAATAGTTTCATCGTAAATCGTTACCAAAATTATTACCAACCAATTAGGGATCCTAGATAAAAGATATCAGTGCAGTGCCATTGACAATAATGAAAAACTCTCAGCCGTCTGATATGATCATTGTTTTCTTTAGTTGTTGTATGGCTCTTGATATGTGAAATAACTATGTGAACATATTGCACAAGCTCCGTTTTCTTGAAGTACCAACAGCAGGAACGATGTGTCAATAATGTGATAATTAGGCTGGCGCAATAAGACTCATAGCGCCTGCTCAGCATAATGTTCTCCTGCCATATCCGAGTTTCGTTCTTTTCATATTCTCGTTCGAGTCGCAACTTAAATCTTCTTCGAAAGGAGGTCTTGAAAGCGAACGTGTCAGAGATTCAAATAGCCAAGAAGAAACTGATCAACATTTGAAAGCCAAAGTTATGTTTTCGATGCGTGTAGCAACTTCAATATTGTTCCCTCTGAAGCGCCAAAACTGAAATCAACAACACACTGGCACCTTGAATGCAATACAACCAAAAAAGGTAACCACTTAACACTCCGAGTGTTGATTGAAGTAGATGTTTCATAGCAGTAGCGGTATTTTCAGTGGAAGCCGCTTCGATAATGTACTGCAATCTAATTCAATATCGCCATAGCTACCGCACATTCTTCCTAAGACTAACAATAGCACAGCAAAACTATGCATTGTTGTTTAGACTTTATTCTTAAAGTGATTATAGGGCACTTCAATGTCAAACGTCAAATTAGTGTTCAAGCTTGAGAATAACCGATACCTTCCAGAACGGTATTACCAAATTCAAGAGTCATCACTGGCTTCACGCATTAGTTCTTTTAAAGCAACAAATTCTGTCTGCGGATGGAATAATTCTAAGAAAGCTGATGTGCCACTGACCAGCTACCCATGTAATTCAAGACTGACGTTTGCTTTGGCGATCTTATGAAAAGTTTAACTAACAATCCGTTTAGTCTGTAGTGAGATGATATGAAAAGAAACCATTTACGCTTCAAAGACATATTCAAACTAGCACCCTTAGCATGTTTCATGCACAGAGGACTGAATTCCAAAACTCCAATATAGCATCAGCATTCTGGCTGTTGAAATAAAGATTTTAAAGATCTTCCATTTCTGCTATATTTTTTCAGTCTTTGCTAACAATATTGATAAAACTAGCAGTAACAGAAGGACCATAGCACAAAACGACGGCCTAATGAAACATAACGATCACCACCCACGAATAAAGTTACTTGGTAATGAAGAGCAATCAATCTACCATAAAAAAACACTCTCAGATATTGGAGAAAAAATGAACAAGATGATAGAAGAAATATTGAGTGTCTGCCCAAGCAGACGTTTGATCAATTCCTGGACTATTAGGCATAAGCCCAATAAAGAAAATAAAAATGGACAAGATATAACGCGAAACCCAGCAATCTGCATGGGGGAAACTTCTAGCAGACAAGTGTAAATTGGGCATCTACGGACAATGGATTGGTGGTTCAAGTTAGCCAAATCAAACTGAAAGCTATGATGACGATTGAGTGAACAACTTGTAGATGGGAGATAGTCTGAGAATTATAGAAAGTAAAGAACTCGTCAACTGGAAGCCATCTAAGTAAAGTGATTGTACTCACGGAATAAGACTTCTTTCTTGAAAACCAGCCGAATCTTGGATCTGAAAGTCAAAGAAGGTCAAATTCTGAATTTCTCCATTTGCACAACTTTGGCAGTCTTCAGAATGGCTGATTCTACCACAACGACAAATGAGAGTCATCCTAGCATAAATGTCCTTGTTCGAAGTAAACAATTTAGGGCTTTATAAAAACCACCTCTTGAAGACATATGAGTAGCAGTAACAAAATCTCGTAACCATGATGCAGGCAGCATCGACATATCCTAAAACGACCAGAGTTTTACAAGAAGATATATTGTCTGACACCTAAAGTTTGATGAGTTCTTGGTATGTTCTTCAAGTCTCAGAGCTGGAGCATATTGATGAATTACTCCAATTATGAACTTCTAAATGGCTGAGACTCAAAATTTCCAAAAGTTTGAACCACATTCTAAGTATCATCATGAATTTATCATCAAGCAAGTTGCTGGATATTCTGGATCTTTTCTGCAGTCAGGAATGCAAAAGCAAGTCAAGCTAAGAACTGGCACATGACATGAAAAACGGCGATGATAAGTTGATTTAGCAAAAGACAAGACCCATAGTGAAAGGAATAGGAGAAGAGACAGCTAAGGAACAAGCAAGTAGCAGGAAAAAGTAATGAAGTTCAATATATCAATAGCAATGCTTAATATCCCACTTAGCACATACATCGATAAGAAGTACCAAAAGCACACAAAGCGAGTGGTAAAAGTTATTATAATCAGAAATCAAAAATCACACTAGTATACGGGATACAATCCAACATAGACTCTTTAATGAATCAAAAAGTGAGAATCATATTGCCGTAACACCGATAGTTGCAAAACCAGGTTCTGTTAAAATATAACGAGCACCACACTTTGTAAAGAAGGAGAAAAGATATAATTCACCAAAACTTCAGAAATGGAGACACTGGACAAAAATGATCGAAGAAAGATTTGGCCAGCTTTCCAAAATACAGGCAAAATTGTTCGAACGAATGATGAAGTGATTAAATTGGAGACAATATAAAAAGCAATCAATAGCAGGAGAAAAGTTGTAACAACCAAGACGATTTAAGATATCTTCAACCGGCTTGCTTAAAAAGAGGAATCTGGAGCAAAAATTCATTAAGGTTCGAACTTGACTTCTCCGAAGGATGTGCACAATTATTGTCAATCACTTAATCCTTAACAAACGTAAATTTAGACCACTTTTAAACTTCTTGGAAACATTTTGAGAAATCAGCCATTTAAACAACCCTTCGAGTGATGGAGAGCTTCTCAGAATGTGACAGTAGTCAATAATTCGCAGTCAAATTCTGGGAGGACCGACATATAGTTCAATAAGGAAAACGGATCGTCTGTGGCTCACAGGTTCATGTTTGCAATATTCATCATATCTTTTGAGAATAACATCTTGCATTTTCATGATGCACTTCTCGCAGTTAATGATGAATGAATCAGGCACATCAACTATAATAGTTACCTAATTTTAATGGGCTGGTGGAAACTTTCATTTCCAGTTGTTCAGCACACATTCTAATATCCTCAAGAACTGGAAATCTGTGTTTCAGAAATTAATACAGGCATTTTAAACCCCTAAAGTATTTAATGGTTAACTTTAAGAAACTGAGATCTTTAGTAGGTTAAGACATAACATATAACTCGTTATTTAGATGTATCTTAAAAGAGCTTTACGAAAATTCCTAAATTGTTAGTACGCATTGACAGAACACGGGTTCAGGATATTACAGTTCAAATACCGTAAATCATAATGTCTATTCCTATACTTTGCCAATGGATGAACCAGTTCTTGTCTTTACAAATTTATGTTGGTCACTTGAAGAATTTTGCACTCTGTCTTTCTTCTTTGGAACTCTGACAAGCCAGTATAAAAACAGAGCCCCAAATATATCAAACACAATATAAGCCATAAAAATACCAAAATCTCTCCATCTTCTACTAGGATCTAAACCGATTGAGGCCAAAAATGCATTAGTTTCAGACATAGGACACAATAAGCAGTCTACTGTGGCATTCATATCGACAATATAGCCGGTTCCAATCGTCTCAATGAATGGACCCAAGTACTGACCACATGTGTAACCAGGAGGAGGATTTAATCTGACCAGTTCATTGTTAGCGCAGTGCATAGCGGTGTTCATTAATGCATTTGTCAAGAACCCATTAATGAAGTAAGTGAATGGTGAGACTCTGTACATAAATTTCCAGAAACCTGGAAGTTTATCATATTGAACCAACACACCACAGAAACCCAAACTCATCGTGAACATTAACAGTGCAACATCACCAGCAGTCTGATCAAGTTGAAAAGGAGCTATAACCAAGTCAGCAGTGGTACCAATGAATATACAAAATACCACGGAAAACAACCAAGCATAAGCACCTCTTTGATTAACTTGATGAGTAGCAATAGCATTATGGTAAAAACCAGCAGGGTAATAGAATGTGAAGAATGCTAAGGTCCCAGTAATAAAGTTCCATGGAATTTCAACGGTGATCTGTGCTGTGAAGAAGACTTTCCACGAAAATATCTTTGAAGGACGTTCTCTCGTCTCATACAGGTCCCTGACCTTAACAAAAGAGGGTAAAATCTGATCAATTAAAGCATTGAAAATCACAGTGAACATAAATAACGCAAACATCTGGTCCTGCATACCTTGGATTGTAGTCTTGGCATTGAAGAAGGTAAACCCAATAAACAATGAGGAAGAACTGGCAAGAATCATTTTGGACCATATGAACGACGGAGTTCTCCAATATTGTTGGAAGGCTCTTTTGGTAACAACAGTATACTGATACCACAGTGGTGCTGCAAACTCATGTAATGATGTAATGTTATCTGCTGGCAGGCCGGAAAGTTCATTTTCCATCCTTTGAAGTTCATTGATAACATCCTGATGTTCCCTTGAGTTCATCCAAACCTCATAGTAGTCTTTGTTTGCATGAGAACCAGGGGCAGCGCCGATAACATGAAGCATCCATTCAACAGGGTTTGCATCTGGTGGGCATTTGGGAGCACCATGTTTTTCAAAGTAATCGATCAATGTTTGACAATTCTTACCCAATTCACCAAAGTAAACAGTTTTACCACCCTTAGCTAAAAATAACAATCTATCAAATTCTTGCATCAAAATGGCTGATGGTTGATGAATAGTGCATAAGATGGCTTGTCCATGGCTAGCTAACTTTCTCATCAACTGACAGATAGACCAAGCTGTTTGTGAATCAAGACCAGATGTTGGTTCATCTAAGAATAACAGTAACTTTGGTTTAGCTGCAAGCTCGACGCCAATAGTCAATCTTTTTCTTTGTTCAACATTTAGACCTTCACCAGCAACACCAACTATAGCATCGGCATATTTTTCCATATCCAAGACTCTGATAACGTCCTCAACATATTCATCCTTCTCCCTTTTAGAAACGCTGAAATGCTGTCTTAAGTATGCTGAAAACTGTAAAGCTTCACGAACGGTTGCTGTTTCAAGGTGTAGATCTTGTTGCTGAACATAGCCTGTCGAACGCTGAAACGATGAATCTCTTAGATGACCATTTACAAACATCTGACCAGTTACAACACCCATAGTAACACGATTGGCTAACACATCTAATAGAGTAGTCTTCCCAGCACCAGTTGCACCCATTAGGGCAGTGAGTGTTCCTGGTTTAACCCAGCCATCGATACCTTTTAAAATCTCCCGGTGCTCGTTCTTGATCTTAATTGTGTAATGAACATCTCTCCAATGGAATATGTCACTACCACCTTCAATAGACACCTCACTCTCTTCGTTTTTAGAAGATGCATTACCGGCTTCCAGATCTTTTGCGATACTTTCATGCTCTTTTTTCAACTTTTTCAAAGTGGATTTCTGAAACAACAAAATTTCACCCTTTTGTTTAGCACTTTCATTGTATTCTGCAAAAACTAGATAGACAACTAATAACACAACACAAAAAGCCAAGGTAATACCAAAATCTCTCCATTTATTCTTGTTAAGGTAGTCATAGGCATCCCTAACATAATTAGAGCCGCTGATTACCGTTTCCCCCGGCAGAGCAGAAATTGCATTGCAAGAATATGAATCCTTTGGAAGTTCTGGGTGATCAAAAGGACTAGCAGGGATATACTCAGAGCAATTGTATTCGACAGCGTCAAATTCATTAACCATTATTGCTTCAAATGCATATGCCAGTGGATTGATATAATTGATCCATCTTGACCAACCAAGCATGTAATTTGTGGGAACAATGAAACCTACAAATATTGATAAACCCATCAAAACAATCTGAGCAGGGGCAACAGCAGATACTAAAGATGGTGATGCCGAGCCAATCAATCTGAAGAAGTGCGACATGGTAAAAGTGGCAGTGACATTGACTAAGAAGTAGAAGAAGAATCTACCAACCTCTCTTCTTAGATTGATCATAAAGTAATAAACAAGGTTGAAGAAAATCGCAATCAAAATCTTTGATGGAGCAGCAGCAACAACGGAAGCCAATGAAGCAGAAGCAGGATTATACAAAGCATATTCCTTATGTTTTTCAATGATTGGTCGGGATTCAAATAATGGAATGATCTCCAAAAATGACTGGAACCCATTAAACAGAACTGCAAAGAACAGCGCAGAACCTCTTGCTCTGAAAGATTCAGTAGTCTTAGGTAAGTTATAAAAAATAGAAGATAAGATCAAACCCATAAGTGAATTAGATACAACCTGGAAGATATGGAACCCAATATCGTTAACGATTCTTTGAAACTCTCTAATTGTGCAATATTTCGTCTGCATAAAGAATGACACTGTATATGGTGAAGAACTTCTCGTATGCTTAGCTTGGTTAGCAGAATGGGCCTCTCTGACACTAGATTTAACATTATCGTTTTTTAGAGAGTCATCAATCTCTTTGATTAAGTTGTCATATTCGGAAGATGCTTTCCAATAAGCTTCAAATTCCGCTGGTGTCTTTGGAACTTTATCTTCATACCCCTTTTGAGGTGTTCTTTCCCTTGGAGAAGTAACAGAAGTAAGGAAATCAGCAACTGTTTGACGAGCTGGACATTCCCAACCCATTCTCACAAAGTATTCTTTAGCTTTATCTGCGGGACCATAATAAATCTGATAACCTTCGTAGAGCACTGAAACTTTATCAAATAATTCATAAGCATCTCTCGAACATTGATAAATGGCGATAATAGCAGTGGTATCTAGCACATCTGCAGAAGTTCTCAAAGCACGGATGAATTCTAAAGCAGTCGCAGCATCCAATCCTCTAGTTGCATTATCCCAACATTGAACTTTTGCACCGGATAATGAGACTTCAGCGATAGAAACTCTCTTCCTTTCACCACCAGAAACACCACGAACTAATTCATTCCCAACTTTGGTATTCTTAGTGTGTAATAACCCATATGTTGCCATATATACTTCAGTTAAAGTATTAGCATACTGTTCTCTAGTAACACCTTCCATTCTATTCTCTGGGGTTCTAAACTTAGCAGCAAGTGATAATGTTTGCCAAACTGTCAAATGTGGGAAATGAATATCAGACTCGGCATTATAAACAATTTCGCCTCTATAGTGATTTCTAATATCCTTTGGGGTTAAACCTTGATAGGATATGATGGATTCTTTACCAATATGGAATCCATGTGTATTTGTAGCAATTGTCTTTAGTAAAGTGGAGCAACCGGAACCTGGACTACCTAGGACAACGACAAGTTCTCCTGGCTTTATCAGGGCATCCATCGGTTTCAATATATCGAATTGTTCAGCTCGCTTGGCCTTCTTAGAGCTTAATAAATGCTTAGCAAGCATTCCAAAGTATTTCAAAGGGGCATTAAGTACAGTTGTTTGGTAATCAGCATCAGTGGCCTTCCCATAAGCTCTTAGGTTTTTGTACGCAACACCTAATGAGAAGGTTTTATAATAATCAGGGTCTTTATTCTGAAAGGCCTTGAAGTTCTTGATCCAATACCTAGCATCGAAGTCATCAGATTTAGGGTCTAACCTTGGTTCCAAATCAGGGTTCATCATTGGAGATACACCTGGAGCAATGGATGATGCCGTTGTCAGATTGTCATCTTGAGTAGAGCTCTTTGACGTTTGTGAAATATTGCTGAACTGTCGAGCAAGTTCATGAACTTGTTGATCTACTTCAGCGTTAAACCCCTCATAGTGGGTGTTCATAGTTTTTAAGAAATAATTTTACCCAGCATTTCAATCCTGTAACAAGCACGGCTTGCTTACAATACTGGGGTCTTCGTTATTTTATAAGTCTTTAATGACGGGGGTTCTCATAATTGGCATGTACATCTCAGCCGATTAACGCCGAACTGCCGAAAACCTGCCCATTTCCAAAATCAACCGTGGGTCTTTTTCAAACCTTATACTACAGAAAGCAAGGAAAAATTCTCCGGATCACCTGTTCATCTGTCTGCAAGAGGGCTTGATTATTTTCTGGGGTGTACAAGGGTTGCATACGTTTTAGTGTAACTACAACGATGTATAAAAAAAAAACATTCATGATGAATTTAAAGTGAGTATCTGAACAATGGATTTTCCTTGTCTGTCAAGTCTGCAAACTCCATATTTTCAAACTTTTCCGTTGTTATGCCACTATCAACTGCTTTTTGCTTTTGAACATTTAACCATCTGTACCTTAGGTATATCAAGGCAAGGATAACTAAAGTGGCAGCGTCACAAACAACAATAGCTATCTTACCACCGATATAAGATGGTGCTTGTGATTCAATGAACGTTTGCGGACCAACCAAATTACCTACACAGTAAGCACAGAAGAAGATAGCAGTGGTGACAATCTTTTTTGTATGACCTAAAGTGTTTGATTGAAAGCATGATAGTGCACAGATAGTGGTAATAGGATACACAAACAACAAATAGTAACCAGTTAATTTGGCTTTTGGATTATTATCAGCGAATGCTAATAAACATGCACTGAAGAATGCAACCACCATAGCACCAAATGAAATTATTAGTCTTTGTGGATACCATTTAGTAGAGATAGCAATCAATTGACACCCAACTAGCTCAACGGCACCAGTTGGCATATTCATTAATAATGCTTTTGCAGGCTTGAAGTGGAAATCGTCTGCCAATAAAATTGAACCAAAATTCGTTAATGAACCGTTAGGAATGTTAGAAGCAATAGCAAAAAGAGCCCAAAGCCAGGTAATAGGATCCGTTAATGCTTCAACCAATTGATATTTCTTGAAATGTTTATTCCCAAAGCCTTGCTGATTATTTCTAATTCTCTCAACAACAAGTAACTTTTCTTCTTCAGTTAAGAACCATGCCTTAGTTGGATTGTCTGGGATATGAAGCACAAAAGCTATGGATAAAACAATAGTCATTAGCCCAGTTATGATGAACAGTACTTTCCATGGCTCAAGGGAGTATGAATGACCATGCTTTTGACAGCCGTAAGCGATAGAACCTCCTAAAATAGTACCAAATCCATTACAACTAAACCAAAAGGCAGTTCTTATAAAATGCTCTTCCTTTTTATACCATTGACCTGTAAAGACAACCATAGCTGGTGAGATTGAACTCTCAAATACACCTAAAAGAGTTCTTAGCGCCACAAACCCAGCATAATTTGGTGTTGCATGTAAACACAAGATGATACCCCAACAACAGATAAAGAATGCAGTGGTCTTGGCCAATGGGAATCTCTGTAGGATCATATTTGCAGGGAATTCGAATGCTAAGTAACCCAAGTAAAAGGCAGTACCAGTCCATGAATAACGGTCACCTTTCATCTTCAGATCAGTTTTGAGCCCCATGATGGCGGCGTATGAGTTTGTGGATTTATCCATAAATTGTAGGGCATATAAAAGACAGAACAATGGTAATAAGTAAAGATCAATCTTTCTGAGTAACTTTCTATCTGTTTCTTCATCCAAAATGATCTTTTCAGCATGAGTGGTAACAAAATCTAAGGCAACATCACCATCAATCTTTTTACCTGATGGGGATAAATATGTGGTTAAGACTTCACCGTCTTCGGCAAAAGTATGCTCGACAGTTATTTTATCTCTTTTCTCAAAGTCTTCTGACATGATGATGATGGATACACTGCTACTTGCTTCACCAAAATCGATGATGGAACTATTGCGCTGATTTATACTTCATTGCAGTAGTTGCGAGTTATCCTTGAACTCATCCGGAAGGGCCCGAAATGTCAGATAAGGATCTTATACCCTGTATATAATTGCCATAGAATTTTGATCGTTGCGCATCTTGACAGCAGGCGCGTTACCACTCAGTTACCATTAATAGTAAGTCTCGGGATGAAACAACTGATAAGAATTCAAAGGGCGAAAAAACAAAAAAAAACAGGGCCTGTTACGGGGTCTTACGATGGAAAAAACGCCGGATCGATAAACAAATGAAGCAAGGCTGACGATCTTATCTACAAGGATAAAAAGCAGCTTGCATGGAGACCGATTTTCAGTTAAACGACAACGTGGTATGACCTAAACTCTCTTAGTTTGATCATTCGTAAAATTTGCTAATGGATTTTCATAAACCAACATCGCTGAATTCATTAACTTCATTCCCTCCATGTCTGGATTATTCTTAAGATTCGGCTTCAATGATCCACCAATAGATATAAATTTTGAACCTGAAAAAGTAACAGTAGATCCAATGGAACCCATTGATGATAATGGGCTATCTTCGTAGAGTTGACCAACACGATGATGCACTTTTGGTAAAATCCAGGTATTGTTAGACAAATTCAATACAAAAACTCTCATGTAGACTTCATCATGATCTTTTCTTGTCAATGGAAGAGCTAGTGGGGAGATATCTGGGATGCCATCTGTTTGAGTAGAAAGCCCTTTAAAATGGTCAGGGGAACAACCATTAAAAAGCCAAAAATATTTATCAATAAGCGCAGAAAAATGACCAGTTCTCTTTACCTGACATTTAAACACTTCTGTACGGAATGCAAAGCCATCATCAAAGTTTGGAAAATACGTGGTTTGTTGTGTCCAGACTTCATCATCAAGATCAAAATACCAAAGATCTCCAAGAACATCACCTTTTGATGACCCACCATGTACCAACAATTTCAATTGTAATTTCCTGTTCAATTTTTCAGAGTCAAATGAAAATTGGGATGATGACGATTCGGGAGATGCTGGCCTAGCAAGTCCAACTTTTGATTTATGGTTGATTGCTGGTGCAATAAATTCTGGGGGTACTGTTACTTTAGAATTTAAAATTATATTTGAATCTGGTTTCAAAACCTTGGAGTCAACAAGTTCAGTTACATGAAATCCTCTTGGCAATGGAAAGTTTGTTGTTTGTGATGAACTTGATATCGGAGTGGCTAAAACAGTGTCGTTGAATATCAGATAGTTATGTTTTCCTCGATAATTGATGGAGAATTCAACTTTCCAGAGATCACCAATAGGTTTGAATCTGCCTTTAAACTTTTCATCTACCTGGAAACCTCCCATGATGAAAACAGTAGCAGGCACTGTCCATCCTGCAAGTGCTGGATCTAATCTTTTATGAATATTTACTGATGTACTTGTATGACCAAACCTTGGAACTGTGACAGGGAACTTTGTGGAAACTGTTGGTGAGGCAACAAGCTCACGTTTTTCGAATTTATGGGTCATGATATCTAGAATATAGCCATGGTTGTTCAATTCTACATCCCTGTCAATGAAATACTCGCCATCTTTGAACGATACGTGATCATGGAACTCAAACCCACCATAATAAAAGATGTGCCTATGGGTAATTGGCGATGACGACATGCAAATTAATGGAGGCGGTACGTCACCAGTGACTTCAAGTTTATAGGAATGATCAGTCTCTGAAGATAGTACATAAACACTATCATTGGGGATCATTGATGGATAATGTAAGATTGATTCGTCTAGGGGGAAGGGAAACCTAACTCGGCATTTGATATGAAACTTTGATACGTCTATATCAGCAGAATCTTTAGTTGAAAATAAATTGATCAATCCACCAAAAGTGTAAACCTCAGTTCCAACATGAGCAGATGTATGATGAATTAGACCAGGCACTGGACATTTACCCATTACTTTCGGTACATGGAGGTAGTTAATGAACCTGTCAGGTTGACTTGACTTCAACAGTTTCTTACGCCTCTGACTCGTTGGATTGAATTCATCAACTTGAATATTTGGTGTCCAGTATCTATGCGACATAAGATACTCTTCTAGAGCTTCTGAATTGCTCAGGTATACATGTAGTTTCTGTTTTAAACTCAACTGTTCTAAATCATTGTTATCTGTTTGTATGTTTTTGAGAGGATCTGCGGCAGAAGTTTGGACCATAGCGCTATAGTGAGCAGTTAATGTGGATAAAAGTTCTTCATTAGAAGGATTAATAAAACCTGGCGCTTCATTATATAGGATGCCATTTTTCAGACACATTGTCAACTAACCTTTGTAGGCTTTTAAAACACTGTGAGAAAGGAGTGTTGATAATAAAATGTCTGGATTTTGAAAATTTGGATAATCTATCTCCCTCTTCAACGCTTCCCCCCCAAAGTTTGCTCGGGATTATATTTTGACATCGCGAGTAATGTCACCTCCAATGATCTAACTATACATGAGACCGCAATTATATGGGCAATTACAAGTAGTGCATTGCTATGTGTTTTATATATATTGTGGGCGACTAAACAGTTAAGTCAATAAATAGCCTCAATAAATGAGTAATAAATAAGGAATAATGAATAAATAATAAATAATAAATAATGGGGATGGAGATGCGAATATCACTTTCTGTACCACAATCTGGTAGTTTTAGCGTTTGTAATTCTCTTCTGCAATCTAAACACACCATACATTAATGCTTCAGCAGTTGGGGGGCAACCTGGAACATAAACATCAACAGGAACAATCCTGTCACAACCTCTAACAACACTGTATGAATAATGATAGTAGCCACCACCATTAGCACAAGATCCCATAGAGATAACCCATTTTGGCTCAGCCATTTGGTCATAAACTTGTCTTAAAGCTGGGGCCATCTTATTTGTTAAAGTACCAGCAACAATCATAATATCAGATTGTCTTGGGGAAGCTCTGAAAATGATACCCAAACGATCTTGATCATAACGTGGGGTGGAGACATGCATCATTTCCACTGCACAACAAGCAAGACCAAAAGTCACTGGCCAGAATGATGATTTTCTAGCCCAGTTGACAACCTTATCTAAGCTTGTCACAACATATTCTATGGAATTGGATGGTTTCGTATCATTTGAACCTAATGGTTGATTGGTTGGTAAATTTCTTGGTGTAACATCCTGCTTTGTGGTCACAGTTCTGATGAAGGGTGATGAAATGACTCCTCTTTGAATATATGTCAAACTCTGAATCCGCAGTGTTCTTAGCATCATGCCTGATTTCAGAATCTGAGTTCGTAAATAGTAAGATTATTTTCACAATTTCAAGGTTGTTCCCCCTTACTTTTTATCTGACTTTTTTTTTTGTTTTTTCCCTTGACCTTGGATTTTCGGATTTGTCGTGTGGAGATTTATTAACACGAAAAAATATGACAGACATTAAAACTACAAAACATATGTTCATGCGATTAGATAATTTCATTAACATTGACATTGTGATTTGTCTTCATTCTTGTCTATCGTGATGTCGATCACTTCATATAGGTTAGTAAAATTCTTTTTTTAAGGGGTAAAAAGCGTGAGCTAATAATGTAACACTTACTTTCAGGTTTATCATCTTTTGCCTCTTCGAATTCAGGTAAGGTCTTTGCAATCTTTTTAAATAAATTCTTAACATTGTAACCTAATTTTGTACTTGTTTCTAAAAATATCTGACATCCCAAATCCTTTGATTTTTTTTCACCATCTTCAATTGAAACCTGTCTTTTATCAACTAGATCATTCTTATTACCAATCAAACACAAAACCACATTTTCACCTCTTTCTGCTTTGACATCTTCGATCCATTTATCAACAAGTTCAAAAGATTTCTTCGATGTAATATCATATACAATAACTGCAACATGTGAATCTCTTATGTATGAAGGTATTAATGATCTGAATCTTTCTTGACCTGCGGTATCCCATAGTTGTAATCTGATTGTTTTATCATCAAGATACATTGTTTTAGAAAGGAAATCAATCCCTATTGTGGCCTTTCCTTGGTTAATGCTGATTTCTTATATTATGGATTAGGTTAAAATTTACTCACAGCATAATTATCATCAAAGGTATCATACATGAATCTCGTTATTAAAGATGTCTTACCGACTATATTCAGTGTTAATAATTAAACAGACATATTTCGGTAAAGTTAATAACATACCACCTTGTTCACCTAAAAACACGATCTTATATTTACTTAATGCAGCTTTGCTCATTACTTCGGTTGTTTAAACAAGATCAAAATCAAACTCGATGTTGACGATATCATTTTTTTCAGTGTTGTAATATTCAATTTTTGCTGATAATTTTTGGAAGGGAGAAATCGATACACGGGGGAAAATGACAGACGAGTTCAAGTACAAGAGAAAATTTGTCTTTGGATGCGCTGAGGAAAAAAAACAATCGAGGAACGAGAGTTTCCAGTCTCTTCTATTATAAGAAGGTACAAACAGTGCAAGTCAGATCCAGCATTTTCATCATTTTCTTTTTACTATATTAAAAAGTACTGTTCCATGTTTACCTCGCTTTAACTATCTCTTGTTAAGGAAAAAAATGACGTAGGAAAGTGAATTTGCAAATAGGAAACGGTTTTCGCGTATCCGCTGCTTCTCGCTCGCAAATTGTGCTAAATTAGGAAGTAAAGCCCAAACGAGTTTCGCCAGAAAATACCCGGGTAACCCCAGAAATCCCGTAAAGATCCCGCAAAATAACTTTGTAGTCTCGACACTCATTTCCGAAAACGGATAATTCCCAGCCCAAATTGGACTTTTGTCAATCGCTCGGTTCATTTGGGAGCGGAAACAAAAAGAAAAAAAAAATCAACAAAATTAAGAGCCTTTTTATAAACAACTTCAATTCTTCAGCTTTGAAAAGTTCACATAACGTATCAATCATGAAGTTCTCAACCTTAATCAGTGCTGCTGCGCTTGCCACTTCTGTTGTTGTTGCTGAAGAAGAAGTGATTGCTGAACCTACAACCACTAACACTCATAAATGGGGTAGATTCGACAAGACTAAAGCTTCCACAACTTCCACTTCCACCGGTACTCATAAATGGGGTAGATTTGATAAGACCAAAGCTTCATCCACTTCAACTTCCACTGGTACTCATAAATGGGGTAGATTCGACAAGACTAAAGCTTCCACAACTTCCACTTCCACCGGTACCCATAAATGGGGTAGATTTGATAAAACCAAAGCTTCATCCACTTCAACTTCCACTGGTACTCACAAATGGGGTAGATTCGACAAGACTAAAGCTTCCACAACTTCCACTTCCACCGGTACTCATAGATGGGGTAGATTTGATAAAACTAATGATCACACTGCTGCTTCAGAAAACGCTGCTGCCGGTGTTTACGGTGTCGGTATTGGCTCAGCTTTCGTTGCCGGTTTAGCATTATTATTATAAGTTTGGTGATAACTTTTAGACGGATTGACTTCTTTTTTTTTTTCTCTACTTTTCTTCATTTATACCCAATTCTTAATTAATAACCAAAGAGGGGATGGAGTAACGGTTTTTTGTGTGTATTATTTTTATTTACTATCATGTTTTACCATCAATTAATTGATTAATAGAATCACAAAAATATATTTATTTTGATTTTATAGTAAATCCAATCTGTAACCTGGTTACATGAATCAATCCAATAATAACGATCATTGCTTGGTAAAAAATTACCCAATTCTTGAAAACAAGTCACCATTAGCTTCTTTCTTTCCTTCAACTCCTGAGTTTACAGGTTCATCAAAATTGTCTAATCTTTCACTAAGGTCTTTCTTATCGTTACCTTGTGACTGAAGACCAATTCTTGAGCTCAGACTTCCTCTGGACCCAATTCTTGAAAACAAGTCTTCATCTCTATCATTCTCTGTATTTTCGTCTTTCGTTATTAAATCTTCATCTCTCTCCAGAGAGAATTCAGATGCCTTTTTTGGGAATAATTCAACATCCTCCTCGGATCTTCTTCTTCTTCTAACCTGTTCTCTATCACGGTAATTATCGTTCTTCCTGTATCTTTTTTCCTCTTGTGGATTGAACAAATAGTATCTCGAATACTGGGCAGCATTCTTGACTTTTTTATCACCTGTATTACTTATCCTTGCCGTTAGTGTGAGATCCTTTTGGCCCTCCATTTCTTTTATTGGTCTTTCCTCTTCTATATTGGTAAATTCGTTGTTGGACAGTTTGTTTAATGCCTCTTGAGCTTCCGAGTCTTCTTCAAACACAATATTCACTGGAGCTTGGTTAGAAATCTTATACTTCAACAGGAATTACTATTCATTATTACTCACAAGACGAATCATTGATCCATTCAACTTTGAAATCATGATCCACATAAAGCTTGATATATGACTTTATGTCTTTGGTTGATAAGTTATCAACTCCATGTACATAGATAGCATTAGGCCTAGTTATCACTTCTTGCTATTGACTCGTTAGGTTTTGTTCTCCCAGATACCATTATCTTCGATCACATACGTCAATTTCCATAGATTCGCTCATTCTACTGTTCAATCCTTTGCAGTGCAGACGAAATAACGATACTCCCAATTTTCAAGGATTTTTACTTTTTTCCCCATGCAGTTTTAGAGACTCGTCCGAGATGAAACATTATAGACTGTTGACATGGTGTAATCTGGTGTAATCTGACGAAGTAAAACTGATTCATCTTACGGAGAGGAGACCGTATGGATATATTGTGCTTTGTTCCGATGCTTGCTACGCCATTAAGTCTACACAAAAATAAAATTCGGTCAATTGAGGAGCTTATTCTACCGTGTAGTCAGTGCTAAATTACAGGACGACAACGACCTTTATGGACAACATGATCATATGAAAGTTTTCTTAAATCTCAACCGGATCAGATAAATAAGTATAAATGATTCAATAAATAATAAATAAATGAGGTATAGTTTGTAGTTTCATTTACCAAAATCTCTGCCATTATCAATACCTGAATTCTTCTCTGCAATGCCCCAAATTCTATCCATTTTTATACCACCAACATCATCAGTTACATAAAACAACCCATCTTTAGTCTTCCAATTTGCCTTAATGAGACCGTTATCAACGACTTGAAGCTCATTGACCTTGATTAGTGTATTATATGATCTTCTACCAGTAAATGAAACTTTTTCCGCAACAAGTGTTTCATCAGTAGTTAAACTTTGTAGATCTTGAGGTTTCTCAGTGTCATATAGTCTAAATAACCTTGTAACATAATGTTGAGTTAACAAGTGCGCAGTTGGGAATGGGATTACTGATAATGTTGCAGTCAAAAATACAAGTGAATCATTGAATAACGGCAATCCACTCATCATATGTGAGACATATATTCCAACAAGCCCAAAACCTAAGGAAGCTCTCTTCAACAATGAGACAGAACTAGCAGTTGGTGACGTATATATCGGCTCATATCCGATTCGATATTTGGCAGGCAATTCTGTTGAGCCAGCTGAGAATGGCCGTGATATTTTGACAATATCGTGTAGTCTGATCTTAGTACTATGAAATCTTCTGGTATGAATCATCGTTAATACCAGCTATATTAACATAGATTAATCTGTCTTTGAGTAGTCCTAATTTCTTAAGATTTAAGACCCATATAAGATAACTCTCTGTCCCTCAGCTTTCTGCCATTTTCATTCGGGGTTCACCCTCATTTCTCGGTTGTCCTGGTGATTAAAAAATAAAAGATTTCTTTTGTTTATTATTTTGGTTACCCGGAGATAAGTTTGCCAACTTAAGAAATGTTCCATTTTAGGCTATTATTCACTATTTGCAAACTCTGGAAGAAAGCAGGAAAAAAAGTTGGAAAAAAAAAAAAAATTCCATGTAGTTCTTCCTTTCTTCAATCAAACATTTCACACCATCACTTTTTGCTGTGAAAATGGCTTCAGACTCCACTGACAAATACATTCCAGAACATCGTCGTACTAATTTCAAAAACAAAGGCAGATTCAATGCTGATGAATTACGTCGTCGTCGTGAAACGCAATCAGTTGAACTAAGAAAGGCCAAAAGAGATGAAACTTTAGCAAAGAGAAGAAATTTCAACATTACTAGTGTTGATTCTGATGATGAAGACTCCCTCAAGAAGACTGATGATGATACTTCATTTTTAAACCAATTACAACAAGAATTACCAAGAATGATGGAACAAATACAATCAAACGATTTTGATTCACAATTATCAGCCACCGTGAAATTTAGACAAATCTTATCAAAAGAGCGTAATCCACCTATTGATCTTGTTATTCAGTCTGGTGTTGTTCCAATCTTGGTCAACTTTATGAATGATCAGCCTGAAATGCTTCAATTAGAAGCCGCTTGGGCTTTAACTAACATAGCCTCAGGTAACTCTGATCAAACAAAGTTTGTTGTTGAAGCTGGTGCCGTCCCATCATTTGTTAATCTTTTATATTCGCCATCCCTGGAAGTGAAAGAACAAGCTATTTGGGCCTTGGGTAATGTTGCTGGTGATTCTGCTGAATATAGAGATTTTGTTCTTTCATGTAATGCTATGCCACCAGTTTTATCACTATTTAACACATCTAAAATGTCACTAGTTAGAACTGCCACTTGGACTTTATCTAACTTGTGTAGGGGTAAGAACCCTCAACCTGACTGGAACCTTGTTTCTCAAGCTTTACCAACTTTAGCTAAATTGATTTACTCTACGGATGTTGAAACTCTGATCGATGCCTGTTGGGCTATTTCATACCTATCAGATGGCCCATCTGAATCTATTCAAGCCGTTGTTGACGCTAGAATTCCAAAAAGATTAGTTGAACTATTAGGACACGAGTCCACGTTAGTTCAAACCCCTGCATTAAGAGCTGTTGGTAATATTGTTACTGGTAATGATTTACAAACTCAAATTGTCATTAATGCTGGTGTCCTACCAGCATTATTGCCATTATTATCCTCATCTAAAGAATCCATCAGAAAAGAAGCTGCTTGGACCATTTCAAATATTACTGCTGGTAATTCTGAACAAATTCAATCTGTTATTGATGCTAATTTGATTCCACCTTTAATTAGATTATTAGAAAGTGCTGATTATAAAACAAAGAAAGAGGCTTGTTGGGCCATTTCAAATGCTTCATCAGGTGGGTTAACTAAGCCAGATATTATTCGTTACTTGGTTCAGCAAGGTTCAATTAAACCATTATGTGATCTTTTAGCCGTTGCTGATAATAAGATTATCGAAGTCACTTTAGATGCATTAGAAAACATTCTAAAGATGGGTGAACTAGATAGAGATGCAAGAGGTTTATCAGAAAATGAGAATTCTATCTATATTGAAGAATGTGGTGGTATGGAGAAGATCTTTGAATGTCAAAACAATGAAAATTCAAAAATTTATGAAAAAGCTTACAACATTGTTGATAAATATTTCTCACCAGAAGATGAATTAGAAGATACTGGTCTAACTCCAGAACAACAAGGTAATACTTTTGCATTCAATTCTGGTAACCAAACCAATTTCCAATTTTAAAGAATACCCTGCAACTTTCCCTTTTTTTTGATGTTTACATATCTCCTTTTTTAATCGTTTACTTTAATGTCTTAACATCCTTCATCTTTTATTTTTAATTTATACAGATTTTAATTCTTTACTCCCTCCTGTTTTTAGCTTTCACGTGTTTGTTCTGTTATTTGTTTCCTCTTTTCTTCGGCATTATAATTTTGATGATTATTTCTTTATAACCTCTCTACATGGATAATTCATTTTTGCATTTCTAATAACATATAATCTGGTTCAACATCTCATTGATTTGTATTTGATTCTCTACAAAATTAACGATCGCCTTGAAAATCACGAAAATTATAGAATAACAAGGTAAACAGAGAAGACATAGGACGCGTATGGTAACACAAAATAGAGAACGCCAATGAATGCAAGAAGGCCGAGCCAGTCTAGAAAAGAGATATTATCATTGCACAAGAGACTTCATGAAAGAGAATTGGATAAAGTTCGAGAAACTGATGTTTTATTTCAACCCACTAAGACAACAATTAATACCAAGATTGATGTAAAACGTTACCTTGGTGACCCATTGCCTTTACCATACGCAATTGAAAGCAGGTCCTCAAGAACATTGGAAAGGCCCAAGGCTGAGATTATCTCCAAGCAATTACCGAATTCATCATCAGCTCCATCAACATCTCCATCAACATCTCTGGAGAATCTTGGTTCAACTCCATTATCTCCTCTACGACCAAAGAAATTGAGCAGAATACCCAGAAGCAAGGACATTTTAAAGGAACAGAGTCGCATAAGGCTACGAAATGCATTAAGAAAATTTCAGAACTCTCAGACAAAAGATACAAGCTATAACTCAACGGCATTTACATCTGCAGAACATAGAGGCATAGGGAAGATTGATCAAAGTGTTTCAACAGAAGATAAAATAATCACCCCTGTATCGTCTCCCATCTCAAGGCGCTCATCGCCAGCCAGGCAACTGCCAGCCAGCAACTCACCAAGAAGAGAGACTAAAGAGGTACATATCTCTTTCATGTCACTGTTTTCAAGTCCCATATTCACTGTATCACTATTATTCCTACTGTATTATATCATAAAGACAATCTAATAAACAATTATGTGCAAGTTTAGGCTTTCTCTCCTAAATATATATATACATTAACTCATTCATCATAATCATTAGAAGGTGGCTTCCCAGAATCCATTCTCATATATAAATCAATTGCCGTACTAAAAGCTGCAAAGCCTGCACAACCAATAGCAGCAGCCTGGGGACCTGCTTTGTAAGCTAACCCACCACCTGTGATACAACCTGCAGCAACACCATTATATATATCATTCTTAGCACGAAGAGATTCAACACCGCATTCGACACCAGCATAGATCATACCAATATAACCAAAGTTCTTTGCGCTGGAAAATGATCTTTTCCCCATATCTGTGAATTGTAACTTAACTTGTTCCTTAAACGGTAAAGTGGAAATATGACTGGCTGCGTTATTACCAATAGGAACATCATAGGACATCTATGAGAAAAAAAAAAGTTAGTAAACGTATAGGTTTTCAAAATGACTGATAAATTAACTTACACTCGCCATGAATAAACCAAAAACACCACCCAGGGCAAACCCTGTGACACCTGAGATGGCAGATTTACCAGGACATGATGTCATGAATTCAATCATTTGTTTGGCACCTTCTTCAGCCTGCTCCTCCTGCGTCATTTCATTGTATGGTTTCTTGTGTGACGGCTGAGCCGTATCAAGACCAAAACCTCTGTATGACATGATGAAACTTTAAAGTTGCGATTCGTAGTAACGAAAGAATTTGAGCAGTTTCTTTGGCATTTTGTTTAAATATTCTCTAATTTTTCGCCTTTTTTTTTTTTTCTTTTTTTTTTATTTAACGTTATCTCTAAATAACCTCCAAAGACGACCGCTACGTAAATCACTAGTATAATGACCTAGAATATGATATTAATTGACTATTTGTGCCACTCTTGAACGCCCTTCTCTCTCTAATGGAGGGACATCTGTATCGGGTTCAGTGGAAACAGGAACAGAACCCATAAGACCCTTAGATTCGGCAAATTGAGAAGATCTTGAATAAAGTGGATCTTCCTGATAGAATTCATCTTTTATAGGATGCAACAAAACGGTTTGGTTCTTGATTGTCAATATCGAATTTGTCGGCACGGCAATCCAGTCTTCTCTTTGGAAAGTTAAAGGTTCAGAAGCAACCATTATGACATTTTGACCACGATCTAATCTTTCCATTCTATATTGTCCAGGTTCATATTCAACAAAACTTGAACCACAACTGAAATGTAATGATGCAGCTTCTTCAGTCTTTGAAGTGATGTAACGTGAAACAACAACTGAATCACCATCTGTAACGGCAAAATTCAGTAACGATGGTTCGGTGGTTTCATTAGTCCATTCTTTAATGTATTCAATAGTTTTCAATAAGGCTTCGCGTAATTTAGCATGATTAATATTTGAACTCTTTGGATCCACACCCATTTTATCCAATGTATCCAAAAATAATGCAAAACAACATTCTGAATCTGTGGAACCTTGTAAGATCAGAAAATATTCATCTTTAATATGATTTATGAGCTTACGTTTTGCTAGGTTGAAATTTGATATCCCACCATTATGCATGAACATCAAACTATGATAAGTGAACGGATGACAATTTGTTTCAGATAGAACCCCATATGTTGATGCTCTAACGTGGGCAAACACCAGACTAGACTTGGTCTTTTCTGCCAATTTCTCCAAGTTCATATTATTCCAAGCTGGAGTTATAGCTCTGAATACACATGGACCTGATTCAAGTTCTGGATCTAACGAATAATAACCAACACCAAAGCCATCACCATTTATTGGTCTTCTCTTGTCAAGTCTTAGTCTGGAATCAAATGATTGACTGATAGATTCATTTTGTTAGTGATATTGTGGGTGGTTTTTTCTTTTTGGGGAATGTGTCAACTTACTTGATGATGGAATGAGCAGGTCTTGTGAGTAAATGTGAGAGAAGTATTGGATCTTTTCCTGGCTATAGGTTAGTATAGAACAAGTTTAAGATCTGTATAAGTGACTTACCTTTGAATATCAAGAATCTGCACATATTGACAGCTCTGACAGCTTTTGTTTTGCCTCCTTTTTTCAATCAGGGTGTAATATTCAAAGTTTGTGTTAAAAACCCACCCAAAATTGTTAATATGAGACTGTAATCAAATCAGTCATTGGCAATATTCATCTCAGAGCACGTGACTTGAAAACAAAGAAAGAAGAAAGAAGGAAATTATGGTCACGTGACTCACTTAACCCAGATTTTTGTCTTGTGCGGCGTTAACCGGGCTTAAAGAACCAAGGACAAAAATTGACCAGTTCTAGGACCCAAAATGCGGACAATGTGCGGTCTAAAGCAGTGCGGGATCAAGAAAATTAATAAAAACAAAAAAAAGTTTAAAAGTGATTGACAATCGAAATCGAACAAAGGCAAAGGACAAATGCAATAGAACATTGGCCTCAAATGAACTCCTCTTTACATGAAAAATCCATACGAAGTCAGTCACAAGACTCAGCAGAAGGTGCTGTTTACAGTGGTGTCAAAAATGGACAAAACAATGCAAAGAAAGCAAGGAGAAAGCATAAGAACTCCAAAGTGGGTATGTGTCAATTAGTGTGTTGTTCAAGGTGCCTATCAAATTTTTACTAACCTTTCCTCTAAGGGTGTCTACAGTGCAAACAGAGACGTATGAAATGTAATGAAGAACTTCCGGAGTGCAAAAACTGTAGGATACGACAAGTCAAAATACCTTGTTCTTACCTATCCTTCACCCCAG
The DNA here is from genome assembly GCA_030569295.1 of Taiozyma yuanshanica. NCBI lineage: Eukaryota > Fungi > Ascomycota > Saccharomycetes > Phaffomycetales > Wickerhamomycetaceae > Taiozyma > Taiozyma yuanshanica. Next base: position 26,354 of record JAJMKP010000011.1, read on the forward strand.
AAGAAAAAGAAGAGTTCAGAAGGAAAAAAAAAGAGAATGAAAATAATGATAGGTATGCTAAATATTCAATAAGTGAATCAATAAGTGAATCAATAAGTGAATCCCCTGATAATTCATCTCCTGTTGGGTTCAAGTTGCCCCTGGTTGCTCATGTGAAGAATTCAACGTTAAAGTCTCAACATCATTGTTTCTATGATGAACCCAGAATATCACTTGGTGGAAGATTATATTTTGTCAAATTAATCAATGATTCCTTTTTCAACTGGCACGCACTCTCTGGCCATTTGACTCTTTCTGCTGCGTGGCTTCATAGTCAGTTATCAAAGAAGTTTAATGCCCTTTCAAAGAATAATTTGTTGAATGATGATGAAACTGAAGAATATCAAACCGATTTGAATATATTACAAACAATTTCAACCAGGTACAAATCAAAATGTTTAATACACCTAAGGGATAAAATCCTTGATATTATGAACTTTCAAAATTTAAAAGACTATGAAAAAGCTTTGAAGGCGTATGCTGATATATCGATTCCAACATACACTTTACAATGCGCTGATATTGTTACTCAAGAAAATTTAAAACTATACTACATCAATGGTTCAATGATGGTTTTAAAAGAATTTTATACATCAACTGCTGATAGTTCACCCCTTGCAAGTTTTGTTGCTCAGTCATCCTTTACTACTCAACGTGCATTATTTATTCCAACTTATTCCTTTGAGATCCTGTATGAAGTATTTGGTGTTATTCAAGAATTGAAACCGTTTATAACAAAGACAAATGATGTTTATCTTATTGATAGATATTATGCTCTTCTTGATTTCTTAAAGAATGATTTATTGAACTCTGATATCAAAGAAAATTACAACAAAAACTATATTATTCCTTATCCACCAGGTCAACTTTACAAAATTTTCTACAGATTCTTCAAAATTATGCCATCTCAAATATTCACGATGGATACAACAACTTCACCAATCCATCTAGTTTTTTATTCCTTTTTTTACACACTCTCAAGGATCTTGGATAATATCTTCCCCGAGACTCGATACATGACACAGTTTAGGTTCATTGGACCAACTTGTATGTATCCATATGATGAGAGAGTGTTTTATAGTTCAATTCCGCCAGAGTTGGTAAGATTTGGTCGTTATTCAATGAGAGTCATGGCATTCTTTACAAGACGTTCAGAATTCTTTTGGAAATACATGAAAGTTCTAAATCCATTCCCTGAACACTTGGACTCCCATAGATTCCGCTCAAGAAAGGCTAAGATTGAAGAATCGTATGTTGATAAATTCAGAAGCACGGTGCTTGAAAGGCGTCATTATCCACAGGTTCTCTCAAGACAGAATAACCACCAAAGTGATAATTACAAGCAAAATGAGGGCTCTGCATCGCCAGCGTCTTCAACTGATTCTTTCTCAACAAATTTCAACACAATATTTGCGCTGGATTTAGATTTCAGCTCCGAATTGAGTAAAATGTCGTTTGATATAAATAATGAATTGGTTCAATTTGATGGGAGTCTTGATGAATTGGAACTGGGAGAATCTTGGTTATTGAAATCAGATTATGACCCACTAATTGACGACTGGACCGCAGAAAGATCTCCATTAAATGCAGATAAGATGTCCCTACGTAAATACATGGAAGATCGTGAAATCTTGATGAGAAACTTTATTTATAAAACAGAATATAGTTGATGAATCGATCAAATTTCAGAGTAAATTACACTAATGAACAACCTTTTCTTATGAAATATATATATATATATACCTTATGTAGAGTTTTGATGTCTCAGAAGTTTATTTCTCCTTTCAAAGTTCATGTAGTATAGTCTGGAGCAACCCGTGTTTCGGTTTTTCCAATGGTTTCAACGTGATAGTATCGATTTTCCTCAGTGATTGAATCAGCCCATCGATTGTACAACCTGCCTTTATGAGATGACCACGGTTCTCTAATTCCGTAGCAATCTCGTCCTGATGGTTATCCATAAGTTTGTCATTGATAACAACGATCAATTTCTTATTTAGTCTCAACACGTCAAGTATTGAACCAGTACCTGCATGAGAAACCACCACATCAGCTTCTGATACCATGCCATTCATATCATTTGTAAACCCAAATCCACTTATTTGCAATCCATTCCACTGTACTTTCCATTCTGAAGCTTCCTTGCGAGCATTACGAAACTTGGTCAAGAATAAACTCTCACCAAGCTCACTTACACCAAATTGTAGTTTTAATTCTTTATAGCCCAATTGAGAAACAGCTTCTAGAAATGTGTCTGTAAGTACCAAATCCAGTAGTTCTTGAAAAATTACAGTGGCACCAGTGGTAATAAACAGCGTTTTGGACATTGTTTTTATCTTTATTTAATTATCAACGTTAATCTTTTCATAAAGATCTTTCCCATTTCTCGGGAATTTCCATTTCTCACTTGGCCGCCATTTTTTTTGTGTGACACAGTTTGACACAAAAATTTAGTTGTTATTGGCGCTCTTACCAAAAAAAAAATCGTATCTCTTTGTTTAGTTGAAAGGGTTCTAGTTAATCTAAAATGGGTTATTTGGAGAATTTAATTCATACTGGGTTGAAAACTGGTGTTTTCGCTCTCATTCTCCTTGTGAAAGTCATATTTAAACTCAAACATACCTTAAACTACTCACTACAGGCAATCAACGGTATCGTTACAAGTGTACTTTCCTTCTTGTTATTATTATCATTCTTCTTACTGGATATTCTCTTTGGTTTATTAAACTATCAGAAGCTCAACTACAATGATTTTGCATTGCTGTTACAAGCTGATGGAAAGGTTCGTATTGGTAATGGTTTCCAGACATTGTTTCACTCCAAGTCTTCAATTGAAGATAATCAAACAGACCCAATACCTCAGCTGACTAACCCAGGACTACTCAAAAGGGAAAAAGTGCATTGGTGGAAAAGTGTCCACAATGAAGAGAATATTCCGCAGCTTGTTCCTGAAGCCACAGACGAAGAAAAGGTATCACAACCAGAATCCTATACAGACAGGGCCACGAAACTAAGAGAAAAGTTTAAGAGACAAATGAGGCTCCCAACTCCAAATACAGCCTTAAGTATTCAGACAGTTGGTAGTCAAATGAAACAGTTGAAGAGCACATTCGAACCAATCGATCTTAAGATCATTGTCTGATCCTACAACTTTATTCACATATATCATAGTGTGCATGTATGGGAGTTTTAAAAAAGAATTAACAGATGTACAACAGTTCTAGTTCCAAAAGTGAATAAGTTAAGAGTCATAACCTTGTAAAAGGAGTAATTAGCCATTGGTGAGAAAGATCTCAAGCAAAGATGGATATGTATTAATAAAAAAGTGAAACCTGATGATAAATTAAATGCCCAATCAAGAACAGCAAATGACCTAGAGCTTCAATTATTCTTATAACTTTCTTATTTTGAATCTTCTGGTTTTGAATCTTCTTCATTCTCTATTTTGGTTTCTTCTTTTTGTTGTTCCACTTGTTTTGGTTCTTCCTCTTCGTGTTCTTCGTGTTCCTCATGTTCGTCACCTTCACCGGATAATGCTGCAAATTGATTCTTCGATCCTTCCCTTGCAGATAAAGAAGCAGTTTGTTCGGATGAATTGGATGTTGTTGTTTTTGATGTTGAACTCTTTGATCTCATAAAATTGTTCAAAGGACTTTGGTTTGAATTTGAAAAGCTTGCAACATGGGCAATTTTCTTCAAGTCTGATTCATTGACACGATTCGAACCCCAAGATGAATTTTGTCTTGAATCACCCTTTCTTGAACGATCTCTGCTCTTTTGCTGTTGTTCCAGATGTTTCTTTTCCTCTTCTTGATGAATTTCAGTAATAGTCTTTGGACCCTTTTCAGCTTCACCACCTCTCCACTTAGCTTGTCTTAGATCAATCAAATCTAATAAGGAAAATTGTAATCTTGATGAAATCTTCTTGTTCTCAGCAAATTCACTCATCTTAGCAAAAACAGTATTTAGTTTATTCGTTGTCAGCTCGTTACCAGAGTTATCCAATCTTTGTCCAACAGTCTTGACTAATTGAATCAAGTTTTCAACTTCTTCATCGGTTGGATTCTCACTATTAATTAGTCTCCATAAACAAATCAAAATAATACTTTCTGATAATAAACCTAGGACGTACAAATGACCGATCAATCTCACCAAACCTAATCCTCTTCTCTTAGCTTTAGCAATCTTATAATACTCATCAGTCATCATTTCAGGTTCTAACGGAGAACCATCTTCATTCGTTGGTAAATCATCAGCCCAACCCTTTTCATATTCTAATTGACATTTGGACAACAAATATTTTCTAACTAATGCACCACCACTTAATGGCTTGCCCTCTCTATCCTTTAGGGCATCATCAGAAACTTCTGAAGTGATTTCTTTACATAGTTTAGCGCAGAATTGAGCATACATAGATGACCAATGTGGTTCATCTGTAGCCTTGTCAAAAGTAATATTCAACACATGCTTTAGAGTTTCACCATGTTCTTCCCATTTAGACTGGCTAGCAATCTGTATGATATCATCAGTAATTGGATCAAAGTATTCAAGAGTCAGTTTATTCAACAATGATCTAACTTTTCTTTCAATCTCATCTGAAGATAATAGGACAGTGACACCATCTGGAGCATATTTAACTTCTTCAGTTGGTTTACTTCTTGATTTTGGAATCCATCTAGTTGCAGATTTTTCCAATGGTTTTGGAGGCTCTTTTGGTTCTTGAGGTTCATTATTTTCAGCATCTCTTTCTCTATTTCTGTTCGATTTTCTATCTCTACCTAAGCCACCTTTTCTCTTTGAGCTTTGTCTTGAATTTGATCTTGAGTTCAAATCAAACTTCCTATTGGAACTAGATTTGGAAAAACCAGAACCTTGGATACCACCAATAGAACCTTGACCAAAATTTCTGAAGCCACCTCTTGATGAGCCTGGACCTTCACTTAGATTTGCTTCAATAAATTTTAAACGTTGTTTAAATTCATCATCAGAAGGAAACTTGACAACACTAGTAAATTGAAGCAAGAAATCTGAATCATATCTATATTTTGCAGCATTTTCCTTTTGCAAGTCTTGGGATGGACCAGTGAAACCTTTTGGATACTTGAAATTGAATGGCTCTTCAATAGGTTTAGCTTGTCCTATTTGTTTAAAAAATTCAGATATAGTGACGGTTTTGGAATCCTCTACTTCTGGTTCTTCTTTGATAGAATTTTCAATTGTTTGTTCTTTAGTATCTTTCACCACCTCTTTAGTTTTGGTTGGTTCAGGCTTGACTTCTTCAGGCTTGGCTTCTTCAGACTCAACTTGCTTTTCTTCTTCAACTTTAGTTGGTTCTGCTTCCTTCTTTGGTTCTTCCTTCAATTCTTCCTTAGCCTCTTTGTTTCCTTCAACCTCTGGTGTCACATCTCGTGCCTCGACCTTGACTCGTTCTTCTTTTGGTGCTTCTTTCGGTTCTTCTTTTGGTTCTTCCTTCGCTTCAGCTTTAGTCTCGGCCTTTGATTCCTCTTTAGCCTCATTTTCTTTCTCTTTAGGCTTCTGATCCTTCTCATTAACTTCAGTTGGAACCTTAGTCACGTCTTTACTCTCTTCAGCTTTTTTGCTTTCTTTTGCAGCTTTAGCTCTTGCTAGTACTTGCTTCTTAAAGGCTTCTCTCATATCAATAGCAGCTTGTGATTCTTTCTTTGGGGTCGCAGGGGCAGATGTAGTGGAAGATATACTAGGAGTTCTTTGGTGTAATTGTGTTATAGAAGCTTTTGGCGTTGATGAAACAGAGGTTTTCTTTAAAGAGGCGTCAGTTAGGTTTGGGCTTTGATGAAGAGATTTAATATCAACTTTTTCTCCAGTGGGGGTAGTCAAGTTGATCTGATGATGTTGGGGTTGATGGACATAATCAGTTCTATAGGCAGTTGGTTGAGCAATGTAACCTTGTGGAAAGTATTGAACACCGGATGTAGCATTGTAATAAGCCGGAGTACCATATGGAGGATAGCCGGCCCCAGTATAATCAGGAGAGATATAACCTTGACCGTAATACTGTTGCTGTTGATGTTGGTGATGTTGATTTCTGTGGTTCACGCTTCTTTTTGGATGGTAACCATTGCCACCATTGTTTTGATTATTAGCAGACATTGCTAGTAATTAAACCGGTTTAAAAGAATAGTTTTGATTCAACCTTTTGCTGCAAAATTTAACCTCTTTCGATATATCAAAGGGATATTTTCTTTTGTCAATTGAAAGCTCTTGAACGTACTTTTTCAAACACGGTGATTAAAGTACTTAAATTAAAAGAGTTCAATGAATGGTACAAAAGCTGGTTTGAATGGGATCTTTAATACAAATTCCCTTTCTTCTTTTGCTCTTGCAGCTGATGAATTGTCTTCTAATAAAACTTTTTTAACGAAATTTTTCGACGTGAAAAAAAAAAAAATTAATTTAAAGAAAAAGGGAAAAAACGCGACGCAGTGCCGAAGTTTGTTAGTACTGAAATTTACGCTGATTCTCAAGGAACTCCTACAATGCGATTAAGCGTAAATATGGTCATTAGTGTGCGCTTAAGCTTTTCCTTCTAAATGAATAGATCAATAGACCCAGAGTAAGGACAACGAACCCATACACAATCAATTGGTCTTTGAACGATTCTCTTTCTTTATTTGTTGTTAATATTTCGTTGTCTATGTGTATATACAAATAGGTTCACTCACGAAAACAGTCAGCCACTATCTCTTCCAATTGAGAATTTGCACAGATATCAAATTCTAAACAGGCCTTCTTTGAACAATCAGCACAGTTCATTGGTTTGATCTCGTAGTTGGAACCACATTGGCAACAGCATAGTTGCTCATAGCACCAAGAAAATGGGATTATCAGCGATATGAGCAGCAATTTCATCTTCATCAAGTTGATAAATGAAGTTGGGTATTGTTTTTTTGAATGAAAGCAGGATAATTTGTCTCGAGAAGTGCACAGAGAAGCCATAAATTACAATGCTATGAAAATACTAAAAACAAGATATATGTCATGGTAACACCTAAACCGAGTTTAAACCAAGTTACACTGGAATTATAACTGGAGCATAGTGGTCAATTAATATGACCAAAGCTGTTCGTTAATGGCAACTTTCCAGATAGATTTCTTAAATATAGTGCCTATCATGTGACTGGCCCGTCTCCGATAACGACTTCCGAACCCTCGGATTTCGCGTATGTCAGCCATAATTCGATCCGATGGCAAAAGAAAATACAAATCAAACATTCAAACAGATAAAGTTCCAATAAAAAACAGTCAATTAATGATGAGTGCAGCTGTTGCCCATGAATTAGGGATCAAGCCTTTCCTAGAGCAGCGTATCCAAGACACTGAGATACAAATTAAGTCTAAAACATCCAATTTACGTCGTTTGGAAGCTCAGAGAAACACATTAAATTCTAAAGTTCGTTTATTGAAGGATGAATTGAAACTACTACAAGAACCAGGTTCCTATGTTGGTGAAGTTGTAAAGCCATTAAGTAAGAAGAAAATCCTCGTTAAAATCAACCCAGAAGGTAAATACATTGTTAACCTGAGTCCAGACATTGATATCAAAGACATCAAACCGAACATTCGTGTTTGTTTAAAATCAGATTCGTATACCCTACATAAGATTCTACCTAACAAAGTTGATCCATTGGTGAGTTTAATGATGCTGGAAAAAGTTCCAGACTCAACTTATGATATGGTTGGTGGTTTAACCAAACAAATTAAAGAAATTAAAGAAGTTATTGAATTACCTGTCAAACACCCAGAATTATTTGAAAGTTTAGGTATTGCCCAGCCAAAGGGTGTCATTCTATATGGTCCTCCAGGCACTGGTAAGACTTTATTAGCCAGGGCTGTGGCACATCACACGGAATGTAAGTTTATTAGAGTCTCAGGTTCTGAATTAGTGCAAAAATATATTGGTGAAGGTTCAAGAATGGTTCGTGAATTATTTGTGATGGCTAGAGAACATGCTCCATCCATTATATTCATGGATGAAATCGATTCAATTGGTTCTTCAAGAGTGGAAGGTAGTTCCGGGGGTGATTCAGAAGTTCAGAGAACTATGTTGGAATTACTGAATCAATTGGATGGTTTTGAAAACTCAAAAGACATTAAGATCATCATGGCAACGAATAGGTTAGATATTTTAGATCCTGCTCTTTTGAGACCGGGTAGAATTGACAGAAAAATTGAATTCCCAGCTCCAACAGTGGCATCACGTACAGAAATTTTAAAAATTCATTCAAGAAAGATGAATTTAACAAGAGGGATCAATTTAAGAAAGATTGCTGAAAAGATGAATGGTTGTTCAGGTGCTGATGTTAAAGGTGTGTGTACTGAAGCAGGTATGTATGCTTTAAGAGAAAGAAGAATTCACGTCACACAAGAAGATTTCGAATTGGCTGTTGCTAAAGTGTTGAACAAGAATGATGAAGCTGCTGTTTCTTTAGCCAAGTTATACAAATAAATGCCTTTTTCGTTTCTCAATTATAAAATTGTAGTTTAGTATTTGCAGTGTAATTATGACTTTATGCTATTATAAAATAGTAATCCCAACACAGCATCTATGAGCTGTGACATATATATCTATATATAGAGAGAATAATTTTTGGTCTACCATTTCACTAAAGATTCGCCATCAACCGGCGATTCTAATGCTAAAAACTGTGAGCTTCAGCTATACAAATGCATTAGACCGAACAATCAGTTACTTATAACAACTAATTACTAAATATCCCTTGGAACCTCAACGATCATGTAAGTTGGCGCTTCTTTATTAGACCGGCACAGCCTTTGCCCCAGGGTCTAGAGAATTATATATATATATATTATTATACTGTTTAAAATTTGATGATGATCAAACCAAATTAATAGAATAATTACAAGCTACAAATTAATTACTTCTAACAATTCCTTGAAATAAAAACTGTTTTTATATATCATTATCAGCTATTTCACATGAATAGTCATATTAGAGATGTCGAAATCTCGATATATCTGTATATAACTGTTATATTAATTAGCGGCAATATTAAAATACTCAAAAAGTGAGAAAACAGAGTTTTATTTATAATTGGCATGAATAAAACTATTAGCATTGCCTTATTCTAGGATGATTATATATAACAAAAAAAAAATAATGAAGGATGCGAGGTTCGAACTCGCGCGGACAACTGTCCAGTAGATCTTAAGTCTACCGCCTTAGACCACTCGGCCAACCCTCCGGATTTTTAATTTTTCAAAATTACACTGTTCTACTATACTGCTGCGGCTTTTACTTTAACGTAGCTTAGAGAGCGAATGGCCGCCAATAATGGTGGTGAATTGTTTCCTCGATGACTTTTGAAATATACTTGATGGCAACTGTAGCGGTGGAAAATAATGGAAAGGTAGAAAGAGGGGACTTCATAACTGGAGATATATAATTACTCAGGTTGGAGATGGTGGAACACAACACAAAGCATCAGCTATGTTTTAAACTTCAAGCTTAAAGCTGGTTTCAGTTTTGAACAAAGGATACATATTAATGGTGTTATTTGAAATAAATGACATTTTTTTGATTATATAATTATACTGTAGCTAATCATAGCTATTGGAAATGAGCCCTTGGGTCCAGTGATCTGGATTATATTGTTAATAAACCTTGATATAGTCTGAACCCCCTACACACTCAGAAACTTTCATTTGATCAGATCCTAACACTTTGTTAACCTCAATTGCAACATCGACAGTCTGGATAGCACCATCATGCTCCAAGATTAAACCCGCTGGCGGATTTTTAGGATTGTTATTTTTCCAATTGTTGGCTTCATTCAAAATGGCACTTTCAGTTATATCACTCGAAAGTAATTTCCAATCAAAGGTGTCCAAATCCCATAGAGCAGCCTGTAAACCAAATTGTCTTAAAATAGATCTCACTCTGTTGTCAATTCCACCGTATGGGGGTCTAAACCATCTAGGAATGTGCTTACCTGTGGCATTGTGAGCCCAAAGAGACCATTCAAGCTGAGCAATGATTTGTTCATTTGTTAAAGATGGTAAAAACTTGTGAGACCAGGTATGTGAACCTATAAGATGACCCTTTTGCATAGTCTTCCTATAGATTTCCGGGTATCTGACAATATTCACACCAAGAGTAAAGAAACTTGTCTTATGTTGTAGATGGTTCAATAACTTTGGAGTAGCTGGTGAAGGCCCATCATCAAAACTCTGGGATATTTTTGGACATGTGTAAGCATCATCAGGTTCAACACATTTGAAACAATCAAAAGAGCAACTTTCACGATTACCTGGACATATGCCTTGTTGATAAAGCGCAAAATTCTGAATCTTAGTTAAATCAATGTAGTCAAGGGGGATATAGGGAGGATCTAAACCTGGCCATTCCTTTAAGCCAGTGAATGCAGTTAACCAGTGGGGAAAAGGTTCTTGAGCTTGAGCATCAGGGTTCCAACCAACAGGTGAACTACTATCTGTGAATCGCATGTTCTCAGAGCTTGGGCGCTTCAAAGGCAAGGCTAATGATGAAAGTAGTAGTGTTGCAAATGATAACCCTTTGACGATCATTTTTGAGTTAACGTTCTTAAGCAGAGCAAAGAAAGAGAACAATATTAATGAGATTCATAATATATTTGAGATTCACTCTCTTGCCGTCAGAGGATTGATGTTTTCATTTTTGTGTCAACTGAGATGCAAAAATTGACACAAAATCAGTTACATATATGGACTGTCCAAAACCACAAAAACGTTGAAAAGTCATTAGCTACGGCAGCAACAGACAAACAAACAAATTCTGTATTTCAATGTACCAACCTTAAACCTCTAGTGAACCGTGTACCTTTATGAAAACAATTTTCATTTCCCTCTTTTCTAATATTTAATTTATGAGAACCAACTCAAAAGCAAATCATTAAACCAAATTAAAAGTAATCCAAACAAACGAAAGATAAGAAAAAAAACAAGACGCAGCTTTAACTTGAACCTTATTTCTTCCTTGAACCAACCTTTTCAGAATTAGGGTAAGTGCTTAGGGCGCCAAGGAGAGGGTTATACCTTGAGCCATTCGAATGTAGACTTCCGATTTCATACTCATCACCCAAGGCAGAGGTTCTTCTTGAATCAAGGCTTGATCTTGAACCACTATTCAATGTATAAGTACCATATCCGCTAGTTAAATGATTTACTGTATTCATTAATGTTCTATTCTCTTCCTTTAGAAAGTTGATTTCCTTCATCAATTTCATGACGATGGCATCTTGTTCTCTTTCCATTACATCAACCAGTTCTTCTGTGCTTGGCTGGGAGTTCAGGCTTTTCGTTCTATGGTGATTCGGCGTCATTGGAATGCTAGTTCTTGGTGTTGCAGATTTTCCAGAGGAACTAGAAGTTCTAGCAATTGACCTACTTAGTGAGTATTGGTGATCTAAGAAATTGCCACTGGCGGAACTAGCAGTTGATGTTGATCCCGGATTGAACAAGGCAGATATTCCAGGGTCATTCGACCGACGGCGCTGAGATCCAGTTCCCACGTTCAACGAAGGGTTTCTCAATCGAGGATTTGGATTCTGAGTAGAGTTTCTGACTGGTGATCTTTGGATGGGATGGCCTGGGGTTGACATGTGCCTTGGTTGTCTTTCGTCTGGGGCTGTGAGGAAAGAGTACGAGGAGGAGGATGAGGAGGAGGAAGATGAGACAGTAGGAGTGATAGGCAGAATCTGGCTCTGCAATTGAACCCCTTTCTTGCTTTTATCCATTGTGGAAAGAGATTATATATAACTGATTGTGACTGATGTGTTCAATTGTTAAAGCTGTCATCGTGTTTTGAAAATTTCAGGCCTTTTTAGTACCTTTTTTTTTTGTGTCAGATAAGACTATTTCGGCTGTGTTGGGGAAATGGCTTGATAGGGGGTGTAATAAAGTGGACACGGCAGCAGCGTGGACAGACTTGGTTTCTTTGAACCGCAAAAAATGCAGCCCTCTTACTGTCGTACAATATTACTCCTTACTACTACTAGATGAGTGGAGCTCACCCCCATCAATTCACTTTTGAAAGTGAATAACGGAACAGATCATGTCGTCCACCGATATGGATTTATTAAGCAGAGACTCAGAGATCATGTTGAATGCTGTGCGTACACACATTGCATCGTCTGCTCTGCAAACGTAGCTTTCTGTCGATCATAGTTATATGAACCCAGGGGCATGTCGGCTGGTAATTGGAATCATGACCAGATGTAATACAGTACTCTTTTAACGATGTATATATATGGATGATTATCGAGCGATCTGGGATATGGGACCACTTATGCATTTCATCTCAATACAAGCGATCATCTTTTAACTGCAGATTCATGACAGTCAGTAACAAGATTTAATCCTTGGCTCATATATCCTCAAATCCTTCATCATAACATCATCATCATCATCATCAACATCATTATCTTCATTATCTTCTTCTTTTTCTTCTAGAGTTCTCTGTACCATGCGATGTGCTCTGTAAGCTGCTGCAGCTGACGTCTCTCTCGATAACAAGATTAGTTCGAGCCACAGGAAAGAAACTGAAACGGTACTCCTGGGCAACTGAGCCGCCATAGTTTTAGGATTCGTCAGGACTTAGACCCAGCTCATGTTCACACAATATCCAAGACTTCAAGAGATGATGACGATTTTTTTACCTTTGGTATTGAAGAGTACAAAACAAGCCAATTATATAAGTAGGATCCAATTTCCTAACTTTAAAGAAATCGCTTAAATCCAATAGGCTAAAATTAAGTACTAAGCGAAAGACTTGCTTATGTGAGCCAAGGCAGTTTTAAGGTAATACGTACATTGGTGGGTTCGATGAGTTTTCAAGCTAGAAACATCTGGATTTCATCACACGGTAGCCAATTAAAATGTGAAGCATAGAGTACCCTTATAAATCATTTTTTATAAGTGCAGTATCCATTCACTGGTTGATACCATTTTGTTGCGAATAGTTTTCCCTATTTGGTTTTGAACTCCGGCACGTATTTTATTTCGTAAAAGATCTGCGGCGGCCCACAAAAGGTTTTGTTAAAGTGAAAAAAAAAAAAAGAAGGATTCCAGAATATATTAAAAACGTATTTCTGTTTCCTACCCATAATTGGATTGACTACTCATTGATTTCATCTGGGGAGAGAAGTGCTTCGGGAATTGTTACATTAATTGTAAATCCACCTCATAGTTGGTATATACAGAATCTTGTCAATTCAGGGAGTAATTAGTGCTCTATTAATCATGACAGAGAGTGATTCCAACACAATTCCAGGCCCAAGGAATGGTTCCAGAGATATTGGTCAATTGCAGCAGCAAAAGAACAAACCACTTGATACAGTGACTGTTATTACCGAGTTCCGTTCTGACAAACAAAACACTCTTGACCTGCACCTTGGTGATACTATTTATGTCCTGACAAAATCAGAATCAGGCTGGTGGGATGGTGTTACCTTCAGTGAGAACGGTACTTTGAGAGGCTGGTTCCCAGGATACTTTACAAAAAGTGTTACACAGGAGACTCAAAGACCACAAAATCTGAGAACATTGCTGAGACAGAATTTAAGCAATGGTAGAAAATACTCCAGTGTAAGTTTTGCTAGCTCCGAACAATCTTACCAAAGTGACGCAAAAGGTCCAACTGATACATTTGAACAGCGACAACAACTTGAACAATCCGATGCATCTGTGGCAAAATCTCCTTTGAATTTGGAATCAATCAACCTTGTGAGTGCCCAGGAAGTGGAGGATATCTTTAGTTCTACTGGTAGTTCTAACGTTCCTATTTGGATTCCTGCTCAAACCACTGAAGGTACAATCATCTACTATAACTCAGAATTAAACATCTATTGCAAAGAATTACCTTACATTGAAACACCAGAAGTTGATGATTCCTCAAAGATATCCATCCCATCCACTAAGGAAGACCCAGTCTCATTCACCCTCATTGACGTCGAAAGAAATGGCATCAAACCTTATTCATCGCATTCAAACATTCATAGAAGTAGTGCAAGAACAAGGCCATCCACTGTTGCCTCATCTGATTTGAGAAAAGATTCAACAAGGGGTTCAATGCGTTCAAGATCAAGGTCATCGCTTCCTTCGTCAACTACTGCTGTGCACCCTTGGAACACTTCATTATACTGTGAACCCGACTTGTTCTATTATGATCCAACGGATATCAAGACTTGGTCCGGCTTACGTGATGCCTTTATCTACTTCTTGACATTGACTCTGGATGCTCTACGTAAAAAGAATGGTCCCTTATACTACACTTATTTCAACATTGCTTCTAGATTAGGCGTGCTCATTCATTTGTCTGCAAGGTTGGCTCAGCATGACTTACAAAAATCAGGCTATCAAAATCGTGTTCAGAGAAGATTAAAGAAAATTGCAAGTTCAATTGCCCAAGTTGGTATCAATGGGAATTTGTATTTAACTGAACCAAGCGGTGAAAGATACTCTAGTGTCTCTACTCAAGATACCATTAAACCAGAGCTGGCTTCTGATAATGGTGAAGCAGAGTCTGAGGGTAGAGAAGAGTCTGAGGGTCAAGAAGACAGAGAGTTACATAGTCTGAACTGTGAGGATTATCTTCGTCAGGTTGAGACAGAGATTGATAATTTGAAAAAAAGTGCCATCAGTTGTGTTAAAGTGTTTATTCAAGTGAGCTCTAATAATCAAAATGAACAAAATTACTTGCCTCAAGTCTATCCACGTTTCCTAACTGGTTTCTTCTCTGGTGGTAACTGGAAAAATCCATTTGTTCCAGAACCAAAAGACCCATTCGCAGGTAAAGAAGTTGTTAGATCATTACATCATAAATCAAAAGTGAAAAACGTACTGGACAAGGACACTTTTGAACTCTTAGAAGACAAGAAAAACAAATTCAAACAAGGTTTAGATGACGTTTTAACAATTTTAAGAGAACAGGAGAACACTCAGCACAGAAATGTTGATATCTTATCAAAAGTTTATAAATCATTGGGTATTTCTACCAAGTTTATTGACATCATTGAAGGATTGGATTTCAGTGTTTTCTTAAACAACAGGAGAAATTCATCAGCTGATGATTTTGATCCATCAAAGTTAATTTATCCTGTATTGACCGAATTCTTTGAATCCAAACAGAATTTAAGAGATGTTCTTGTTAATATCATTATGGAGGCACAATATTTGACATTAGTCGATCCAACTGTTTTTAAATCAATCAGAGAAGATCAACTAGATTCAACAAATAAGTTTGCCAATATTGAGCCTGAGAAGACAGCTAAAGAATTGGAAATTGAATTGCAAAAACACGACGTTGAAAGAGATCATGGTGTTTCTGTTGATGCTGATAAGAACTTGATTGAATCGATTTTAAAGTCATACCAACTACTAGATATTTCAACAACTCTGGTGCAACATTTGATCTCAGAACGTGATGCTATAATGAATTATGCCACAAGAGTTATGAATGATGGATTCCAATTGGATTATTATAATGACCAACGAGAAGATTCCACAATGACCAATGCTGATGAGATAGCTCTGCCTGCCAGCACAACGAATAGACATACTCAAAAGGATGTTCCATGGTATTTGGAAACCGAAGAATACAATTTGATCTTTACCAACAATGATACTATCAAAGGTGGTACCAGAGAAGCTTTGATTCAAAGGTTGACACATCATGACCTATTAGATGCCTCTTTCAACCTGACGTTCCTGACTACGTTTAGAAGTATGATGAAGACATCCACATTAGTTGAAATATTGATCCAAAGATTCAACATCGAACCACCAGAAAATCTGGCTTACGAAGAATACACTGATTGGGTTGAAAAAAAATCTTATCCAATTAAGCTTCGTGTTGTTAATATTATGAAGTCTTTGCTACAGAAATATTGGATCCCTAGCTACAATGATTCAAGATTAGAAAAGATATGGGGTCCATTCATTGATAAATTAGTTGACCAAAATTTTCCAAGTTCCATACAACTGCAAAAAGAATTTCAAAAAAGAGTCATTGAAGCAAAGAATAAACCAACTGAGAAACAACATGAGGAGATTGAAAGGCCAATTTCATCTCGTGTGAAGAAATTGAAGCTATTAGACCGTGATCCTAATGAATTTGCTAATCAATTGACCATTAAGGACTCTACTCTTTATTCGAAGATCTCACAGTTTGAATGTTTGGACAAGACATGGAATAATAAATATGGATCGTTAGGTGGTTTTAAAAACTTGCAAAAATTCATCTCGAACTCAAATGATTTGACCAATTTTGTCTCTACTCAAATCATCAATCAAGCTGATGTGAAAAAAAGAGTCAACATCATCAACTATTTCGTCATTGTTGCTGAGAAATGCAAGAACTTGAACAATTTTTCATCAATGACAGCAATTGTCTCAGCTTTATACTCATCACCAATTCACCGTTTGAAAAGAACTTGGAAAATGGTACCAAGTAATACTTACAACAATTTGACGAAGATGAATGAATTGATGAATTCTTCAAGAAACTTTAGCGAATATAGAGAACAGTTGAGATTTATCAGTGACCAACCATGTGTTCCATTCTTGGGTGTTTTTTTGTCAGATTTAACATTCACTACTAATGGTAACCCAGATCATTTACATGGTGATACCAAATTGGTCAACTTTGCTAAAAGAGCAAAAACTGTTGATATCTTGAGAGAAATATCACGTTATCAAAACTTGAAATACAAGTTGAAGAAAAATGATGAAATCCAAGACTTTATTGAATACAGGTTGAAACATGTCTTGAACATCGATGAACAATATAATAAATCATTAGCCATTGAACCAAGAATAAAAGTATCCCAACAAATTCAAAACCAACCCCCAAGCTATCTTGTCGCTAGCTCAAGTATTGCTGGACAATCAGCTGCCAATGCAAATAATAATGGTTTGTTTGCTAAAACGGCCCCTAGAAGAGCTTACTTCACCCCATTTCACTCTATGTTGTGATGGCCGTCGACTATATCATTCAGGCGATTTAATGAAGATAAAAAAAAAGTACCCTTACAATTTTATATTACATGCTCATAAGTAGTGATACCATTAATCCGTTCTTCCAACCTTCTTTTGTAATAAGTGGCCTGCAACTTGGACTCGCTTGACTTTATTATACTGCGTCCCTTAACAATTATCGGAAATTCGCCAAAACCATGAATTCCAAGCTGACAGTGATAAAATGGGCTCGATAAGTCGCTAGACAGCAACCTATAGAGACCGATAGTTTCTACTGCTGATCAGGAAATAGTTGTAAGCTATGTTTTCCAAGCTTCAGCAGATGGGGAAGAACCTCCATGAGGAATTCCAGAGAGGATTGGATGAGAATGGATCGCCTGTCACCAAGAAAGTGGTTAATAGATCAGTTGATGAATCAGAAGCAGAAACCAATGGGCACGAGCTAGATGAAGCTTATAAGGATTTACCAACTGATGTGCAAGCCAAGCTGAGAAAGTTTGCCAAATATGAGGCCAAATATCCTCAGTTATTAGAAGCTTATAAGCATGAGAAGGCTAAAGCTGAACAGATTGGGGTCTTTGAAAAAGTGTTACAAGAGAACACTCCAATCTCAAGTATATCGGAAGGCGATGCACTTGTTGAATACTTGAATAGTCTGAATGTCAAGAACGCAATGCTCAATGAAGAATTGAGAAGACTGAACAAGGATCAAAAAGCCGATGTTGAATTGAAGGAAAAGATCACCACTCTGGAGAACCAATTGATAGAAGCTAAAGCAGGTTCTGGTGGAGATACGAAATCAGGCGATATTGAAAACTTAAAAGAAGAACTGGATACTGAGAAGGAAAAGTTTACTGAAGAGCTTGAGAGTCTGAGATCAATATCTAATGGCAGTGTGGAACTGTCCGAGTTGAATGGTGAAATCATTTCCCTGAAGCAAGAATTAGTGAAGAAAGATAACATCCTAAAAGAAAAAGATATCAAATTAGAAAACCTCAAGAAGTGCTTGGATGAATTAGCTAAATCTTCAGAAGAACAATTGAAAGAGTCTAATATTAAAGTGAAAGATGTTGAAGAGAAGTTCAAGAAAGTTCAGGAATCACTAAACGCCGCTCAAGAACAACTCAAAACCAATGAGATCACTCTAAAAGAGACTGAAGAGCGCAGAAAGGCTGAATTGAATCAAGTAAGAAAGGACAATGACTATACAGTAGACAGCCTCACTAAACAAGTGAAGGAACTGGAAGTGACAAAGACTAATCTTGAGATACAACTAAAGGAGGTTGATGAATCTACGGAGACTCAGAAATTGAGAGATGATATCAATTTCAAGGCCAGTGAGATCCAATCGCTTCAAAAGCAACTTCAAGATGAAAAAAAGTCAAATCAAGAGAAGGTTTTGGAGCTGGAGACCCAGATTACAGAATCTGCCCCTGTGTCAGTGAAAGTACCTGAAAGTCTTAAAGAAGTTGAAACAGAAACCCAAACCAAGACATCAAAGAATAAGAACAAGAAGAAAAAAAATAAGAAGAAGAGTATTAGAGAACCAGAATCGGTGAAGGATACTGAACAATTAGTTGAAGCAGGCCCGGAACACAACACGTGGATCTCTGATGATTCAAATCAACAGATTGAGAAGCTTGAAGGGGAATTGAAACAGTTAAAGAATGACTATGCTGAACTCCAGGCTAAACAGAACGAATTATGTACTTCCAGCTCAAAAGAATTACGGGCAAAGACCGAAGAGATTCAGAACTTGAGAGATATGATTAGGGAAGTTGGTGATGATCTAGTTACGGCCCGAGATGAGATCAAGGAATTGACCTTGAAGAATAAGGAGCTATCTGATTCAGCAGTAACAGAGAATCATGTTAAAGCTTTAGAAAAGGAGGATAAGTCTGTCAAGAAGAATAAAAATGAGCTAGAAGTCTTGAGAACCCAGCATTCTGAGGCTGTTTCTGCTTATGAAAAGGAAATTTCTGAGAAGGCTGCTATAATAAAGGAGCTGAAGGAAAAGATTGTTGTTTTGGGGAATGAATCTGATGCTTTGAAGGAACATGTTAAAAATCTGGAATCTCAATCTGGAAGTGTCGATGAGTTGAAGAAAGAATCTGAAGCAAAAGAGAGGGAAAATGTGACTTTGAAATCTGAATTAAAATCTGCCATTGACAAGTTGAACAAAGCCATGAAAGATGTTGAGTTATTAGAGAAGAGTAAAGTAACACTTTCCAAAGACTTGGAGAACTTGAATACCGAAAAGAAGAGTTTGATACAGACGAAGCAAAACCTCGAGAAAGATCTCATGGATTTCAACAAAGTCAAGAAAAATGAAGAATCCTTAACCAAAGAATTAACCAATCTCCAAAACAATCTAAAGCACAGAGAAAAGACCATCAGTTATTTTGAAAAGCAGGTAAAAGACTATGAAATTTTGAAGGCCCAACTTTTAGATGAGGTTACAAAGCAGAAAGCTGCAGCCCGTGAAATTAACATGAACTATAAGATATCTCAAGATCAATTGGCAAGATTACAGAAGGAGCATAGTAAGCTTAAAGAGGATATTACTGTGCTGACAAAGCAACATAAAGATGCATTAGATGAAGCCAAGAGATTGCAAGACAAGAATGAAATTCTTCAGGATAAATATGAGTCTTTACAAGAAATGAAATCATCAAATTCTGAGGAGGTTGAATTGTTAAAGAAACAATGTGAAGAACTGGCTTCTTCATTCAAAGAGGCTCAGAATAGGGCAGAGCAATTGGAGGAAGAACTATCAGACAACAGAACATTATTACAAGAGAGAACTAGAGAAGCTGGCACCATCAGAAGATTATTGATAGAGAAGGAGCAGATAGAAGACACAAAGATTAACGACTTGCAAGGGAAGCTACAGAGTGCGATTGAGGATAAAGAAGCTATTCAGACGGATAGTGATATCATCATTTCCAGAAAAGATAGAGATATTACTGATCTCAAACTGAAAAATGAAGAGTTACAAAAGATTGTTCAAAATTGGGAAACCGAGAAATCGAAATTAATCAAGGATTTCGACTTGTTGAAGAAAGAGAAGGATGTTTTGGAGAAGGTTCATTTAAGTAACACAGATAATTCAGAAGAAGTTACCGGTTTGTTGAATAAATTGAAGGATTCATTAAGTGGATCAGAGAAGAAAGTTAGGGAATATGAAAACTTGAATAACGTTCTAAAAAAATTGAATGAGGAATTAACCTCTAAACTGGACAGACTGACCAAGAATTACAAAGTGCTATCGAACCAATTGAAGGAAGCTAAAGAAAAATCAGCAATATCTTCTCCAGTATCGACAAGATCAAACTCTATAATTTCAACAATTGAATCTCCATCACCTGTGCATCAACAAGATCAACAGAAAGATGGTGAAAAGATCTCGTACATCAGAAACGTGTTATTGGGGTTCTTAGAACATAAAGAACAGAGACAGCAGTTACTACCAGTAATATCAATGCTGTTGCAATTGAACAAAGCTGACGAAAAGAGATTTTTGGTTGCATTTAAATAGAAAAACAAATAAATTCATTGTGATTATACATGCCCTTCTGATTGTAGACATTGATTGGCCTCATGCCAAAGAGCTCTCATATGAGGTAGTAGATAGTTCATAATTATATTTTTTTACTAGACGTAAAAAGGTTGGCAGTAATAAGCCCACTATTAATCAACTTTTTCCAACTTCCCGGTCTTGACATCATAAATATACCCACTAATAACAATATCTTTTAAAATCAATTTATGTTCCTGCAGATACTTGACATCCACTTCAACACTCTTTTTTAAATCATTAAATGGTAGGAAACTTAAATAATCAGTTAGTTCACCTGTTTGTTTGTTCAATTGCTCTCTTAAGGATTCATCGTTGAACGTCAGCATCCCACAATCAGTGTGATGAATAACAACAATTTCCTTCGTACCTAATAATCTCTGTGAGATGATGAGGGATCTCAAGGCATCAGAAGCACGACCACCTGCATTTCTTATGATGTGAGCCTCCCCAATGTCCAACCCTAGGAATTTTTCAGGGTGTAATCTAGCATCCATACAAGTAACAATTGCAATGTGTTTTGCAGGTGGGATAGGCAAATGGCCCTTATCAAATTTTGTGACAAAGTCATGATTGTTTGTCTCGTAACGTTTAGTGTTTTCAGTCATCGTGGAGTTTTCTATCAGTTAAGAGAGAGATATGGATCCCAGGGTCATTGAAGTGGGATCCCTTAATTTTTATAGTACTAATTGAAGCCATACTTTATTATTGAAGTGAATCTACCAATTAGTTGACACAATATCAGCTGAAAAACCGCTTGGAAATTGTGGAGACGTGCATTGATAAGGTCCCCGTGATCATTTCAGCCAATGAAATTAGAGAGGAAAAACCTGAAGAAAACGTTGCTCTTTTGGCGCACGACCCAAATACATCTTTGTAAATAATTATATTATCAAACTTTAATCTAATAAACTAAATAGACACATTATATTATTCAAGAAATTTTTTATATTTTCATTATAATCATAAGACACGTTATACATAAGACCACCCCATTAATGACCAGAACTATGGGTTCCGTGGAATTCGAAGCTCAACTGTGAAATTTTACCCTCAGCGATCGCTAATTTGCCCTCCAAAGTAGCGACTCTTTGTTCAAGAAGTTTCACGTATGGTAATAAATCTTGTTGTTGTTCATGTTGAGTACTATTTAATAATGGTTTAAGTCTCGTTATGGATGGGAGTTGTTGTAATTTCCAAGTGTTTTCATATTTACTAGCATCAGTTGCTAATGGTAAAGAAGATGAATGATACGGTGATGGTTGTGGTTGAGACTGTTGTGGCACTTGATGTTGTTGTAGTTGTTGTAATGGTATAGCTGTAGGTTGAGGTGTAGTTTGGAAAGTTGGAGTAAATGAGTCTCTTCTAATAGATCCCTCATCGACTAATAGAGTACAACCAGTCTGTGAATTATGATGTCTGACCAAGGCATCCATTCTAGCAAATTTTCTTCCACATTTAGAGCACTGATGTGGTTTCTCACCAGTATGTAGCTTCTCGTGTCTTTTCAAATCATGCAATCTTCTAAATTTCGACGAACAAATAGAGCAGTGGAACGGTTTCTCTTTGGTATGGATCAACAAATGAGATTTTAGATTATGCTTTCTAGTGAAAGTATGTGAACAATGTGGACATTCAAATTTCTTATCTTCACCGTCCTCACCATCAATAGATTCCTCAACAGAGGGCGAAAAACTGGTTTGCACAGTTGGTTCAGTAATCTTTTCCTTGATATGTTCAGCAATAGCCTCAGTCATCGTCCTATTTTCTCCCCCACTGTGAAAGTCTTTCTCTTGAGGTTGTTTTGATGGATTAAAATCCAAAATTTTTCCAACCTTGTCTTTATTTTAAAAACACTTCCAATAAAAAAAAAGTGGCTGAAAGTGTGGCACAGGGAAAACAGCCACTTCCGTGTCATTCGATTTCGCGGAAAAATCATCTTCGTCGCGAATGGTGTCTGGGTGTTTTTTATTTGACCAAATTGTTTTTATTTATTTTCAGAGCTGAGAGATGAGCTGGGAGAATGAAGAATGAAATAAAGATCTGATAGTGGGAATCACCAAGAAGAATAAGAAACACTCAATGGGTATATTTAGAACCGTATTCTGGGGTAGTACACTGGGTGTCACAGGTGGTTATCTTTTGCTCCATACAGTGCTGTGTAAGAAGTACCCTGACGTTGCGTTGTGGGAATTGCCAAAATCATCAAGAATCCAGCGAGTTAGTGAATCGGGACTCGAGGTTAAGGATCGTTATATTGCTTATTATGACAACTTCAAGGTTAATATAAAGACTGATAAGTCTACCAGTCAATTGACCGATGAGTTCTTGAAGTATCCATTGTTGTCATCAGTCATTGATAATGGTGAGGGAAACCAATCATCATTATTGATAACAAAAATCATTGAACACACACAAAGGGATAATCATGAATCGACAATTCTTAAATGGGGATGGAAGACTCCCACACTAGTTCAATTCTTTAGTACATTGTGTAAATACGGTTATCCTTGGAGATTAATGAATGGCGGTTATCATGAGATCTTAGTGGAGAAATTAAACGATGGTACTACAGATATTTATTTTTGTACATCTCATGAATATGATTTTAAAAGAGAAGGGAAGATTATGCCTAGACTGGCAATCATGATGCATAGAGATTATGCCAGAGTGATACTGAATCAAGTTACGGGGAAATATGAATGATTGTGTTCTCAAGTATTTATGCAGGGAGGAGGAGGAGGAGGGGGCGACGGGGCGCAGGGATTGTACATGGCATTTATGATATTCTTATTGCATATAGTGATTATTTTGGACTGTATATTTTGATTCAAATGAGAAAAATAGCGAGCTAATAATCTAGTTATTGTAGCACTGTATTTTGGGCCCGGTTTAACAAGTGTAATTTATGGGCTGTCGACGATGTGTCCCTTACCAATCACTTGTTACCCTTATCCAGGGCCTACGATCAGTCAGCAATTACATAAGCAAGCCGCAATTATTATTTTGGAGAAAACGGCTAATTTTGGTCACACTGTGGGGAGTGAGGGACAGCCCAATTGGTCCACGGCTGATCAAAGGGCTGTGGACAAGGCCCACGATAACCGCCCCCTTAGGACGACAGCACGCCAGCACGCCAGCAAGCCAGCACGATAGCGCGCCCAGTGAACAAAACAACCAAAAAAAAAGAAAACGTGGCCCAGAGGCTTCTTTAGTTTCCACAGAAATTATCAGCACTGAAAATTGGCCTTGGGGAATTTGCCACCTTATCAGCGCCCAGCATTAAAAAACAAGTTTTCATAGCAAAGGAGAAGGATTTATAGGTTAACAAGTTATTTATTGGCGGTAACATCTAAGGAACTAGTGGATATCACCACTACGACAAACCACAAACCCGCCAAGTTCTCTTTCCGATTTAACACTGTATAAAATTCACCGTCTTAAACCTTCAAACTCTCGTAGTGTTAACTTGTTCTACACACACTCTTTCTCTACACACTTCTCTCTGGTGGGCAGCCCACATGTAAAAGCCAAAAAAATAAATACCACTCCCCAAAACAACAGAAATTCAAATTCTAACATCAAAATTTCAACTAAAACCCGCTTTGATTGACCATTAACTTTCACCCATCTTCAGCGCTATCGAACTGCTAAACTTCACTAACTGCTTCCACCATGTCTTTGGTCCAGGCCAATAGAAAAAGACAGCGTTCTTTTAGCGATTGGAATAACTATTTACAAGGAAATTTCAAGAACGAGTTGGCTCAGGTTGATGAACATTTTGATAATGACTCTGTTACTATCCTTAGTGATGATGATGAGAATGATAGTGTCATCTTTGTCAAAGAAGAAAGAGTTGAACATTATGGAGGATATAACATTAACGACAATTTTAATTTGAATCTACACCTTACTTCACAACCTCCTGTTCACGTTGGTTTAAAGAAAAGAAGAACAAATTCGTTACCTCAGCTACCATTATCCCAAATTTGCTATAGAAGAGTAAGTGAAAGTGCCAAAATTGGGGAGATTAAACCCAACATTATCCCTTCTGGTTCTATATCGTCTGCTTCTTCCAACAGTTCATCATTCTCATATCAATACCAATCTGGCGGCGGCGGCTCTTCTTCTGTAACTTCAACATATTCTTCAAGCCCCTTATCGCCCTTAACTAATAAGAAGAAAATCACCGATGAAAATGGTTATTACATTGCAGAACCCGGGGAATATTTTGCCAATGGTCGGTTCAAAATATTGAGTATCTTAGGTCAAGGTACTTTTGGGAAAGTTATTAAAGCTTTGGATACAACAACAAATGAAACCGTTGCCATCAAGATAATTCGTGCTATTCCTAAATATAGAGAGGCTTCAAAGATTGAACTACGTGTGCTAACAACTTTGAAGAATGCTGATCCTGAAAATCTGAACAATTGTATTCATTTAAGAGAGGTTTTGGATTATGAAAACCATATCTGTATTATAACTGATTTGTTGGATATAAGTCTTTATGAATTCTTGCAGAGTAACAAATTCAAACCATTTCCTGGATCTCAAATACAAGCCATAACTAGACAATTGATCAGATCCGTTGCATTTTTACATGATTTAAAATTAATCCATACTGATCTGAAACCAGAAAACGTTTTATTAACAGATTCAGATTTCTTGAAGTTTAAAAAGAATAAAGTTTTGAAAAATCCATTGATTAATATCATTGATTTTGGTTCTGCTATCTTCAACGATGAATATCATTCAGAATTGGTTTCTACTCGTCATTATCGTGCACCAGAAATTGTTCTTGGTACTGGTTGGTCATTTCCTTGTGATATGTGGTCATTAGGTTGTATATTAGTTGAACTTGTCACTGGTGAAGCTTTATTCAATACTCATGAAAATTTAGAACATTTAGCCATAATGGAGAGAGTCCTTGGTGAAAAATTACCAATGTCTGTGATTAACAGGATTAATAAACAGGAGATCTTGGATAAATATTTTAAAAAAGAAGGTTATCAATATGTCATCAATTATCCAAATTCTAAAACCACTGAAAAATCTTTGAATTTTGTCAATGGTTTAAAAAGACTTGATCATTTGATTTCATCAAAATTGAAAAAAATTCAAATTGATATAACGTTATCATTATCACAAAATTATCAAATTAATAGATCCAAAAACAAAAAAATTGAACTTGAAACTGTTCAATTTTGGTATTATTTCATTGATCTTGTGATGAAATTATTGAACTATGATTCATTGAGAAGAATTTCTGCTTTAGAATGTTTGAATCATCAATGGTGGGATTATGGTATTTTAGATGAGGCCACTAGTTCAATGTTGTAAAATTTACCCTGTGGTGTGGGGATTTTTAAAGAGGTTTGGGTTATCATAATAATAATAAAAAAGGAGAGTGTGTGTGCGTGAGAGTGAGAAAAAGTGATGATTATATTACGTTTGGTTTTAACATGGGTGGAGGAGGTTAGTCCCCTTCTAATTTTCAGTTCGTTTTTTTTTCTTCCTATGGCTGTTTTTTTTTCTTGATTTCAATTCTTGCTTTTTATGACTTTATACTATTTGCAACTTTTATGTTCAGTTTTTTTTTATAATTAGCTCTCGTTAGTTGGTTGTGAATAATCAGTGCATACAAGTGATGGATTTACTTTGTTGCACTTGACATACTTTTTTTTTTCTTGTTGTTTTTTCTTCCGCTTCTTTTTTTCCTTTTGTGTGATGAAATGGTTTACTATCTTTTTGGTGTAGTGATATATTTGGTTAAATATCTACTATACAAGGATGCTGGCGTTTTTTTTTGGTTTAGGACGTTTAGGTATTTTTGAACGTCTGTTATTTGAATGATACATGATTGATTTTTTAGTAATTAATGATGGGAAATGTAGGGACGTACAATTACTGCCAATAATCTTCCAACTTGACATAATGATCGCTAGAAGTTGATACTGACAGAAAGAACAGTTATACGTTAGCGGTAGATCAAATAATAATTAAAAATATCAATGAATAAAACATTATAATTAATGTAACTAAAGACAGTAATGGCCATCAATCACTTACGACGATCAAGACGTAGTACTTAAAAGGTTATAATTAATCTAAGCATCAAAATCTTTTGACTTGATATCCCCACCTTCTCTATGGTGAACACTAGCCTTTTCAAAACTTTCCCTTCCTTGTTCAATATCAGCAACATCTAATTGGGTAACGTTGTTGTATAATTCAGCATCATCATCATCTTTATTAACTTGAGCGCCAGCACTTAAGTTTCTATGGAAATTTTCTGGTCCGACAAGCACACATATAAACAAAAAGATTTGAACACCAGTCATGAAATAAGCCATAACTTTCCCATAATCATAAATACCTGGTTTTCCTTCCAATGGGAATTTAGAACCGGCATCCGCTTCAATTGTGGAAGAGGCAGAACTTGCTAAATTACCCAATTGATAAGCAAGACCTGAAAATAAGGAACGTAATTGTAAAGGAGATAATTCAACCAAATGAACAGAAACGATGCCCCAATTACCCATAACAAAGAAATTCAAAAAGAAATTCCCAGCCATGATCTTATCTTGTGTCTTTGTCATGAATGCTAAATAGATGAATGCAGAACCACCAATGATACAACTTAACATAGCGATTCTTCTCCCAACCAATTCTGAAAACTGACCCATTATTAACCCACCAACCATGGCACCAAGGTTAACGACAACGGCAGTTACGGTTCTAGCATCTGGTGATAAACCAATTTGTTTTTGTAAGAAAGTTGGGAATAAATCTTGACAACCATGAGATGAAAAATTCATACCAGACATTAAAAAGATTAAATAAACGAATAATAACCAATGTTGTTTAATTGCCGATTTAACACCATCCCAAAATTGTAAGATTGGAGAATGTGCAATCTTGGATTTACCTTCACTTTCCAATTTAGCAATATGAATCTCTCTATTCTTTAAGAAAAATTGATGCTCTGGTGTGAACCATCTCCAAATAAATAATAAAGCAGGAGGACCAGCACTGAACCAAAATAGAGCTCTCCAATGATGTTTTGTATCTTCAAAAGCCCTCCAGAATACAATGGCAAGGATGTACCCAAAATTATAACCAGGTAAATAAATCCCACCAAGCATTGATCTTGCTTCAATAGGTTGAGCTTCTAAAGCAGTTGTTGATGCAGCGCCATACATCCCACCCATTGAAACGCCAAAGATGGCACGGAGTACTAAGAATTGGGTTAAATTTTGAGCAAACCCAGTACCGATTTCAATACAGACAAAGATAGCAGCACATATCAAGAAGGCAGGTCTTCTACCATAAGCATCAGATACAAACCCAAATATAATGGCACCGACCGATCTAAACATCAACACTAAAGTGATCCCCCAAGTAATATCTTTTAAAGGGACGTTGAAAGATTGAGAAATTGATAAGGCGGTCACGGAAGAAACAAAGAAATCAAAGGCATCAACAGTCCAACCTAACCAACCTAACATAAAATAATTCCAGTCAGAACGTGTCATGGCTTTGAAGGCTCTCTGTGGGTTCAAATTTGCCAGAGAAGTCCCCGGTAAATGGAACAAGGAAGTTATTCTTGTGGATGCATATTTGGACACCTGTTTTGAAGTAGGAAGAGTCATGATATATTTTCTCAGTACTGTTTGTCCGTTATATACAAAAGAATTAAAAAGATCTAATGATATGGATAATTAATTTTTAAAGAGCGAGTATATGAACTCTTATAGTTTCCCAAATTAATCATTATATTACCCCAGATTATCTTGGCTTGGGAAAGTTTTTGCTGTCTCATGCAGGTTTTAACAAAAGTCACCGGGAAATTGGCTTATAAGCAAAATTTTTGTGGAGCAAAAAAACAAAAACGTAAAAAAAAGGCGACAAACGGCTGAAGATGGAAGGTGGAAGGTGAAGGAACTAAAACAATGGTTCGGAAGTGGTCTTGGTGTGTGTGTGTGTGTGTGTGTGTGTGAAACTTAGAGAGTTTCAATGGTCTTTTCTTTCTTTTTTTTGAAACCGGGGTCTTCGGTGGTGGGCTACAACAAGGGCGTGGATAGCCACATGTATAATGGTTTATTCTATAATTACAGTATAATATCCCAATCGTTATCAAAATTCGGAGACCCTGGGACAAAGAAAATGATTAATCAATGAATGAAGTTTCCAAATTAATTTAAAGTGGAGAAAATTTTCGGATCATTCTATTATTAAATTAATATTAATGATCATTTGGTGAACCACTGAACTGCGGCCTGTTTCTCTTGGCTAGGCGCTGCTTTAGATCCGGTGCTTTCGCGTAAAGGTTCCTAATTGTGGTGGTGCAAAGCCTGTTTTTTTTTCTTTTTTCTTTTTGGTGAATATGAATAAGTTATCTTGATGAACAGCGAAGTTTTCAATCCATAGTTCGTTATAAATGCCTTGAGTAATCCTGGTCTCTGGATGGCCCCTGAATGTATAGAATCTGAAGTAGGTTGTATCAGTCTTGGCGGACCAACTGGTTGCAATTAATACTTAGCTCAGCCAGAGCTCTAATACTTATCAATGATTTCAGCCGTTAGATCCAAAAAAAAAGAAAAAAAAGAAAAGCAATATGTACTCAACATCACTAGGTAATTGGTCTCAAAATCCAACACTTTTCAAATGCCCATTTTAGTTCTTTGTAATCATCTGGTTGCATCCATTTACCCCCCAAGATCCATAATTAAAGTACCCATGATCCTCTAATCATATGATCAGTGGGAGTCCCTCCCGGTGATTTTAAACTTGTAAAGTACAGCTGAAGCTGAAGGCGGCTAACAAATAATTTCCTTGGAAATGCACCCCCACGTACATTATGCTCTTCTCTTATACTTCATTATCTCTGTACTTATCACTCCCACCGATAATAATTACTGGAGTGAAAAAAAGACGGGGCTTTCAACAATGCTCATTAATGACCGCTAGCATATAACGCAAGACGTGTGTATGTCTTATCTTCACCCGCAATTCATTCCTTACATCCCTCACATAGCAAGAACAAGTACTTTCCAAATGTGTTCCCCATTTAAAAAAGAAGCTCTTTTTTGCCTCCCACCAATTTGTACTTATCGCGCTATTAAAAATAAATTCTAACTAATCCACGAGTTTATTTCCCCATTGCTATAGTTACATATCTGGGGGGGGGGGGTCCTTCCGGGTGATCGGGTCAGGAAAATGCCCCTCCAAATGACAGATTTTTTTTTGAATGGAAAGAAGATGTCATCCTTAATAATTAATTTTTAATGGAGTTAATTTGATTTGATAGACGTATAGATATCCTCTTTAGTTGCTAAGAGACTTCAACCCACTACACTCTACCTACCCTCTACGCCAAGGAGCACATTCCCCACAGAGGTTTAATTTTTCATCCTGGGGTTATATGGTAACAATATAATTAATTGAATCGATTTTTTTATCGCACAAGTCTGCGTTGAGTACAAGCTGGTATTCAATTTGTATTACTGTTTAACCGTTTCTTTATGACCCAGTACGTAGCTGCTCCTCCCTCTCAAATCAATGGTTTAGTCGCCTACAATTAGGTACATTCATTCCTAGTGCTGCTTGCTCAATATAGTTGCCGTGGTTACAGTTTCTGGGGTCCAAACAGCGCGAAATCGTTCTGGGAATCTGCGACGTAAAAATTGTATTCGCGTTCCTGAAAGAAAACATTCAATTAGGAACTGTACCCATATAACACTGTTGACCGCAGGTACCAATCAAAGATCAGATCCTGTATCAGATCCTGTTGTTCAGTACCGTGATGAAGAAGGAGAATGATTCTTCTGTACAGCTCAGTGATTTGGACAAGGCCAAAAAACAGCTTTTGGGAGACCAAAACGCCTTATTCGATCATTATGAGCAAGGTATGTTGTAGTTCAAAAGAATCAATTAAATAAACATCTTTTAACTAACACAAAATGACCAATAGTCATAAATTCTCTTCAGAATTCATTGATGATTTCACAAAAACATGAGTCTGCTTTGTTAGCTGAAATTAACGGATTGAAAGAGGTAATCCGTATTAAAAATGATAAAATCACAAAGTTGATCCAAAATCCAACCTCCACTAATAAAAATTTTAACTTAATCAACATTGAATTGAATGCTTACAAGTCACAATTAGAAGAAGCCAAAAGGGAAATTGAAGACCTTAAACTAAACAAAAGAACACCGTTGAAACAGATAAATACCAATCAAAATAATGTCTTATCTATGTTGCAACAACAGAAAGAATCTGATACACCTTCTAAGCCACCATCTATAAAGAAAGAAACAAAAGAAAACAGTATCCCGGTATACAACAACATACCGAATTCTAGTCAAAGTGATGAACTATCTTTGGCATATACACAATCTGAAGACCAAGTGCCCTTTGATGAAACACATGGATTCCCAAGCGAACCATACATCGAGACATATGACGCTAGAAAGACAGTGCCCATGGTTGAAGAGAGTTTCGATTTAAGGGCAGGAAACGTGACATTGCCGACATCATCACAAGGTGGAAATACTGAAGATGATGATGACGATGATGATCAGCAAGTAATTCAATCATCCCCAATGGAGCTCAAATTTGAACCAGATTCACAAGTTTCCATCATTAAAGATTCTCAAGGTTTTGATGACGATGAATTCGCATATCATTTGCCTACACCACAAACCACTACCAAATTTAGAACTCCAAAGATATCAACCGATATGGCCTCCTTCAAAAGACCTCTTCAACTACAGACCCCTAATGATAATCATACCACACCGATGAAGAGACCCAGGATCAAGAAAAGTAAATCATCGGAACTGATATCACTAACAAAAGACTTGACACAGCACCCTATCCAGCGCCGTGATTGGATCATTGAGGATTTTAAAGTGAATCCAGCATTAAATGGTGATATCCCATACGCATATGAAGTTGTTATTAGGGGTAAAGCCAGGGAATGTATGCATGGTAAGACATGTGATCGTTGTCAAAAATTTTATGAAATGGCAGGCGAAGTTCCTGAGCTCGAAGGTCCAAGATGGAATGATGAATTAACCAAACCTCGATTCGATATTGTTACGAGGGCATCAAGACATAAAGAGCTTTGGGATAGACCAGAAACACCACCTGGGTTTGGTGATTTTGATTTCCCCAGTACTCAAAAGCTTAAAGAAGATCGTCAAAAGAGTGAATTGATGATAAAAAGAATTGCTTATGAAAGGTTATATTCCGCCCTCCATGATAAGAGATTCATCTTTAGAAATGAAGAATTTAATAAAATGGTCAATACGGGGCATTTCAACATTGATGAAAATGTATTTGTGAAATATTTGAAAAAAAAAACAAACAGTTGCACCAATAAATGAGATTTTATGAGTTTCTCAATAGCTCTAGAGATGTCAATTGATCATCCAATACGTTGAAACGATTAATGACATCCTGTAATGTTTCATAATTTAATGACTCCACACTTGGAATTTCTTCCTTTTGATAGATTAAGGGCAAAAGCGCTTTGGATTTCAAAGGTAGAATTAGTGCCAAATGATGGATTGGTTTAATTGTCAATGATTTGGGCAAATGATTATTTTTTTGGTGGATATCATCAATGGAAAACCCCCCAAGATCAGAGATTCGAGGGACAAAATCATGGTTATAGACACAATGAGCCGTTGAATCTCCAGTGATGTAATATTTCAAAACCCATTGTAATGACTCGATGTAGTCACTAACAATGGTTTTGATTTGATCTTTGTCTGCATGGTGCCATTTATAATAGTTGTCAAATCTCCACTTGTCAAATTGCTCTTTTAAAACTTTTGTAGAATTAATTTCAATCTTGGATTTTTTCTCACCAAGTGAAAGATTTTGTAAATCAAGTGAAAGTGAAGAAGACTGTAATATATCGTATTTATAATTTGGGTATTCCAATTTATATTTAGTTAGATCATAATCATAGAAGTACTTAGTAAAGCTTAAAAATTTATCCAAGTTAATGTCACCTGTATGGGAATCAACCAGATAATGGCCCATATTTTCTGAATGATAATGCATTAATCTCCTCAGCAATGGGTATAAATCACTTATGGAACTTGCTTGTGGTCTACTTGTGAAATCATTACCAAACATGATGATTATTAACGCAATATCAAACAAGTATTCATCATCTCTTCTTGGGTAATTTTCCAAAAGTTTACCCCTCAATGTCTTGATGTTCATAAATTGAAACAACTTGGAAGATAAAACATCAGTTTTGGTCTTTACATGTTCCCTAATGATTAATATTTGTTGGCATGGAGATATCAGACTTAAAACTATCAAATCAGCATCAATACCATAAACAACTGTGTTTAACACTGGATTCCTCTTAATGTAACTCATAATCTTATGCTCACCTTCCCCAATATCAGCAGTACCAGATAGAACAATGCACAATCTCATATCACTAGCAATTTTAGACATTCTTTGCCTTAGCCTTGTTTCAAAGTTATACATGAATTCAGTACCTGGACTCAATGCATGAGGGTTGATCTTTGAAATTATGCTATTGTATGATCTTCTTCTTCTTGAT
Organism: Taiozyma yuanshanica; assembly: GCA_030569295.1. Taxonomy (NCBI): domain Eukaryota; kingdom Fungi; phylum Ascomycota; class Saccharomycetes; order Phaffomycetales; family Wickerhamomycetaceae; genus Taiozyma; species Taiozyma yuanshanica. The sequence goes on from JAJMKP010000011.1 coordinate 59,573, forward strand.
GCTTGCTCTTTAAACTTAGCAAAAGGTGGGACACCATCGAATGCAATGAATACTTGTGCCTTGGTACCAACTAAATTGATCAAATGTTGAATGAATTCAACCACCAGTGATAAGAATTGGCTCTCATCTGTAGCTCTATGTAGACAACTGTATAGTAATGACCCTAGGTCAATACATAAGAGGTCACAATGAACGGTGTTTTTTGTTAACTTTCGAACTAAACCTGGCCAATGGGAACTCAACTGAGAGTACAGTTGAGGAATAGCCATTGGGATTATCTGGAAGGATAATAATGATTGGTATATAGATTTCTGGTATTTTAATGCCTCTCTCACTGCTTATGGCTCAGCTCTTCGCATATTCTCACAGTTACGCAGTGCGCAGGCACCAGTACCACAATTACGCCAACAAGAACATAAAAAAAAAGCAGAACGCGCTAATTCACGTCAAAAACGCGAAAACGTCCAAAATTTGTATTAGAAAAAAAAAACACAATACAAAATTCTTCTTTCCAATGCACAACATGAACACGTTTCAAAATCTTTGAGCAACGCAAAAAAAAAAAAGAGAAAGAATGTCATTCACTAACAAAGAAAGCCCAAAAGTCTTAGTGTTATTCGATGTCGATGGTACTCTAACACCAGCTAGATTAACCATCTCACCAGAAATGAAACAATTATTGGCTGATTTGAAGAAAAAAGTTGTTATTGGTTTCGTTGGTGGGTCTGATTTCCAAAAACAAGTTGAACAATTAGGTCCTAATATTTTGGAAGAATTCGACTATTGTTTCTCTGAAAATGGTCTAACTGCCTATAAACAAGGCCAAAAGTTGGCTTCTCAATCATTCATCAACTGGATTGGTGAAGAAAAATATAATTCATTAGCTAAATTTATCTTGGGTTATTTGGCCAATATTGAATTACCAAAAAGACGTGGTACTTTCCTTGAATTTAGAAATGGGATGATCAATGTTTCTCCAATCGGTAGAAACGCTTCAACTGAAGAAAGACATGAATTTGAAGCTTATGATAAACAACATAAAATTAGAGAAAAATTTGTTGAAGCTTTAAAAACTGAATTCCCAAACTTAGGTTTAACTTATTCAATTGGCGGTCAAATCTCTTTTGATGTTTTCCCAACTGGTTGGGATAAGACTTATGCCTTACAACACGTTGAACATGAAGGTTTTGAAGAAATTCATTTCTTTGGTGATAAATCATACAAAGGAGGTAATGATTACGAAATCTATGAAGATCCAAGAACCATTGGTCATGCTGTCAATTCACCAGAAGACACTGCTAGAATCTTGAAAGAGTTGTTTTTTTGAAGGGTATTTATTTTCTAGAAAGTTTTCAATAGATGTTTGGGATAAATCACGTAAAAGATCGAATATATAGATACATATATATATATGTGGTCTAGAAAGGCTGCTCAAGTTAACAATCTGACATAGGCTAAGACTAGGGCAAAAGTACCTGTACAAACACCGATTAGCCATTGCATGACTTGGGTCTTGACACCGTCAATCTGCATTTTCATATTAGCAACTTCTTGATCAATTCTAGTATCAATTTCTGAGATGTGAAGTTCATGTTGAGAACCTTCTTCTCTAATTCTACCTCTTTCCAAATTCAAATCTAATCTCACACCAGCATTTGATTTTGTAATCTCTTCTCTTATCTTATTTTTCAATTTCTCCAAATCATTCCTTATTCTTTCATTCTCCGATTGAACTGATTGGATTTCACTCTTATCAATGGTCTGTAATTCGCCTCTCAACTTTGTAAAATCAACTTTTTGCTGATAAGTCATCTTTGATAGTGTTCCCTTTGTAACTAATTGTGAACCAAGAGATTCTATACCTTCATTTAAACAATTCGAAACAATCTTAACAACACCTTCACTTTGTTGAGGAGTAAAGCCTTCCTTTTGTAGTTCAACAACAAACTTTCTGGTATCAAAATGGATGAATGATTTTGTTGTCTTATTGAAAGTTGGTCTTATTCTGAGTCCTGGTCTTAGAAAGGTGAGCATAGTTGATGTTTGATGATGTTTGATGATATATTATATTGGTGAATTTCATTTGATTAAAAGCGTTGATGTTTGATGGAACAAAATCTCGGATTTCGTTAACGGTAACACCCACAATGAAATATTCACTTATTGTGTCCCCATTTGATGTAATCAGTCCTATACCAAAAAAGAATCAATTTACTGTGATAAACTCGGCTTCTAATTCTGCATGTTCCAATGGCACAGCTCAACCCTCTCAAAGAGTCACCACTCAAAACAGCGGCAAACTCACAACCAAATTCCCCAAGACTACCTCAGAGTCCTATTAAACATTTCAACAATGTCACCAGCCCCATCCATTCCTCGGCTTCCTCAATAAGCTCATCTACCCCAAGACGCTTCGATCAGCGGCTTAAATCACACTTCAGTACTTTCTCAAATATAACTCTTAGCACAAGACCAACAATCGCCACCAATCATAATGAAACCCCTCATATTACTCCAAACTCTTTGAAATGGGTCAATCTTGACACTTTGAACAATATTTTATACTCCAATCATTCCAGATCCATCTATGGTGAACCGACATGTATCTCTCCTGGTGATTTCATTGCTGTTGGGACTTCAAAAGGATACATTCTTATCTTTGATTATAGGCAATCATTGATTCATACATTGGGCCAGGGCACCAAGAGTCTGATATCGGGTCAAATTACCACTATAACAATGTCACTTGATTCTACCCATATTGCTGTGGGTTTTATTAATGGTGATATCTTCTTATGGAACCTGTCAAGCCCTGCTCGACCACTTGCGTATATCGAGGCTCAAAAGGATGGTATAAACACTGTTATCGATGGTCATTTAAAGGACTCAAGCATAAGTAATCTAACATTTATTGGCAAGAGACATACAGCGTTCATTTCATCTGATATCTATGGCATGGTTTTCTATCATCAATGTAATAGAGGTGTACTTGGGTTCCATGTCACAACTAGACGCGTTCTTGGACGATATGAGGATGTCGTTAGTGGTAATTCCAATCCGATATATTCCTGCTCTGCTCTACCTTTAGGCTCATCTGTTGAACCAATTGATTCAAAGGGGCTAGTTGCTATAATCACCCCTTTGGTCGTTGTCATCGTATCCACTGCAGGACACATAAGGACCCAATTTAAGACAGGCAAACCAAAAATTATCAACAATGAATTGGGTGATTCTGGTTGCTTGGCTTGGTTCCCTGCTATGATGATGAAGAATGGTTCTAAATCTCATGCCAAATTAGCTTATTGTTTCGGTAATGTGTTGACTATATTGGAAGTTCATAGTGATGGTGAAATTTTGCAATTTGATGTCAAGAAGAGATGGCTTGCTGATGAATTAATTTTGGGTATTCAATGGATCAATCAAAATTTGATTGCTATGGTCACTGCTACACAACAGCTGATACTACTAAACGAGAAGAATTTAAAAGTTATCAATAATCTTGACCTAATTTCCACCCATTTATACAAATTTGATTTCAAGAATGGGAACTTGACGAATAATTATAATTCCACTTTTAAATCATATAAAGGAAGATTATTCTTTGTTGGGAAATATGAGATCATGATAGGTTCGAATCCAAATTGGATAAATATTTTACTGAACTTGATCAACAAAGGTCAATATTTGACTGCTATTGAGCTAGCAAGGAGTTATTACTTGGGAACCGATGATTTGGATGCTGTTGGCCTTCCATTTGCTGATTCAGAAAGAAAACCTATAGTTCTGAAATATCTTACTGATATAATCTTGAACTCTGCCTCACATTTCCTGAATCCTCAATCCATTGATGTCAATGGTCGAAGTGCAATTGATGATTTTCTATATACTTCAATAAGTTCCCTTGTTGTCACATCTGCTAACTCTGTTGTCTTTGAAGATCTGTTTGAAGTATTTGAAGATCATAGTCAAGTAGAGTCATTCTTTGAAAATTTAGAATCTTTTATCCTGACAAAACAAATAAAGACTTTAACGCCCATAATTTTGAAAAATATGGTCAATCATTATATATCAATTGGTAAAGTTGAAACCCTGGAACAGATTATATGTTTATTAGACATTGAAACACTAGATATTGATTCCACCATCCAATTATTGAAAAAAACCCATTTGACGGATTCATACATCTTTATCTGGAACAAGTTACTGCATGATTATATTACTCCATTCATGGAATTTATTTCAGATATTAAAGAAAAGAAAGAAGACGAATCCTATAAAGTTTATGCTTATTTAGCTTACATTTTAACAGGAAGACAGTACCCAACTGAAGACATGATACCTGAACCTCACCAGACAAATGCAAAGTTATCATTGTACTTTGTTCTTTTCAATGGCATGCCCGTTGTCTATGAAAATGGTGATTTGATCGTTGGTGATGACCTTGAAATTGAGTGTGCCTTCCCATACTTGTGCACACTATTAAGATTTGATTCAAAGGCGTTTTTGTCAGTGATTAACGATTGTCTTGAGGATTCACTTATGAATGATGATGAGGTTATCCATCAAGAGAATAAATTAAAAGTAAACAGACAATTTATTATTGAAATCTTGATTGAAATTTTCAATACCAATCCATTTGAAGAAATTGATCAATTGAATTTCGCTATATTCATTGCCAGAAATTATCCAAAATTTCAACAATTTATCAGGTTATCAGAAAGAATCTTGGATGATGTCATCAGGAGATTATGTACCTATGAAGCTGATGATTTAGAGATCAAAGAAGATTGTGAACTCAGTTTACAGAGTCTGCTATCCATATATCAACCTCCAAACAAAAAGGAACTGCTTCAAGTCTTTGAAAATGCAGAATTCTATGAAATCTTGATCAACCTATACCTTAATGATGGGAAATTCTCTAAAGTTCTTGAATGCTGGTTGAAATCTGACAAAACCAACTCTATTGATACCATGGAAAATGTTCTTGTGAGAAGTTACAAAGCAACGCAAAATCAACCTAAAGAAAGAAAAAAAATTGATGAAGTTGTATTACAAAATTTTGAAAGTATAATCGAGGTTGATACTTTTAAGATTGTGAAGGTTTTCAACCGTTATTCTCCAGGCATGCATAAACATATAATGCACTTGAAAGACGCTCAAATGAGATACATGTATCTGTCCTCAATGCAAAAGCTAGAATCAAATGGTGAATACAAGTTCAGTGTTAAGGAGCGAGAGGAATACATCAAAAGTTTATCTCATTTCAACAAATCTGAGGTTTTCCATTACCTGAAGACCCTTAACCCACATGATTACGAACTGAAGAGCATCCTTAATGATCTAAGAGACACAGGCTGTGTTGATACATTGATCTATTTATTCAACCAAAGGGGTAATTATGAACAATCTTTGGAGGAGGTCATATCCTATATGGATGGACTCATTAACCATTTACCAATTGTTGCATTGAAATCTGATAAGGATCAACTGACATTACTCGAGGCTCAAATTTGGGAATACCTACAGCATGGAATTACATTATGCAATAGTGAAATTTCAGGTACAAGTGCAAACATGAAAAGTTTATCAATAAACGAACAAATGTGGTTAAAATTGGTCAATTATGCAGTTGGGTGCTTAAAAAAGTTTGATAAAGATGGAGTTCCACAAAAAGCTGTTGATATCTTGAAGAGATTGATTCAAGACTTATTCTCAAGTCTAATTAGTACAAGATCCCAGATTAACAGTTTTGAAATTGATCATGAGTCAGGTTTAAACAAGCATCAGAGCTCTTTTCTAAAGATATTTACAAAATTCTTAAGTTCTTCCACAGTCAAGGTTACATTACTTGAAGATGTCCGATCTGTCACAAGTGAGATTTATTTGGCCTTTTCGTATGAGCTTAATACCCTTACAATCATTTCCAAATTGATTAACGAAGGTATATACGGGAATTTTGAGAAACTGACAGCAAAGAACATGCTTGGTTGGTCAGTGAAAAGCTTCGAATGTGATGCTTGCGGTAAGATAATATGGGGTCGTGGCCTTGACTCGGACTCTTATGGTGCCTGGGAGGATAGGAAAAGAGGTTTGGATCTACATGATGCTACACATCATTTCGATCTTGTTACATTCAACTGTCGTCATTGTTATCATAAATCTTGTCTTGAAAGTTTGGGTAATCAAGATCAATATAGTTGTGTCCTTTGTGAAGATCTTCATGATGATTCGAGATATCATGATCCAAGATAACTGGGGTTGCACCTTTCACTTAAATATATTGTGGGCACGCATTGCATTTAAGTGAAAACACAATTTTGGGTTACAATATGTATGTATCGGTGTCATTATCGTTCATTATCTTCAATCTTTTTTGCGTCATGATTTGAAAAATATAGTTAATTTCTATTTTGATACAAAATTGTCGTGAAATCAAGTCAGAGCCCAAATAATAAAAAGAAATTTGAAAATGTGGACAACTGAGATCTCCATCGTCATTGGTTTTTGGGATTGAACTCGCCATGATGCTTGTCAACTCGGTCGTTGCTGTCCAGGTTTTCCTGTTAATGTGGTTTCCAGGATACCTGCTCTTGATGTTATTTCATCTCCTGAATCTACGGAATATGATGCTTCTGTCTATCCAAACACAAAGAATATCTGCGAAAGTGAAGAGTTGGAGACATTAACCGTTTGTGCTATTAACATGTTATCAAGATTGAATAAATGTGAACCAAATGGTTTAGCTTGCGAGTGTTGTGCTCTACGAAGCATGATCAGAGATTGTTATGGATTATGTCCACATACTGCATCTTGTAACTTTCTTGTAGTTTTATATGATGATTGTGAAACTGCGAATGATGCTAATGCTCGTAATTTACCTTTTATGAAGCATGATACACATATTGCAAAGCTTCTTGCAAACTCAAGAATCCCTGTTGAAGAAAAAAATACCAGATTTTATGATCAGATCCGTCTCACTCACTGGTAATACCACCAACTTGACCAGTGCTTCAGTAGGATGTCATTTTAAAGAACAAGAGATTGATGAACCCCAGCACGGAAACAATTCTAAGAAGAATTATTTCAATCGAAATCATTTGAATATCACTCAAGAACAAAACAAAGGAAATCAGCCCACTGGTAAGGATGACATTTACTTCACAGCTGCACTACTCACTATGTTTCTTCATTTGTGAAGGGTTCATAAGCTTCTTCAATTTTTGAATTTACATCTTTAAACTTCTGGCTGTATATGTCTTTATGTTCTTTTATCATCATTGATGTATGAACACATGAAGCGTTCATCTTTAAACAATTATTCTCATACTACATAAAAGGCTTTGTTTAAGTAAATGTACATATATGCTATTTAGCTATAAATGATTATTGTTCATTATTTTTTCTCTTCATCCATCCATTGCAAAGTTAATCTGATCCCTTCTTCGATACTGACTTTTGGTTTATAATCTAGAAGCTCTTTAGCCTTTGAAATGTTGTGATAACGAACAGCACAAACAACTCTAGCTCTAAATGGAGTCAAACCTGGAGGCTTTCCAGTGAATTTTGAAACAAATTCGCCAATATAACCAATAGCAATAGCTGCGCTTCTACTTAGGACGATGTTAAAATCATCGACATGACCATCAGCTTTCCAAACAGCTCTAGCCAAAGTCCAGAAATAACAAGGGGAATCATTCGTGACAAAGAATTTTTCACCTCCAATCTTGGATCTTGTCTCAACGTTCAGTAATTTCTTAGCAGCTAATACATGAGCATCAGCTACATTCCCGGCATAAGACCAATCGAAAAGATTGTTATTATCACCGATTTGGAATTTCGTCTGACCTGCTTTCAGGACATCTCTTAAACCAGGGACTAATTGACGATCACCAGGGCCAAAGATACCAGCTGGACGTAATGCGACAGTAAAGAATTCATCATTGGATGAATTAGCATCAAGGACCATCTTTTCAGCGATTGCCTTGGTTTCATTATACCCATCCATTGCCACCTCAGGGATTGGGAATGATTCATCTCCGTTATAAATATCACTCCCATCAAATATGACGCCAGCTGATGATGTGTATACAAATGCCTTGATCCCTTCGTCTTTGGCAACTTTTAACAAGTTTCTTGTACCTTCAACGTTCACTTTTTCATAAATCTCCTGACTTTGGCCATGCATTGGAGAAGCACTGTGTACGATGACTGAGCATTTTGATTCTCTTATGGCATTTTGTATATCAACTGGGGAAGTTATATCTCCTTTATGGAAATGGATGGCTTTAGGATCAAATGTAAACACTTTTGGAGGATTCTCTGGAATTGGACGAATATCAAAGATGTGAATCTCTGGAGAAGGAGAAACCTCACTGAATTGCTGGATCAAGTGAAGTCCGAGAAACCCGGATCCACCAATAAGAAGGACTGAGTCAAGGGACATTATTCTTGTGTGTCGTGTCTGAGGATGTTGGAGGTATAAAAAGATGGTGATGTTCTCGTTTTTTCCCCGAAAATGCGGACTTTACGCGATGAGGTGCTAAACGAGATTAATCAGTAATGTATTTAAAAACTAAATAATGATTTGAATTGGGAAACTTTGGTCTCGTCGACTTGTTTCAAGGAAAACCCTGAATCCTGTGCGTTTGGAAACACGAATTCTGTGACTAAAGAGTTTGTTGTAGGTGCAGGTATTGTAGTATCAGTCTTGGTCTCAATGATGGCATTACTCTGACCAAAAGAGAGCAATGATTGACTTGGTTCGTTGTTTGAAACTTCATCTATCTCTTTTTGTTCAGGTTTAGATATCTGGAATAATGGCTGTTGAATGACAGGTTTTGATGCAGGTTGAGGGAATGAAGTTTCAATTGGTTTAAATGATACTGTAGTTGGCTGACGAACAGATAAAGTAACCTGTGGTATCTCTTCTATCGTTTCATTATCTTCTTCCATCTTTGAGTCATCATCCACGGATATAGATTCACGCAATGATGATGATTTTATTGGTCTATATTGGTTCAATAAATTTGGTTGCTGCTGCTGCTGCTGCTGCTGCTGCTGCTGCTGCTGTTGTTGTTGTTGCTGCTGTTGGATATCTGGTTTCTTCTTCTCTTCCCTGCTTTCATTTTCAGGTTCTGAAGCTAACGTTTGTTGTAGTTGTTCAACGGCCGATGGTTTCTTAACTGAATGAATGATTGGTCTTTTATTCTTCTTAGTTGATGCATATGGGTTACTATAATCCACAACTTTCGCCTTTTCTTCGGCTTGTACTTGGTCTTTGTTAGTTGTATTCTCCTCTAAGAATGATAGCAATGCGGATGCAGTATTGCTCAATTTCTTATTTTCCACAGGTGTTTCCAAATTTGTCGGTTTGTCCTTCTCTTTCAAAATCTCATCAGCTTGTTGTGCTCTTTTACGTTCTTGTAAATCGTTAATTGAGAATGACGATTTCAGTCTTGAAGCTCTATATGGGGATGGGAACCCTGAATAATCAAAGACTCGCTTCTTATGTGTGTTTGATAATGGATTTGATACAATTGAATTTGTTGAGATATCAGCTTCAGAAACCGAAGTGTTATAAGTAGGTTTGAATGACGGGGTTGAATCCAATGCATTTCTTGAAACTTCAGCTTTTAAGATATTTGAGTGACCAATTGATGTATCAAAAGTATCATTACTGGTATCATATTTATTACCTGGAGATGACGGTTTTGATTGTGCTTTTGCCAACAGGGCTTTAACACCTTCTAATTCAATTTCCGATAATGGGTCTGAGCCCTTTTCGGCAAAGAACTTGGCTAACGTGATATTTGGTGACTCATTACTCAATTCATTGTTCGTTTGTAATCTTTTAAAGTCTTGGAATGGATTAGATGGGGTTCTTGAACCATTGCTAAAGCTAACATCTGGTGGATTTTGTTGCGTTGAAATGATACTTGATTCAGAACCATCCCCAACTCTAGAAATGTCTTCATTGTCTGAAAGCCATGTACTTGGAGAAAACATTTGTTTAACTTTGCTGAATATACTACCTGGAGTCTTTGGGTTTGAGGTTATTCTAGAAGGATGAGGACTCTTCGGACCATTATTTCTGGAATATGGAGACAACAAGTGCTCATTATTTGTATTTCTAAATACTCTGCGATTAGACATGGTGGAATATACTGCAGACCAGGTTTCGGACTGACCGCTTTAGACGTATTGTGTGTTCTTTTGTTTGTATTTACGGAAAATGAAAAAAAAAATTAGACATTGGTGTCTGGATGTTTAATTTTATATTATACCTACATTGTCTCTTATAACATTGATTCACAGCCCTTCCCTTTGAAATTCCCATTTGTCACTTTTATAATCAGCGTAGCAATAAAACTCGTTACTAAGTCCATTAGCATGTTCTGGGTAAAAAGTGGTGGGTTTTAAACCAGGATAAATGGACATTAAAAGGTCCTTAACTCTTTCCCCAGTGCACGATATTAAACGATGCTTTAGTACACCGTTTGCGGTCTTTGAAGTAGTATCCTTCGACAATAACGCCTGTGCAGTCTTTGAACTTTTCAGTTGACAGTCGTTTTCGATGAATGGAGGATCTATTAATAGACGATCAACTTTCCCTTTTAAATCATTTCTAAAATTCAATGGATCGTTATAATCAAAGAACCCAAATCTATCGCCCGCAAGGACTTCAAATCTCTTGTCAAATTCAAATAGATAAATGTTTTCAGTTGGAAGTGTTGCAACATCTCTTTTCTTAATGGCAGCATACACCGATGGAGCACTCACTATACAAATAACTGTATCTTTATCAGCGCCGTATAATAGTTCATCAGCTAAGAAATCAGCAGTTGAATCAGAATACCAAAACTGTGATAATTGCCAATCTTCTTGGAAAAGATCCATCCCTTTTTTAGCAATGAGTTCATTATGAGATTCGAATTCATCTTCGGCAGCTTTTTGCAATTTTGCAAATTCTTGTTGACGGGTCTCTTCTTCATTTTTAAACTCCATCAAGGCAGCAAGAGTGCTTGCAGAAAGGGCTCTGGGGGTATTCGTTAGTATGCTTTAGTTTAGTTATCAGGTGGCTGACTACTCACAGTTCCTCATCGTCGGACATGCTCGATATTGGAATCACATGTTGAACTCATTGAGAGAAAGATTCTGATCTTGGTTCTTCTTTGAAGCTCATCGAGAATATAAATGGTTAGGGCAGCATAATAGTCCCCACTGTTAAGCATACAACGAATATGACCTATTCGTAATATTTATTATGTTTCTTGAGACGCATCTGAAATAAACTTTACTAAAATGCTGATTGCATAGTGATTTGTTGATTCAGTGACTAATTTTATTAATAATTATTGGAGAATAATTGTATATAACTTGTATATATATCATATATTTAAAATTTGGGCAATTGACGTTTCCCCAAAATTTCCGTTAATCATATCACTAATTATAAATCAGACCAACATTTTGATGCTCCCAACTCTTAAAATTCAAATACAGAGAAGTGATATTGGGCTCTGTTAAGAGGAAACTGATCAAAATACACAATATTGAGTGGTAAAGTCCCCAACGGCCTTCCAGAGGAACCCGAAGGTTAGTGAATCCACCTTAGGGACAATCAAGTCGCGAATCATAAAACAGTTGTTAAATTTGACAGAATATCACTGATGTTCAAATAAACCGTAAAGGCTCTTCAAGAAACTGTTATAGTATACAAGTTGTTCTGATAGACTAAGCTGTGCACAATAATTGATATACAACTATATTTCTAATAAATTTCACCAACAGGATATATCAATAGACGAAACTTTTAACAGGTCATCCAAATGGTACGTAACCATCACATCAGATTGGAATCATCATACTAACAATACCATTATAGAACTCCATCTATAACCATGCTGTAAAGCAAGTTAACACTTTACAGAGGGAAATCGTACAGTTTGAGAACAACATCGCTACATCTCCATTATCTCTCCAGGGTACAATTGCAGCTAATTTGTCAACACTTTCAAAGACACTAGATCAATATGAGAGTTTAGCAAAGAACGAGATTGATGAGACTAAAAAATTAAAAGCGGAAGCCCGTCTAAAACATTTTAGAAACGAGATTAAAGAGGCAAAGGCTAAGTTTCAAGAATTAAAGAGGAAAAGAGATGATTCTTTACAAGAAGCAAACAAATCAGAATTATTAAACCGTCGGCCTCATGGTTCTGGATCAACACCTTCTGATAATCCATTTGAAACTTCACAGCAACAGCAGCAGCAGCAGCAGCAACAACAGTCCTTACACTATTCACAAGGATTGAATAAAGAACACAATATACTGAGTAGAGGTAATCAACAATTGGATGAAATCTTAGAGATGGGTAGAGAAGCATATGAAGAATTGATAACATCTAATGAAATGCTAAGAGGCTTTCAAAATAGACTTTCTAGTACACTTGGAACTTTGGGTGTTTCACAACAAACCATTAGAACTATTGAACGAAGAGCTTTCCAAGATAAATGGCTCTTCTATGGTGGTGCTTTTCTAATGTTTGTCATTTTTTACTACTTGTTGAAATGGTTGAGATAATATATACAAGAATATATACACCATTGATGGGTATATTCACGTTGATGTGTAGAAAATTGCACTAGTAGTTTCACCAGCAACGATTTTTTGGTTGTGTTTCAATTGTAATCTGTTTGAGAATGTTAAATCTTTATAAGTATCGATCGTATAAGACGGTTCAATGATAGCTGGTGCAATTGTTGGCCTTGAAATTCTATTCTTCTTGCCATTACCCAATTGTGCATAATCATTCCCACCCCAATACAGGACATCGTTATTCTGTAAAGTGATAAAAGTATGGTCTGCACCAGAAGACCAATTTTTGATGTTGATGTTCTCCATTTCTTGAGTATCTTCATTATAATCCTGGAACTTATTGATTTCTTTAACTTTAATAGGATCAAATTGCGCATGGACATAATGACCGGAACCAATTTGACCTTTCAAATTGTTACCGAATCCAACGGTGAAGCTATCTTCACCTTGATCACTGCTCCCTGTAATGGCACCACCTTTGATCAACTTATACATTGGAATAGGTTTGATTGTAACGAATGAAGTTTCACCACCGGCTTGAATATCGACAACTTCAGGGAATAAATCTCTCTTGACATGCTTATTCACCAGGTCAATCTTTCTGGGAAATGGGATGATTTCAGAATCATAATTAACGGGATGACCTAATTGACCGAATTTATTCTGACCAAACGAATAAACTTCACCATTTGAATCTAGGGCTAAAGAATGATACCAACCTGTGGCAATTTGTACAATTTTACGTGGTTCAACTTGTTCAATTTTACCCTTTGAATTCCTTGTTATTTGATTATTTAACAATTCAACATCATATAGGACATTTGGCACTGGAGGATTGTTGAACTGCGAGAATTGTGGGAGACCATATTGACCTAATGATTTGGTCTGTAATTGTTTAAAGCCTGTAGCACAAGAATAAACCTTCCCCTTATTTGATAATGTTAATAAATGGAATTTTCCAGCTGAAATATCAACAATTCTTTCACCTTTGGATAGAGAAGAATCATTCAATTTGATGAATGGTTTTTCAACTTTGGTTAGATATAGAGTATACCAAGTTCTCTGGGTTAACCCATGTTGAAACTTTCTTTGATCTTTAGCACTTTCTGGAATGATGAAAACTTCATTATTTGAATTAAGAGCATAAATTGCATGATTCGAGAATATAGCCTTTGTCAAATGTTCACCTTTAATGGTATATTGAGGTTCTAAAACGTCACTAAAACCTTTCCCCCATTGAATCAAATCACCCTTTGAATCAATAGCAAGCGCAGAGTCTTCACCTAATTGAACATCCTTCAGAATTTTCCCATCAAACCAGTCATATCTCATTGGATATCTCTGTTCTTTAATTGTCTTTTTATCACTAACAATTGCCTGTGAATTATCACCACAGAGGTATAACCCAGGTTTAGAACTATCATATTGGTTAGTGATTAGGGGTAATGAAATGTCCCTTTTCACCTTCTTTGGAGGTTTGAATTCATCTTCATCCATCTTGTAATACCAACCTTTCACAGCTGGCCATTTTTGATATAATGTAAAAACAGTGATTAAACCAATGATACCTGTTAACGCAGTCAAGACACCTTTTATGGATTCGATTCTTTTGAATCTTTCCAACTCAGCTTGCGAGCTTGGCTTAGACTCATCATCTTGGTTTAAACTCTCTCTCTCTCTTTTAGCATAATATGGCTCTTTTGTTAGTCTTGAACTCATCATTTCAGCTTCATCGAATCTTTGATGTGTCAATTTGGATTCAAAGTCATTGCTGCTGTTATATTTGGTCAATAGTTGAGCATTTCTGATGGAAAAAGAACGTCTTTGAAATGAAATATTTCTGGATATCACAGTTATCTGGTTCTTGGAAAAAGAAAGCTTATTAAGCGGCATCAAAGACCTCATTTTGTTTTATTTGCACGGTTGATGATGATGATTTGACCGATGCTAATCTTTTTTTTTCATTTTCAACGGATATAACCTCAGTTTATTGTAAGCCTTGGTTGAAAGACACTGAAATCATCCATAAAATACCCATCAAACGCAAAAGTATCAGCAAAAATCATGATCAAATCATTAAATAACCCCCTAATAGCAAAAAGATTGAATCAAATCTCAACCAAATTGATGGTTTCATCACAATGGAAACTGATATCAACCACATCATCAACCAAATCGAATAATGCTCAAGAAATAGAAAAATTAAACAAACTTGTCAAGCAGAAGTTGATAGAGATTGAACAGGATGAAAAGAGACGATTGATTGAAGCTTCAGTGAGTAGACTTTTCTTAGAATTATAGTAATGGCTAACACATCAGAAACCAAAATTGTCAGACTTCACAAGACCATTGTTGCTTACATTTGTGATAGGCTCAACTGCATGCTTAACACTTCATCTACTATGGTGGATTCTTGAATATGAAGAGAGAGAGAAGGAATTGAAAGGTGAGTTCCTTCCTCATTGTCAACTTATAGCCAATTTTACTAACACATGATAGCTAAATTAGAAGCCAAAGAGGAAGAATTCGAGAAGGTGTTGCAAGATTCCGCAAAAGGGCAATCAACCTCAAACAAATCAGTGCATTTTGGTAAAAGGTGGTTTAAATTGCCATTTTGGAGGTGATTATAAGAAACTGACTGGTTGTATATAGGAATTAGCAGATTATAAAGGGAATTAACCGATTGTAGTGTTGCTAGTATCCATAATGTTTTTAAGGTTGATTCGCGAACTCTTTAACCGAAAGATCAATCATACTCATCACACTCAATTCACAAACTAATCTATAGGTAAAGCACTTTCCACACAATGTTGAGACTCCTAAGAAATAAGACATATGTAAAACAAATTCAAAGATTCAATTCTACAATACCAAATTACACCACTGTAATTGGCATCGATTTAGGTACCACAAACTCAGCAGTTGCTGTGATGCAAGGCAATGAACCACAGATTATCGAAAATGATGAAGGTTTCAGAACAACTCCCTCTGTTGTTGCCTTCAACAAGGAGGGTGAAATGTCAGTGGGTGCCTCTGCCAAGAGGCAAGCTGTTTTAAACACGGAAAACACATTCTATGCTACAAAGAGACTGATTGGTCGAAGATTCGATGATGAGGAGATTAAATACGATATGGATCATGTTCCTTATAAGATCATTGAAAATGATAACGGCGATGCGTGGGTTGAATCATTTGGTAAGAAGTATTCTCCATCACAGATTGGTGGGTTTATCTTGAACAAGATGAAGGAAACTGCTGAGACACATTTGAACAAAAAGATTGAAAATGCCGTTGTCACAGTACCTGCTTATTTCAACGATGCTCAACGTCAAGCTACGAAGAATGCTGGCCAAATAATCGGGCTTAATGTATTGAGGGTGGTGAATGAACCAACAGCTGCTGCTTTGGCTTATGGTATCGATAAGACCAAGGATGGGATTGTCGGTGTCTTCGATTTAGGTGGTGGGACTTTTGATATATCTATTCTAGATATTGAAGATGATGTATTTGAGGTTCGGGCAACCAATGGTGATACTCATTTAGGCGGTGAAGATTTTGATATCTTATTAGTTAACTACATCCTCGATCACTTTAAAAGGGAAACAGGTATTGATCTATCCAACGATAGACCAAGAATTCAAAGAATTAGAGAAGCGGCAGAAAAGGCCAAAATTGATCTATCACACGTTAAAGAAACAACCATTGATCTTCCCTTCATTAAAGACTCACATCATATCTCCATTAAGCTAACAGAGGATCAACTTGATAACATGAGCTTACATTTGATAAATAGGACCATTGATCCTGTTAAAAGAGCACTAAAGGATGCAGATTTAACCGCCGAGGACATTGATGAAGTCATTCTCGTTGGTGGTATGACTCGTATGCCAAAGATTAGAAAGACTGTCGAGAATATATTTGGCAAGAAACCATCAACTGCTGTTAATCCTGATGAGGCAGTTGCCCTTGGTGCTGCTATTCAAGGTGGTGTGCTGAGCGGTGCTATTAAAGATGTTTTATTGCTTGATGTTACCCCGTTAACATTAGGGATTGAAACTTACGGTGGTGTATTCTCCCCACTGATTTCTAGAAATTCAGTCGTCCCTGTTAAGAAAACTGAAGTTTATTCCACCGGTGTTGATAATCAAACGGGTGTTGAGATTAGAGTGTTCCAAGGTGAAAGGGGCCTCGTCCAGGATAATAAGCTGATTGGTAATTTCAAATTAAGTGGGATCCCACCAATGCCTAAAGGTGCTCCACAAGTTGAAGTTTCTTTTGATATTGATGCTGACGGTATTATAAAGGTGTCAGCTCGTGAAAGAACATCAGGCAAAGAAACTTCCATATCGGTCAATGGTAATTCGGGATTATCTGAAGAGGAGATTAACAAAATGATAGAAGAAGCTGAAACTTATAAAGATTTTGATAAGATTAAGAAACAAAAGATCCAAGCTGCTACAAATGTTGAATTGATCGTGAACGATACAGAAAATGGTATAATTGCATTCAAAGAAGTTATTAAAGAGGATGAAGATTATGAAAAATTGGTGAAGAAAATTAAAGAGATTAAAGAAGCAATCAAATTGGTTAGAAATGATGGTGATATTGAAATAAGTAAGTTGAACAGTTTGAGCAAAGAATTACAAGATATTTCAATGGTAATTTTCCAAAGAGTTGCGAAAAAGCAGCAACAATCAAAACTTTAACTGAATCAAACTGATCGAAAAGTATACCTTTTACGAAACTTATGAATTCCATCGCACATAATGTTACTTTCAACCGTGTATAATCACCTGTAGATACTATATATTACATTTTTTTTTAAAGGTTTCTTTTTGTAAATTATGATGTCGTTAAATTCATTATCTTCGTTTCTTCATTATAATCTCTTCCAATTTCTGGGAAGGTAATGACTTCCAATCAAAGGTTCCAGGGCTTTCGGTAACCATTGTGCCGCATCACCAATGAACCCCCAATCTCCATCCTTCTTAACTTGATTCATGTTGATCTCGGTATTAAAAATGGCAACTTTACCACCTTGATGCTTCACACGTTCGACATACCCCATTGCCGGCCATACTGTACCACTAGTACCAATGACAAGAACAAGGTCAATTTTATTTTTCATTAAAAATTCATCTGCAGCATCAATGACTTTTAAAGGTAATGATTCCCCAAACCAAACAACACCTGGACGTAATAGACCTTCCTTACATTTTGGACAATGAGGAAGTTCAGATTCGGGAATGGACTGCACTGGTATCAAATCAGGTGATGAGTTTAATGATGATTTATTGGACGGTATAACACCTCTTGTGGTGAACCCCATTGGTTCATCTAATTTTCTCTTCTTCTTAGAGGGTGGGTCATTTGAATCATCTTTAGGTTTAGGAAATTCCTCTTCTGAGCCAGAAAGCGCCGCTGTCAATGGATGCACTTTATTATCCTCATCAATATAATTACAAAAGAAATTTGTACATTTGAGAGTGAATAAACTTCCATGCAATTCTAATAAGGTATCTTTATTATGCTGTGCTCTTGTTGATAACCCATCAACATTTTGTGTTAACGTCAGGAAATTCTCCGCTTTCCTTTTACTAAGTTCAGCCAGGGCGAAATGTCCTTTATTTGGTTTTGCCCTCATGGCTTGAAATCTTCTTGATGAATAAAATTGCCATACTAAACCAGGATCGATTTGAAAGGCATCGGGAGTAGCAAGATCAATTGGGGAATAATTTCTCCATAACCCACCAGAACCCCTAAACGTTGATAATCCAGAGGATGATGAAAGACCAGCCCCAACAACGGCAAGTATCGTCTTACAATTGATTAGATATTCCTGAAAAGATTTTAAATCTGATGAGTCTTTGATATTGATGACATCACCCATCGTTGACATTTGTTTTGATGCTTGTGTGGAGGAAATTGACCCGTTTATTCAATAGAATGTATAGAAAGTTAATTGAAAGTATGGAAATCTTGTGAAAGTGGTATCTTATCCAAAAGAGCAACAAAAACAACGACAAACCCTTACAATTTAATCAAAATCAACCATCAAATCAACTTATCAATCATCGGCAACTGTTTCTCGATTCCCGGAAGCGTCGCGAAAAAAGATTCGCGGAAAAAATTAATAAGATATAATACACATTCGCGGCGAGTGAGATCAAAGTCGGTAGGAGACACAGTCGCGAATACTCTCTGAAAAACGAAAGTTTGAATGACAACAAAGGCTTCCAAGATGAGTGGTTCCCATACTTTGGAACCACTAAACAAGCAAAATGTCAAAGGAGATCTCTGGGTTGGCCAAAAAGATCAAAGTTTTCTTCGATCAAGTCTTTGAATTAAAAGATGAAGAAACAGGTGATCCGATTTATCCCATTTTCCATGTTGTTCCAGATAAGAAGATTTATCAAGATTATTACGATATAGTCACAGCTCCCACTTCTTTAAATTCAATCAAAAAGAGATATATTCATTATTCGAACCCCAACGAGTTTATAAAAGATTTGGCTCAGATTGTTTGGAATGCAAAGACTTATAATGAACCTGGGTCTTTTGTTTATAAATATGCTGAACAATTGGATCGATTCATTAAAGACACAATCATTCCTAAATTTGCTAAACAAGGTTATGATGTTGGTTATCCAGATACATCAAATATCTTGCCAAATAAGGCTGGCGCTTTAATTGCTTATGGCGCTCAAACTGTTAGCTTAAACTCACCATCAACTCCAAATAAAGTTGACAGGGATTCAGATTACCAAGTAGATCATGAACGTCCAAAGAGAAGAGCAGCAGCTGCAGCAGCTGCTGCCAGTGTTATTGCTAGTAATTCTAATATTGCTACTGGTAATGCTGGTCATGTCACCCCATCAACTCCATCTTCAGCTTATATTAAGGAACAGTCTTATAAGAGAGGTAGACCTCCAGTCATTGACAAACCGTTTGAACAACGTATCAAGAATGTGCTTAGAGTATTGAGAAAAGAGAAGGCCTCTAATGGTCAACTGATAACACTTCCATTTGAAAGACTACCAGATATAAGAGAATATCCTGATTACTTTAATGCTATTAATGAACCAATTTCATTAGATGAAATTAGAAAAAAGATCAAACAAAGAAAATATAAAGATGTTCAAGGATTTATTAATGATTTCAACTTGATGTTATCCAATGCCAAGTATTATAATGAAAAGGAATCGCCAGTTTACAAACAAACGCTTCAACTTGAACAATTATTCCGTAAAAATGTCGAATTTGAAATGAAGAAACCAGATTCAGATTATATTGCCACTGATTCTTTAAAAGTTCCATTAGATCAATTAGAATTGCATGGCAGCCTTTTCAAAATTGGAGATTGGATCTTGATTAACAATGCAAATGATAGTACAAAACCAATCGTGGCCCAATTATTTAGAATATGGCAGACTCAAGATGGTCAACGTTGGATCAATGTTTGCTGGTATTTGCGTCCTGAACAAACTGTTCATAGAGTTGATAGGTTATTTTATGAAAATGAGGTTGTTAAATCGGGTCAATATCGTGATCATTTAGCTGATGAAATTGTTGGGAAATGTTATGTTGCTTATTTCACCCGTTACCAAAGAGGTGATCCAGCTGTTAAGATTGAAGGCCCATTATTCATTTGTGAATACCGTTACAATGATAATGATAAGAACTTTAACAAGATTAGAACATGGAAGGCTTGTTTACCTGATGAAGTTCGTGATATTGAAGACCCCATAACACCATTACCAAGTTTACGTCGTTTTAAGAAATATGAATCTCCCATTAAACATTTACTACCATCAAATGCATCATTAGATATGCCAATTCCAGAGCCAGTTATTGGCGCACCAAATGCTCCACCATTACATGGTGCTGTTTATTTGCGTGACATTGATGAAACCGATGATTTAGGTCAATATTCTACAAGTAGGGTTTGTCCGAAATATATTATTAGACCTAATGATCCACCAGCTACAGATTCGCCATCACAACAAACAACTCCAATCGTGAATTATACTAGAAATACAGTTCCATCCTCACAACAACAGAGTAACTTATATCATGCCACTCCAAGTTATGTTCCTACAACTACAGCTTCATCATTCACGATCCCAATTGATGTTCATGGCCAAGATGCTGGTTTAATCAAGATGGACCAATCTAATAATAAGCGTCGTCTAACGGGGATCACTGATAGTGTTCCTTCTGAGGGTCCGGTGATTTGGTTCCGGGCTCCAGGTGTTCATATCACATCACGTATTGCCCCACAATCACAATATGTTTCATTCAATAAGATCAACAAGAGAGCTAGAACTGACGACGATGATGAAGATGAGGATAATGACTATTTGAAAACCGCGGGTGATGGTATTGCAGGACAGACTAGGATTGGACATTCTGCTAAATATCTAGCATGGAAGTTGGCTAAAAAGGAGCAAAAGCAGAATGATATTGTGGTTTAGTATATGATTTTATTGTATTATTATTTTTCAATTTAAAAATGGAAATTTTACACTGTAGCCCCGTTATACGCAAATAGGTATAAATCACTACAGTTTCTTAAATAACAAGTAGAACAAACATCGACTAACAAACTATAAACAATATCAAAGCAATATGATTTATCAAAAAGCAAACAAAGATTGAAAAGATGAATAACAATAATCATAACAAAAAATCTAATCTTGGAAGATACCCCAATATTGTTCAACACCATAAGGACCTGGAGCCTTCCATAAATCATTGTAAGTGGTGAAAATAAAAACCTGATCACCAACAGCATCAACGATTGCTTTAACAGCGGTTTGTTGGTTACTAATGGAAGGAACAGCAGACCCATAATTTTGACCTCTTGTTGGCCAGCCAGTTTCAGTGATTAACACGTTTTTACCACCACAAGTGGTCTTAATATTGGCAATTTGAGTCGTTAAGAAAGAACCAGAATCACCTGGGGCAACAGAACCATCCCAGAAAGGATGTGAATTAACGGCAACAAAATCTGAGTAATCACATAATTCAGGGTTATTTTGAACAGCGACTAAAGTATCAACGGAGACAATTGGACCGGAATAACCAGCAGCGGTTAAAGCTGAACGGGCAGTATTAATTGCAGTTTTGATATCAGCTGGGGTGTTGGCACCACTGTTGACCAATTCGTTACCAACAGAAACGGTATAAATTTCATCCCAGTTACCATTGACTGCATTTTGAATGATAGAGACAGATTCAGCAATCTTATCAAGGTAATAAATACCAGCAAAGAGTTTTTGATTAGGTTGTTTAGCGGCAAGAACATTTTCAACAGATGAACAATCTGTGTCATAAATTCTGATTAGATCAAATTGGGTTAGTTTGGCAAGATCAGATTTGACTGTGGCAGCATCTTTACAGGCACCGGTGTTGGTATATGGGGAATAAGTAATACCTTTACCACCAGCAGCGAATGAAATGGCAGAGTTAACAGGACCAGAAGATTCAGAAGCGGTAGAGGAGGCAACTGAACTAGAAGTAGAAGTAAAAGTAGAAGAAGCAGAAGTACTGGATCCGGTGTTTGAATATAGGACAGTGGAGAAAGAGGACGGCTGTGAAACAAAAGTGTTTGAAGTGGACTCGAGATATGGAGAAGCATTTAAAACAATTGATTCAGCAGTTGAAGAAGCGGCAGGAGCAGCAGCATTCCGAGATGCATCGGAACCACTTGAGACATAGACAACAGTTGTAACGGTGGCATAAGCAGGTTCTCTCTTATGGATGTGATGTTCATGGATCGGTTGAGCCAAATAAGTTGGGATTATTAAGCCGGCAATAGCCAAAGGAATACAAAGCTTCATTTTCAGATGTGTGAATTTTATGAATGAATGACTAGTTGATCCGTGATCGATAAACGAAAGTGAAGATAATGGAGGTAAAAAGAAGAAGATTGATGAAAACTACAACATGGGGGGTATTGCCCTGGTATTTATATAAAAATTGACAAGTGATAGGCCTAGAAACAGGTACCATACATAGTACATACCCATACCAGTAATACATCTTTTGAAGTGTAAAGGAGCTGTTCCTAATATGCAAGGAGAGCGTTTCAGGAATAAAAAATTCAGATTTTTTTTGCAGACGCGTCTTTTCCACTGCAGAAATACGCGTTTTGGGAAATTTGAAGCAAAGCCCAGGTACTGGATTTTTTTTTTTCATTTTAAAGAAATCAGGGATAAAAATATTGTGAAGGGGGAACCAGGAACAGTGTCAAATACCGTGTCTTCCAACTGGTTGTTGTTCCTGTCTCCACTCAATCTAAGGGGGTAACACCCTCTTTCCCATAGATACACACTCTGTGATTTCAGTGCTCTATTGGTCGGTTTTCCCGTTTTGGTAAATTAGTTGCAGTTATTTCCGTGGTTACATCGGGAAATTCCCGTCTTTTTTTTGTTTTACTGCAGAGATGTACAAATCACCACAGTAGAACCAAATTCCAATTGGTCTGGAATCATGAGCGATGATTCGATTCCATCAATATGCTGTGGTGAATGCTAACCCGGCGAGATATGAGGTCTCTTACGTTTTTATTATTGGTCTACGTCTTAATCAATTGACTGTAACTACTCTTCTTTTACAAGCAAAAGCTCAGAGAGATGTCCCTTGTGGAAGAGCAGAAGGAACATAAACACGTCAAAAGTTACGCCGAGCTCTACTCATTTTAGGGGGGAGACTCCTGGAAATGCTTGTTCAGAAATCATTATCACCTGTCTGCGGTTTCACCCCTGCTTATAAAGAGCATCGATCTCATAGAAATATGGCAAATCACTAGACCATGCCTAAAAATGATCATGCAAATGTTCTAGCTAAAAATTACGACCTGTGAAATGACATAAATATTTAATTAAATCATTAAGTATAAGCCTAAGCCTTCAGTTTGTATCTCCGAGATCTTACTAGAAACGCTTTTTACTGTGACCGAGACGCGAGATGTCACCGGCTCAAACACAACAGTTAATCAGTCTTTTCTTTTTTTTTATGAGCTGGACAGTGCAACAAGGTGACTTGAATAAGGTAGGTTGGAAGAAGAAACGTGTAGATAAAGACCAATGATTGGGTAATAAGTGTGCTTCTGGCTTACAAGAAAAGTTATATACTAGTGCGACATTAGGCGAGGTTGAAGTACCCAAGGGTATACTCTTAAGATCCAGATCAGGAGGTAATTAAGACCGAGAAGTCTTTTATGATATACGAACCGGGCCCAGTTCAGAACTTGCTCAAGTCGGCACAAAACAATGAAATATAGACCACACTCATAATCATCTAAAGTTTTCTTATGGACTTTATGCAACTGATGGGCCGATATATGATGCTTACAACCAAGTTTAGGGTACTTTCATAAAAAACACAGATTAAAAAGAAACCAAAGTCAGGTTGAACAGATGTCGGGATCCCAGATATCAATTTTTGTTACAAGCTCATTCTTCGATTCTTAAGGGAGAGTCGAAATTAAGATATGAAATTTCTGTGATTAGAGCTCAATTCTAGTGCTTGGATATATATATATGTATTACAGCAAATCCCATAACAAAATCAAGAAGCACTGGCAAATTTCACAGTTTTGGGTAGCTTCAAAGAAAGTGTACTATACTCATGATAATGTATACAACCAGGTTACTATCTAACTTGTCCTAAAATCAGAGTTCTAACCTGTAAATTCGTCTTGTATCCTCATCAACAAATTCTGATCAACCTCGCCGTAAGCGCCCGTCATGAGGTATCTCAACAATGCTGCAAGATTAACACATTTCTTAGCACGTAAGACCTCAGAAATGTCTTGAATATTCTTATTAAAAACATTAGCTTTCGACTGAGTTGAAATTTCTCTCGATCTCATAATTATATGACCTTCAAGAAACTTCTCAGCTATCTTTGTTCCATATTCCGTCGAGTTTGAAATACCATCTCTCAATTTATGTGTCATCTCAATTGAATCGCCTTCTGTAACCGTACTCATATGACACTGGACAACGCCGACTCTTAGGCCTAGAGTAGAGGAAAGTTTGTGAAAATGCGTGGTTATGAAAATAGTGGCGTTGGTCTTTATCAAATGTTCACAAATTGCCAATGAAATGGCATAGCCATCATTAATACTTGACCCTCTACCCAATTCATCAATAAGTACCAACGTATTCTCATCAGTTTCTTCTAATATACAAGCCATTTCGACCATCTCACTGGAAAATGTGGAAATATTAGAGCCATCAGGGATATCTGCACAGATCCTAGCTTTCAAACTACGGAATATCCTAAGTATTGCACAGTCAGCAGGGACAAAACATCCAACTTGGGCCATGATTGATATCAATGCAATCTGTCTAAGGTAAACGGATTTACCACTCATGTTTGTTCCGGTAATGACTTGCAATCTTGAGACTTCTTTGATACTAATAATGTCATTAGGAATAAAGTCATGGATTATGGATTCCAAGATGGGATGTCTGCTACCCTTCAAAGTGATATCTTCTGAAAACTCAGGACATTTATAACCATTTCTCAAGGTAATTTGGGAAAAGCATTGAATCAAATCCAATAAAGAAAGAGCTTCTGCTACCATGAACAAAATGGGTAAGAATCTTGAGATCTCATCGATAACCGAATTTATAACTTGATCAGTGATTATAAAAATTTCATTCACAGTATCATCTATCCTTGAGTTCAATTTCAATAGATCCAATGTGGTGCATTCAATATGGCTCTTCTTATTGACTCTTCTGATGAAAACAGAGGGAATTTCTTCTGAGCCTCTATTTGTTTTCAATTTGATATAGAAACCTCTCTTAGAGTTATAGCACTGCTCTATGTCTAAGCCGTATTCCTCAGCATTTGATTTAATGGACTCGTAAACCTCATCAACCAACATCTTGTAGACATTTCTGGATACGCCAAGTAACCCGTTAGTGCCTGACTTGACTGCATATAGCATCTGATTTCTCAAATCTAGCGGCCTCTTGGCCCAAACAGCATCCTCGTTGACAGAGCCATCTATCAATTCCATAATTTGTTGCAAACTCTCATCTTTGCAAATATCCCTCACTTGCTGTAATAAGGTGGAATCTACCATCTCTAGCATAATTCCAACTTTCCTGGCAAGTTGAATGGAGCTCTTGACAAGAATTAGGTGGTTTATTCCTAGCTTACCGATAATACTGTCTTGATTCCGAGAAACCAACATCAAAGTAAATAGTTTGTCTAGATCTTCACATTGTTGTAGCTCAGAATTCACCTCACCTAGCAAACTTTCTTTTGTTACCAACTCTTGAACAGCTGTTAATCTGTCAATTATACTCTCTGAATCACTTAGCGGCTGTAAAATACTGTTTTTCAACGACCTCTCGCCCATTTTAGTCACCGTCTTCCTCATAAACTTCAACAATGTCATTCCATTTTTGTCACCTTGACTCTGTACCAATTCCAAACTTCTTGCAGTATTTGAGTCGATGAACATGACACTTTCTGAAGCTTCAAACTGGATTCTAAATTTATTGAAAGACACTGCTCTGGTCATTGAGTGCTGGATATGATAAACAGCGGCAGAGAGTGCACATAAGAGGCCATCTTGGTTTCTCAATAAGTTCTTCAAATACACCAAATCCCTATCGAAAGCTAAACTTACGATGTTTTCTTCACCACGAGTTCTGTTGAAGTATTTCTTGTCTAAGCCTGTCATGACAACATCTTCTGAAATGTTTGATCTCAAAATGGTGACCAACTTGCAAGCAACTGGTGAAAGACTTTGGTGTGGAACAATGATATCTGTGGGCTCATAAACATGAACTTTGTGGATAGTTCTAACAAAGGTCTGGGAGTCCAAGACCTTGGTTAATTTGATGTCACCGGTGGACAAGTTGATGAAGCATAAACTGACGGAAGAATCGCTCTTTGGAGACTCAAAAATCGAACAAAGTATCCTCTCTGGCAAATAATTTGCCTCTGTCTTTGATAATGCTCTTGAATGTAATGATCTGTTTGCATTGACATTGGAGGCGTCTCTGGTGACTCTTATCATTGTTGGTTAGCCGCCATGGGAATAAATTGGAGAAAGGATGCAAGAGATCGAAAAATTCCCTTTTAAGCTTGTAGATTAAAATTTGTTCCATTGATCCTACGAATTTGAGCAGTAAAAATGTTCTTTAGTTCATGCCAACTATACAATACGACTCTATCACTTACTTTTATCAACCGACAACATTTGATTCGTCTCTACGTTTGTTGATTTCGGCTAAGAATGGTAAACCACCTGCAACTGGAAGAGGCGGAGCTGATGATGAGGTAGATGATGTAGAACCATCTAGGGTTGGAGCTGGGGGAGGTGGAGGTGGGGGAGGCGGTGGTGGAAAGCCAGAAGGTACCGAGGTATCAGGCAGTGAAGGAGGTGGTGGAGCAGCAGCCTCTGGTAGGGGAGGAGGTGGTGGAGCAACTTCTGGTAGTGGAGGAGGTGGTGGAGCAGAAACTTCTGGTAGTGGAGGATGTGGTGGAGCAGAAACTTCTGGTAGTGGAGGAGGTGGTGGAGCAGAAACTTCTGGTAGTGGAGGAGCCGGAGGGACCGCAGCTTCTGGTAATGCTAATGTTAATGGTAATGCTGGAGGTGGAGGGGTAGGAGCCTCAGATGAAGGGAGATGTGGAGCTTCAGCTTGTGGTGGAGGAATACTTGGCACTTCTTCTGGTGGTGGTGGAGATGTGCCAGTTGGAGGAGTGAAGAATTCAGAACCAGCTGCGTTACCAGTCTCATAGAAACCATTACCGTCAAGAGCTGCTGGCGCTGGTGCTTGTAGCAATGGAGGAGCAGTCACCTCATGGGATGTAGTGGATGAGTCATTTGGTTGTTCAAAATTATGAGATAATAGACCTTTAGGAACGGGTGGAGCAACTGGATTAGACAGTTCTGAAGCTGCATACCATTCAGATGGCTGCACCTGATTGTGGGAAGCATAGTTTTCTCCGGCAACAGGTGTTTCAAGAGCAGAACCTGTTGTGGCTTGTGGAATTGGAGGTGGCAATGACTGGACAGGTGGCGCCTGTGGAGGCTGTGCAGGAGATGCAACTTTTTGGCCTTCTTGCGGTGGTGTATGAAGACTCTTGGATGAAATACTTGGTAATGGAGCAGCAATAGGAACTGGTTTAGCTTTTGGTGTTTCGCTTTTTGGAGTAGAGATTTCTGTGTTTGAATTCGTCCTAGATGGACCCATACCCGAGAATAATAAACCAGCCAAATGAGCAGCACCTTGACGGTTTGGCAGTTCTTCCTCATCTTCGCTCTCTTTTTCGTCATCGTCGGACCATCCATCGTCATCATCTTGACCACGTTGAGCTTTTCTTTGAGCTTCAATTTTGGATTTATCAACGATAGGGGTGGGCAATGGCGCCGCAATTGGCTGAACAGAAGTAGTCTTACCGAATGGATTGTTCGAAGGAACAGCTTGAGGAACACCACCAAAGGAGTTAGTGAATGGATTAGATTCATGATGTTGTGGAGCTTCTTCTAGGACAGATGAAGCAGCAACCGGCACATTTACAGCGGCAGGTTTTGAAGACTGAGGAGCAAAGGGTTGAGGCTGTTGCTTCTTTTCATCAACTTGGCGTTCTTCTTCTTCATTTTTTTCCTCCTCCTTCTCAGCTTCAGCTAATTGTTTTTGAAGCTCTGCTTTTCTTGCATCCTTTTCTGCCTTTCTCTTTAATCTCAAATCTTCAAGTCTTTGACGTAATTTCTTTTCTTCCTCATCCTCATCATCGGACCCGTCAGTAAGAGATGCAACATTCTCTGAGTTTTGAGCAGCTCTCGCCTTCGGTGGGGGAGGCGGTGGAGGAGTCGCTTTGATGACTGGTGGGGGCTGCAGGCTTTTGACAGGAGCTTGCAATTGTTGTTCCTGTTGTTCCTGTTGAGGCTGTTGAGATTCTTGATTGGTAGGCTCTGGTAAAGCTGGGATTGGTGAGGAGACGCTTGCAGGAGGTGTCGATGGTGTTGATGGTGAAGATTGTTCTGATCTGTTCCTTGATAAACCGAACTTAGCTAATCTCTCATGCATCTTCTTCTTAGCTTGCTCTTTGATGTATGCTGCCCTTTCTTCTGGGGTCTTGTAGCTTCCATAAGAATCTGAGGTGGATGAAATAGCCACTGGCTGTGCTTCTTGGTTACCAACTGGCTGTGTTTCTTGGTTAGTAACTGGCTGTGCTTCTTGGGCCCGAGGGGCAGTACTAACACTAGAAGCTAGAGGAGAACGCTTTTGATAGCCCAAAGTTCTTGACTGTCTTAAATCCTTGATGAACTGTGCAGTCTCTGGTTGGACATCTAAGCCGAGTTCAAATTTTCTGTATGAAGCCCCATCAGCACCTTTACTCAAAGTATCTTGTACGCCTTGTGATAAATCCTTGATCGTCTTTTCAATGTCATAGATGATCTCTTGGTTTTCTTTATTTCTAGCCTTGTAATACGTAACCTCTTGCTCAAACTTTCTTTGTTGTTCATCAAAGTCAACAATAGCTTCTGGGGCAGCCTTGCCAGTTAGCGCAGCCATTCTTTGGTTCAATAAAGCTTTATTCTTGGCTTTTCTCTTATCGGCTTCAGTGACCTCACCGTTTGGACCGGTACCAGTGATAGCCCAAGAATTCTTAATTTTGTACAGCTCAATACGTGAGTTTGTGATTTCATTGTCAATTCTGGAAATTTCACGTATCAACTCTGGAACTCTTGAGGTTAAACTGCTTAACTTTTCCCTTAACTGTAGTTTGTCCCCTGAACCAGTATCAACAGGCAATGATTTAATTTGATTCTTTAGGACTTCAATAGCCCTCAAATTTTCTTCATCATTCGTCACTGGTTTATTTTTAGTGTTATTTAATATTTGTACATTCAGAGCATCTAACTGAATCGTGCTTTGCTCGATCTTAGATTTCAAAACATCAAGCCCTGATGGTTCATGTTCCTTCTTGAATGATGCACCTTTGCCAAAAGTTGACGATTGAGATTTCAGCTGTTCTTTGACACCACTCAAAATCTTGTTGGAGTCAGGCAACAAGTGATCAGGCAAACGATTTGGCAACTCATGGCCATTCAACTTCTTGTAAATTAACCACATACCTAACGAGAACGACTCTTTGTTCAAATGGGCTTGATCATTGA
Organism: Taiozyma yuanshanica; assembly: GCA_030569295.1. Lineage (NCBI taxonomy): Eukaryota > Fungi > Ascomycota > Saccharomycetes > Phaffomycetales > Wickerhamomycetaceae > Taiozyma > Taiozyma yuanshanica. Next base: position 89,329 of record JAJMKP010000011.1, read on the forward strand.
CAGTAATTAGGTTCCAAACTTTCTCTAATTCAGAGCGGTTCAAGCCAGATTTTCTAAAAATTTCCGCACTTGTTTTACCATCTAAGAGACCCGTTTTTTTGATATCGTAAGTTTCAAAGATCTTGCTGAACAGCTGCTTTTCTTCTGGTTTGATGAATTCTTGAGCATGATTGTAATTGTGATATTGATTGATATTTTGGAACCCAGTTTTTTGGGGCTGTAGGAAAGTGCTTTGGAATAAACTATTGTTACCAACCCCAGTCTTTTGAGCCTGCAATAGTTGGTTCTGTAATACACCAGTAGCTTGTGGTAGCAATGGAGCAGAGTACCCAGTTAATTGTGGTTGTAACGGTTGAGCAAAACCAGTGGCTTGTGGCTGTAACCCGAAACTAGTTTGAGGCTGGAAACCAAAACTGACAGGTGGTGGCACAGGTTGAAACCCCGTAGCTTGAGGTTGTAAACCGAAAGCAGTAGCTTGAGGCTGTAAACCGAAACCAGTAGCTTGAGGCTGCAACGGATTGAAGCCAGTGACTTGTGCCTGTAATGGCTGTGAGGCAGGTTGAGCGAATTGCAATCCACCTAATTGATTCAAGGTGCTTTGTTGAAATGAGATATTATCAAATGGAGTCTTCGCTTTGTTGTGGGTATCATCAGGAACACTAAAATTGATGGCATCAACAAAGCCCTCAACTTCCCTCTTAGTTGATGTTTCTAGAGCCTCTGGGATTGGCTTACCACTCAACGCGATGTTGACAAGATGTAAAGCTAATGCAAATTCTGGAAACAATAACTGACCTGACTTGTTCAAATCAGACAATTCCCAAATTTTACCTAACTGAGCAGGTTGTAGACCTGATTTCATCAAAATATCCCTAGCTGCATCAGCAGTCAAAGCATTAGAGCCCTTTTCAACAGCGCTTCTAAACAATTGCTCGTACTTGAATTGGTCTTGAGCAGTCAGGAATGGCAACCTGATGTTTGGAATCTTCAACTCTTCATTCTTTGGTGTCTTTTGAACGGCAGATGAGAAGCCAGTTTGCTGTGCTGTTAATGGTCGTTGTTCTGGGGCATACCCGGTGGCTTGAGGCTGGACAAAACTTTGACCGACAAATCCAGTCTGCTGAGGTTGTAGATACCCAGTTGGCTGAGAGTACAATTGTTGCTGCTGGTATGGGCCTTGATTCAGTTGCGGTTGGTAACTGTTAAACTGACTTGGCTGTTGTTTATAAGCTGGTTGATATCCTGTTTGTTGAGGAGCCAACGCATATTGGCCTTGTTGTGGTTGTTGTTGATAACCCGTCTGTTGAGGAAGGAGGCCACTAGGCTGATAGCCATACAGCTGCTGCTGGCCTTGCGATTGTTGACCATAACCGCTGTTATACATTTCGTACGTGAGAACGTTCAGTTTGTTTTAATCAAAGCTCGTTTGTAGTGATTTTAGCCTGACCATCTGGGATGTTGTCGATTTTCCGAATCAGATTCAAAAGTTAGGGGCACTGGCAAATATTCGCGCTCGATATTTTGGTTACAGCAACAGGAAATCTACAGTACAGAGTGTCTAATATGGCCTCGTGCAGGCTTGCATACTACTAGAAGTCCGGAGAGATCTGTTTCGATCAAGTTTTAGCCTACTGTAGTCAAAGTGAGTATCTAGATGTAACACATTTTCGAAAGATTGCTATCAGATGGTACCGTCTCTTAAGTCTGCAAGCAGGTTCACCACTATTAACTGGCAAGATTAATTGCAAACTGGAAGTTTCTTCTCTTTGAGAGAGTGATCTACCTGTTACTATATATGGCAATTTTCGCGGTCATCCTCACATAATCCAAAGCGATCTTTAGGTTATTTTATCAGCCAGACAATGCAAACACTTGCAAAAACAGTAGCTGGTCAACGAATTTGCCATAAGTAGCTTTCTATTCGTCAGGACCAATCGAATTCCGGAAGATTTCAGTGTTCGATGGATTTTGTTCTGCTCGCTTGAAATGATCACTCCAATTTTCATAAGCTTAGCATGATTATTGTTTGAATACACTGACTTTTCCTTATGTCGCCATGGATGATGTTAAATTGTACTCATTGACTTGACAGTTTTTGAAAGGCTTTTCATTTAGCGAGAGAAGTTGACAGGGTTCAAATTCAGCTAAAGGCATATCCGAACATTTTAATTAGCTCATCTACAAACCCGTTTATCTTTCAGAGTGATTAGTTTTTCGATAGTTTATTACTTATCAAATTCTTCACTAAAATAGATTGAATGAGAACTTATGAAATATAGTTATATCCATCTTCTGCAATCTGGGATAACAAGTACCAGTGACACTGTGCGTTATAGGTCTGTCTTCGATCATAACTGGTTCCTATTTGGATAGTGCAACATAGCTCTCCTTCGACCAGTCGTCGAAAATCTATCATTCTCCATCAGTGAGAAGTATAAAAAACTCCTGAATTTGACCCTTTGTTTCTTATTGTCAATAGCTACCACCTACACTGGTGTTACTTCATTAAATGCCTCATTTCAATCTCAAGAAATTCAGGGAAGATCACCCAGACCCTTTGGCCAGTGTCCAACTGGATGACAATCACAGCATCATAAATTCTGATGAAGATGAGAGGATACATGAGTTGGACAAGCGTGCTAGAACTGATCGCACATTTGATTTAAGTGTCATGCTAACTGCTCCAGTGCCCAAGCCTGCAATTCCTATCGAAGGACTCGGCTCCTTCGCTTTTCCCAGAGACATGTCCAGACCAAATCTTATAGTCAGATTGAGAGGACCATCAGGGGAAAAGATAAAGCTCACTTTCAAACTGATCAATCTACGGCTCGCAAAAGAAAATGACTACATTTCATAAGGATCCGTGATTGAGTTTCTAGAGCAAGATGGATTTGATGAGAAATATATCAACAGACCAATGATTGAGAATGGCAAACAGATTAAGTTTGAAAATAGCAATAGGACATCTTGGGGATTATATGTCAAGCATGGATTGGATCCTAGTGGACATTCAATTAAGAATGAAACCGAGATGGTCAATTTTCATACAACTCAGATCTTCGAACCCATCGCTTCTGTATTGAGAAGCAAGTACAATCCAGAAAAATATAAACTAAGAGCCCTCATGAGGTTCCTTAGCGAAATTTTACTGGCGAGTGATCAGAAGAATAGTTATGCATTAGATTCAGACGTTAAGGTAATGGCTGAGCTTGTAAACCAGATGGAAAAATCTCAGCCATCCCAACATAGGCTACTTAGTAGAAGCATGACCCAAAAGCTAAGGAGGATGTTAGAGGAAACTTCAGAAAGTCTTACAACAACTGAACTCTCATTAGAAGTGTTCTTTCCGTCCATGTTTCTTGCAAGTTCGTCCGATATTGCATTCAATTACAACTATAAAAATTCTCAAACCACGGATGAGTTCAAGAAATCAAAGAATAATATATATGCTATTTTACCAGATCTCAAGAATAGAGAATTAGAGTTTTCCCCAATAGTCCTATTGGAAGCTAAAATGCGCTCCACCGGAATTATGATAGTTCATCAAGAAGTTCAGAAACATTTCCAAAAGGATGATTATTTTTGGTGATAATCAAGGTGCCCTTCTAAATTACAAAAATGCACTGAACAAATTGATTCAGCAAGCTGGTTGGGTGTGTCGAAGGCAATCTTAACCGACTACGAAAATAGTATCTTCATTCACATCAATGATTTCGATGAAGAACTGGGGAACGCTCATATTTGTTTATCATTCATTCACAACTTGGAAATAGACTCGATGTGTCGCTTGCGAATGTTGTGCTTTCCAAATCTTATTGCTGATGATGAATCTGATACTGTTGATAATAATTTCAAGGCTACATGGTATGATAAGTTTATTAGGTATGAGAAAATGGAAAACAGAAAAGTGGAAGCGGTTGCAGGTAATAAAAATGATGACGATAACAGTGATAAGGAGAATGAAGTCCAGGGTGGAGATGAGAAGGACCATAGGCCATCAACTGGCAAGAGGAGAAGCTCACACTATAAGGTGTCAACGTTTACTAAAAGCTCGAAAAGTGGGAAAGAGAAGGAAGCTGAGGCCAGCGCTTCTGCATCAATGCTAACGGCCAAAGTTGAAAGTAACAAGTACCCCATCATACCCTCATCTTCAGGCTCCGAAGAGAGTGATAACTCCTCTCGTGAAATTCCTAAAATTGGTACGTTTGTCGAAAAGGTGTTTTTTTAGTGACGAGTTCCCATTTTTCGAAAGAAAGAAGCTCCACATTCCTCTGATTGACGGAGATTCTGATCGAAATTCAATGGTATTTTCTTCACACAAATCGAAGTTCAATAAATTCCTTACCGTAAATGAGAAAGATAATGCCGTTTATGGTCATATTGTAACATGTACACTGAAGCTCGTTGCTCCACTGTTAGCGAGCAAGAGAATTTATGTCCCAGGATGACATTGGTGGTTCAGACGCTTAGATCACTGAGGCTACTGGAAGAAATCCAAAGATAGAAGATGAATCGGTCAAGGCTATTGAAAACACTAGAAGTAAGGCTTTCCAGGATTCAATAGATAATTGAGAATGAAGCTAGTATATATCGAACAATACAGTACGCTGAAGAATATGAAGGATATTTTCTCATAGATGACATACTTAACTATGGTTTTATGATTGACACTTCGATCAGCTTTGGTCCATTATCATGTCTCTCATCACCTGGTCCAGCAGCATTCATGCTCTTTCAAGATAATCACCCAAAGGGTATCGAAAAAATCACTGATTTGACGAATGAAACTTTGAATCCAGAGCAAAAAGATGAGATTGTTAAAATGTATAAGGTGCTACACGACCGTCATATACTTCACAAGGACATTCATAGAGGAAACATCCTTATATTCAAGGACCACAGAGGCTCATCATTAGGTTTTAGGATCATCGATTTTAGGTTAAGCTCTGTGAAGCAAGGTTCCATGAGTGATGAAGATTGGAAGTTATTAAATGAATGGGAAGAAAGACGTGTTTATGAAATGCTATGAGGGGTATCAGTGTCCAATATAATTTATTCTGTAAGACTTTGAGCTCAAATCTAGTGGAAGTTTACAGATTGCTATCACATATACTCAAGTAGCTGTATTGCTTTGGTGAATTGGGTATAATAGCTTTTGGAATATTTACTCAGTAGATTCCTTTTCAAAGTAGAATGAATTTGGTTTTTCTGATACTCTCTTCAGTCGGAAGAAGAAAGAAGTCTTATTCTCTTGCAAAGTTCTTCGATATCGTAAATTCTGATGTCATTGAATTGTAGAGCAGAAGCTAAAGATTTGAATAATTTTTCAGTAGCTAACGGAATGACCAGCATATGCTGGATCGGCTGTATCATTTTTGCTTCATTACCCATTTTCTTTATTAGTTTCCAAAACACTCTATCAAATCTTGGCACAGCACTGCCTGCAATGCTCCCATGACTGTTATTCTCACTCTGATGACTTATAATTGGGTATACTAACTATCAATTCGTCCTTTACTTGAAATCCTCCTTGTTTGGCCTGATGAATTAGATTCCTATAATCTTCGTATAATTGCTTTAAGTAAGCACTGCTTTTATTCAGCACCACAATCTCGGATCTGGAATCATTAGGAGTCAGTTCAGGCACTATTTCAACCAATTTTTCGAATGCATCTCTTATTGCTTGTCTTCTTTTATGCTCTGACTCTATATGATGCTTCTTCTTCTGATCATCTGTCAACATTGATTCCCTGTTCCTCTTTCTTCGGGCCTTTCTGGCAGCTTTCTCCAATTCTTCACCAACAACCTCCACCTCACCTGTTTGTTTTGAAGAATCAGTAATATCAAACGATTTTTCAGAGCTCTGTGGGCTCGACACACTCATTGGCCTTATTCTTTACTTAACTTTTCCAGTTTAAGACTGAAATTGAAACTGTGCCGGTGTTTTCTTTTGCATGTGATGATCACAAAACAATTCCAGTCTGATCCGCGAACTCGTTTTATACTCTCCCCTGTGTATGCAGGTCTGAGAAATATTATAATAAACACGTACAAATACTTGAAAGCTGCAAGCACAGCCCTAATCAACTCGCTGAACCAAGCAATAAACGATTCAGGTTTAAAAGTGTATTTTTATAATTACATTTGAAGTTCCACAAAATCAATCCAAACTGGGTTTACTAATCGCAACATTGGCCATCTTTATATACAAGATGTCTGCTAATTTCACATCAAAGATCAACTTCAAAAGATTAACAAATGTCCCACCAGCTACTAAAGCATTGTTGGCTATATTAGTCCTAGCCTCAGGGTTTCTTCAAGTTCTAAAGATTCGAATCTATAATCAATTGGTTGCAGCTGGTGGAAAAGATATCGATACCTCTAAGATCTTAGTTCCTTATCTACAATTAATTCCAAATCATACGTTGTTTCACCCTTGGACAATAACAACTGCTATCTTTGTCGATCTTTCCATTATCAGATTCATCTTATCATTTGTGGTGCTTCTATTTGCAGGTAAATTTCTGGAAAGATCATGGTCAGGTAAAGAACTCTTTAGATTTGTTGTCATCGTAGGTTCGATTTCAAACTTGATCATTTCTATTTCATCCATATTCCTGAACATCTTGATTCCATCTGTGGAATTCTATAATGTTGCTTTTGATGGAAATTTATCAATTTTAATTGGGTTTTTGGTGGCTTTTAAACAATTGATTCCTGAACATTCAATTGTCATCATTAAAGGAACTTTAAGTCCAAGAGTGAAACATATCCCATTCATTGCCCTAATTGTGGCTACTTTTATCTCCATTGGGACTTTCTCCATATACCCAGCCTTACAATCATGGATCGGGTTTTATGTCTCATGGGTCTACTTGAGATTCTATCAATCTAATGTTGTTGATCCAGTCTTACCTCAACCAAACGATGTCATTGGCGTTAGAAAATTGAAAGGTGATGCATCAGAAACATTCAGTTTAGTTCATTTCTTCCCAGATGCTTTACATCCAATATTATCCCCTGTTTTTGAATACTTTTATGAATTTGTTGTACAGGTAGGAATATTGAACAGATTTAACGAAAGCGATATCGAGCAAGGGAATTTGATCGCCAACAGAAGATTAGCAGGTCACAATTTCAATTCAAGCCCTTCATCTGATTCAAGAAACGCTGCTGAAAGAAGAAGACAGGTTGCCTTAAAAGTGTTGGAAGAAAGAATTGGCGATGAAACAAGTAAAAAAGAAGGTGAAAGCCAGTCTTGAAATTACTCGAAAGATACTTTCTGAAAGATATATTAACTAACATTTTATACTAAACTCAACCAACATAATATATGTAGTAAAAAAATCAGCTTGCTAATAACAAAGACTGGATAACGCTCTAGCATATATGGCATTATGGAATCGACCGAGCACGACTAACTTTCCCAACCTCTGGTTAGACAAGGACGTTACAGCCGATCCGCAAACTTCTTAACTGCGACCCGCCATTATCATTTTATATCCTTTTGATCTTTATCACAATATTATAGTTATGATGCAAGCCCCGAAACAAAACGCAACAAGACCCATCAAATACAGAGATTCAGAAAGACAAAGAACTATTACTAGTTACTTGTGTAGGTTAGCTATGTCTCTCAGGAGCAAAAGAATATCTGCAAAACGAAAAAAAAATCAACGACCTTGGACAGGATCGAACTGTCGATCTTGTGATTAACAGTCACACGCCTTAACCAGCTTGGCCACAAAGTCACGATTTTAAATGTTCCTTGCGACTATATTCTCTTAAGGTATTCTTTTATAAGAATACGTGTAATTTCTCTCAAGGTAGTGGCATATAAAAGTATGTGAATAGTTGTGTTCTATTAAGGTGGTGTCTTATAAGAGTACTTAGACATTAATGTGATATGGACAATATTAAAGATCAAATGATATAGTATTATTAAATTCTAAAGGGAAACTTTTTTTTAAAGATTAATCAAGAGAACTAGAAGAAGTTGTTGAGAATATATATGTATATATATGTGTACTATTCTGTAGGTGAACTATAAAAACTAATGGCACTGGACCTCAGGAACAATTACTGATGACCTCCAAGTCGAATATTAATTAAAGATCTAAGATTGCCAACTGACAAACTTCCAAATCCAGAAATCTGTGATATCCGAAAGTTAGCAAGTTGGTAACCCTGATGAGCATGGATCGAAGCTCTAGTTATTATTCGTATAGGAGTCCATCGTATGACTTAGATCTAAGATCAAGTCATCAAGATCAGATCGTTTAGATGCTGTGACATCAGTTGTCATACAAACCATCAGATGTCGCTACTCACTTAGAGAATTGGATATATAAAGTCTTGACGACTTTCTTAAGTTGTCTTGATTAATGTTTATAGAGGAAGTTTCCTTTCTAGAATTTAATCATACTATTATTACATTATTACCTTTAATATACTTTACTAACGTACTCATATAAGACACGATCATAAGAGTTCATATCTACCTACTCTTATATTACGCTATAAGAGATCATAGACGTCGATACCACAAATCTAAGAAAGCTCTTATGGCCAAGTTGGTAAGGCGCTACACTAGTAATGTAGCGATCCTCAGTTCGACTCTGAGTGAGAGCATTCTTGTTTTATTTTTGCAATACGCAACAAATCTCCTTAACGTTTTTGCCCTTCACACCACTACGGCTTCTGGTATTCAGGGAGACTATTGGTCGAAAAACGACTTGTATTTGTGCTGTATGCTTGCCGTTTTGGCATGAAAAACCTGATATTTCTGCTGGGGATAAATAGAAAACAAGATGAATAAATAAGGTGCTAAACAGATGACGCAAGTATCATCTGAAGTTCTGGTATACACACTGTTTGAATAACTGAAATTCTTTTTCGCAATGACCTCTCTTAAGATTGTCTGTGTAGTTATTTAAGATGCACTGTCCATAAAGTGAAGCCTTGATCCACCTGTTAATAAGAGCCAAAAAAGTCACATGAAGAAGTAGCCATACCTGTTCTGAGCACTTTGCAGTGGCCTGTATCAATCTTTTTGCAGGCCTCGTGGTATAAGTTGTTGTCTTCGTCATTTCCAATAACAATTGTGAACATCTCCTCAGCTTAGAACCCCAGAAACTTTGATTTTTTTTTTTTTTGGCTTACAACAAAAATAAAAGATTGCATGTGTCTCCTACCAATATCCGTTATCAGGGAGGATTGTAAAATGTGACATAATTTTAAAAACGTAGTAAACAATCGCCACAAATTCAGAGCTTAAAGAACATCAAAAGCAATCTTTTGGTGAGTAAGTGAAGATGAAGCGTGGAATATTCTTCTGGAATGGATCTGGCGTCGATTGTTACTTATGAGATTCGTTAAACAACTTGTTATCGTGTGTAGCGAAGTCCTTTTGTGATTACGGAAGGCAAACTACAGAAAGGCAATATGATACAGCCCATAGAAGAATGTCCTGAAGCAAGACTTACCATAGATACTAACCCAGTACCTAGAATATAACACACAACTATGAGATTCCAATTTAAAGACGACCATCCTTTCGGTAAGTATTTCAATTAGTCTTTTCTGCACACTGACTACTAACCTCTTATTAGAAAAGAGAAAACAAGAATCAGAAAAGATCTCAGCTAGATTTGACAACCGTATTCCAATCATTTGTGAGAGAGCTGAGAAATCAAACTTGCCAGAAATTGATAAGAAGAAGTATTTGGTTCCATATGATTTGACCATCGGTCAATTCGTTTATGTTATCAGAAAAAGAATCAACCTTCCACCAGAAAAGGCTATATTCATCTTTGTCAATGACATCCTGCCACCTACAGCTGCCACTGTCAGCTCCATCTATGCTGAACACAAAGATGAAGATGGTTTCTTGTATGTTCTGTACTCCAGCGAAAATACCTTTGGTCAAATAGACTTGTCGGAGATCCCAGGAGTTACAGAAATGACTTGAAAGCATTGCTTACAAGAACAATAATAGCGAGTTGCAATACATTTAATAATCATTATGCGGTTTTTTTATATTGCCTTTTGTTCAATTTACGTGTTTATGGTTTACAAGGCGGGGTTTTATATTATCTATGCGTTTCAATATTGTCGCTGTAATTGGACGATGATGGTCATCATGTCCAAAAAAAGATCATTATTAATCCATACCAATGATCACATTAAAGCAGTTAACAATTTTGAAATGGTAGGGTATTTATATTGAAATTCAGTAAAGGAGTTTTTGATGATTTTTATAGTGCGTACTTATCAACTCGAACTCTATTCAGCGTAAATACAGACCTAGACCTACAGCTGAACCTACAGCTGAACCTACAGCTGAACCGTTATATCTGCGACATGCGTTTATATGACTAAACAGAATAATTTCTATGTTCATCTAAATTCTTAAGATTCTTAATTTGAAGACTGTGTCATTGATAGTTTGCTCTTCATCAGTGACGACTTCTTTACCAGTTTCACTGAAAGGTTCTAATTCACCTTTCAGGGTCTTTGATAACAAATCTTTATGAGTTGAGATAACATTTTCAAAATCAATAGTATCATTGACTAATTCGTATTGAACCAACACATCATCAGTAGCTTCTAATCCACCCTTCTTTCTTAGTCTTTGGATACGGTTGACAATCTCACGAGCTAAACCTTCAGTCTTTAATTCTGGATAGATGTTAATATCCAAGATGATCAACACATCTTGATCAGTTCTAACTTCTTGACCTTCATTGGCTTTGTTTTCTGGTAAGCCTCTTTGGACAGTCAAGTCACCTTTAACTAATTCAATACCAGCAACGGTAATTTTACCTTGGGTAACATATGACTGAACTTCTTCAGAAGTTAAAGATAGTAGAGCATCTTTAACCTTTTTAACATCTTTCTTTAATTTCTTACCTAGGACTGGCCAGTCAGCAACAGCCCTGTATTCGACACCGTATTTTTGTTCATCTGAAGTGATGATTAAATCACGGACATTCAATTCTTCAATGATGTATGATTGCAATGCTTCAATGTCTTTCAAGTAACCTTCATCACTGTGTAAGATAACTAATTCCTTCAATGGAGTCTTCAATGAAATGTTCTTCTTTTCACGAATGTTACGACCCAAGTCAATAACTTTTTGCATACGCGAAACAGCAGTTTCAATCTTTTCATCAAATAATTCTTCACGAACAGTTGGGTAAGCCAAGAAATGAACAGATCTAGCGTCACTGCTGAATTTTTTCAGATATTCTTCAGTGAATAAAGGCTGTAACCTCTTGTAGATGGTTTCTGATAAGAATGGGGTGAATGGAGCCATGGCACGGACTAAACCAAATAGCACCTCGGTTAATGTGTTGACTGATTTCTTGGTGTCATCTAATGAAACTTCACCTTTCAAACGACGTCTGTTGAATCTAATGTACCAATTCGTTAGCTCATCAATGAAGTTTAATAATCTTGGAACAACGGTATATAGTCTGTAACCTTTCATTTCTTCATGAATAAATTTGATTAATGATTGTAAAGATGCTAAAACCCATCTATCCATGACATTGTCAGATTTTAATTCCGCATCATATTTGAAATCAATGTCATTGTTTTTCTTCAATAAGGCAATTGAGCCTTCCAAGAATTTTGAAGAGTTCCACCATGGTAATAAAACCTTGGAAACAACTTCTTTAACACCTTCTTCTTTGAATTTCAAGGTTTCAGCTCTCAAGACTGGTGAGTTTATCAAGTATAATCTCAAGGCATCAGCACCATATTTTTCCAAGACGATACCTGGATCTGGGTAGTTCTTTAAACGTTTGGACATTTTCTTACCATCAGCGGCCAGGACAATACCACTAACAATGACGTTTTGGTATGGTGCAGTATTGAATAAATGGGTACCCAAGACAGTTAAAGTGTAGAACCAACCTCTGGTTTGATCTAAACCTTCTGAGATGAAGTTAGCTGGGAATCTACCATCGAATTTTTCTTGGTTTTCAAATGGATAATGCTGAGAAGCATATGGCATAGAACCTGATTCAAACCAACAGTCAAAGACTTCTTCAACTCTCTTTAGGGCGCCTTTACCTTGTTTTGATGGAATGGTAATGTGATCAATCTTATCACGATGTAAATCGGTGATATCATTGACTCCTGATAATTCCTTTAATTCTTCAACAGAACCAACACAAACCACTTCTTCAAAATCATCACTAACCCATAATGGGATAGGAGTACCCCAATAACGGTTTCTTGAAATATTCCAATCACGAGCATTCGCAATCCAGTTAGAAAATCTTTTTTCTTTGATTGTACTTGGAACCCAGTTAGTCTTTTCAACATTGTCCAGCATATCTGGGATGGTATCTTTAATACGGACAAACCAGGCTGGAACAGTTCTATATAATAACGGGGTTTCTGATCTCCAACAAAATGGGTAACTATGTCTAATTTGTGAGTTCAATAAGATTCTACCTTTTTCAGTCAAGTATTTGATAATTTTAGAATCGGCATCTTTGACATAGACACCTTCCCATAGTGTGACTTCTTTAGTGAATCTACCATTATCATCAACCGGATTTGGTGGTAATAAATCTTCGCCAATGACGCCTGCAGCTGTAGCAGCTTCGAAATCTACTTCACCAAAAGCTGGAGCTTGATGGACAATACCAGTACCTGAGTCTGCAGAAACAAAATCAGCACCAATAACTCTGAAACCGGTGTCTTTAAACTTATCATAAAAGTAATCAAATAATGGCTCATATTTTTTCCCAACAAGGTCTTTACCTTTAATCTTTTCAACTACTTTGTATTTTTCAGCAGCTGGTTTTTTGTATAAAGTCTTCAATAGACCTTCTAATAAGATATAATGCTTTTGAGCCTTTTCATCAAAAATTTTGACGTATTCAAACTCTGGATTAACAGCCAATCCAATGTTGGATGGCAAAGTCCAAGGGGTAGTAGTCCAAGCGACCAAAATAGTGTCTGGATCTTCAAGTAATGGGAAGGCAACAGTGACAGCTGGGTCAGTAACATCTTTATAGTTTTGCTGAGCTTCAAAGTTAGCTAATGGAGTGGTTAACCCTGTAGAGTATGGCATAACTCTAACACCTCTGTAAACTTGATTCTTTTCAAATAATTGTTTGAAAACCCACCAAACTGATTCCATAAATTCAGGATATAAGGTTTTGTAGTCATTGTCAAAATCAATCCAACGACCTAAACGGCCAATAGTTTTCCTCCAATCATCAGCATAACGCATGACAATAGCTCTACACTCTGCATTGTATTTGTCAATACCCATGGCCATAACATCATGCTTACCAGTAATACCTAATTTCTTGTCGATTTCATGTTCAACTGGAACACCATGAGTATCCCAACCAAATCTTCTTTCAACATGGTAACCATTCATATTAGCATATCTTGGAACAATATCCTTGATGGTGGAAGCTAGGATATGACCATAATGAGGAGTACCAGTGGCAAATGGTGGTCCATCATAGAATGAGAATTCAGGTTTACCTTCGTTTAGCTTTGTTGAAGTTTGGAAGGCATCGATCTCATCCCAGTGCTGAAGAATCTTTTCTTCCTCTTTTGGAAAAGAGAATTGTGTCTTTTCTTCCTCTGTCATTAAGTGGGTGGCAAGCCAAGGAAGCGCTTTGAACTATAATTTTCACTATGATTGATGACATTTTTCAGCGACTTTCTTTTTTTTGTTTTTTTATTTTTTCTTGCATCACCAGAGCTGAGTCAACCATTACTGAGACTCAATTGTTCGCGCTTATTTATAACAGCGTTAAATATTTACAGCAAAATCGAGGCCTGACACGTGACATTCAAATGACTTCCAGGCGGAAATGTTCCCGGAATTACTTCTGGGTATCACGATTTAGCTGTGGAGCATTCGATGTGTGAAGTTCAGACCCTCTTGACTTTATTGTGGACTATAAGATTGTGTGAAGGTCATCATTGGATATGGCTACACCACCTGAGACTACTGTCATCTTCAAAGATTTTCCTAGTGACTGGGTAGTCGGTATTAATCTGCAGTTCTTCAACACCAACTCACTATTCAAAGGTATCAAACTCATACCTAGCGGTATTCATGTCGTCCATTTTGCATCAGATCTAGCTAGTATAAGGACAGGGTTCTACTTCAAAGCTCATAGTAACAAAGTAATCTTGTTACAATGGGATGCAGTACAAGAGAAGGTTCTCGTTGACCAAGAGATTGGTAAATTGAACTTTTCGAAAGAGCTATCGAAACTGCCCGAGTACTATCCATATATGATCAACTACCCAGAGGATATACAATGGTATGATCTGACTCGGTTCATTGATTTCAGACAGTTGGAGTATATCTTACCAGGAGGAAACAGAATAGACAGCGTGCTGACTTCCACAGACGAAAATAATTTACTATTGAGGGCCCTACATGATAGTGCAAAGGACAGAAACATCAGTAATGATCCTGTGATAAAGTCAATCATTGATCAAAGCGACGAAGAGATCAAATACAGCATTATTGACCTGTCGAAAACTATACGCCCCAACAGCACGCCTGAAGAGAAAACGAAGGATTCTCTAGATAAGTCTTGGTTTTTAAGTCATCTGCTGGCGACAAGCTTCAACTCGAGTGAAGATCTATTTCTTGGTGAATTTCAACTAGCATTTATCAACATGATTGTATTTGCGAACTATAGCAGCTCGATCCAGTGGTTAAAATACATGCGTATTTTGTTCAATTGCAAAGACATAATCCCATCTAAGCAATCCTTGTTTCTAAACTTTTTACAGCAGCTGAACCTTCAGTTTGTGAAATTCCCAGATGAATATATCGATCAGTTCATAGATGAAGATTTCATCCAAGCCGCTGTCGGAGAATTCGAATACACGGTTAAGGAACTAGGCTTACATCCTTTAGTAAAAGAAGTCATCACTCTGAAGAACCTACTTTCAAATAAATTTAATATTCAAATACAAGGACTTCTTGAAGACGACGATGATTTACCAGTGATTTTGGACTACGAAGTTTGAATTAATGTATTGATGTATATTTTCTATATATATATGTTCATCATTAGTCGTTAATCATTATCATAGTCAGTTAAATTGTTCTTTATAAATTGTAGATGTTGTCCTTCAATTGCCATTCGACCCCTTCGTATGGGTTAACAGTTGGCAAAGCAATAATTTTTTGTGTTTCATTATCGATCAAAGCAGGTTGATTGGAATAGTTTGTGTACTTATAGTCATCAGGCAAATCGTGGAAGAGATTCTTGTCATTCTTTGACAAAGTCTTCAAAGTATATGACTTGATTGAATCACTATCATTGGTAAATCTGAACCAGAATCTGTTGTCAAACAAAAACCAATCAGTCTTGGTCTTTGGTAGGACTGTGAAAGTTTCAACGATTGGATCCTTCAAGTTTTGTCTTGTGGCGGTTATAACAATTCCATCTTCAGTGGTAGCCATGGTCCACTGTAATTGTAATAATGAGAATTCTTCATTTGGTAAGATATTCTCAAACTTCCCCAATAACTTTTGGAAACTATAGTGGTAGTTCGTTGATGGTGATAATGGGTAGGCTAATTTGAATAACAGTCTAGGTAAAACCAAACGGGAAGAGGTTTTGAACTGTTTAGGAGTTAAACTGACTTGTAACTTCATACCGTCTTGAACAATCTTACCCTTACCATTCAAGTCATCATATAGTTCACTGACTAAACTATCATTCGCAGAGACAAACGTCTTGGTCAGTTCAAATTGACCTTTGACATCATTCTCAACATTGGAGTGTTCAGACAAGTATTTCCTAATGACGTTTCTCTTATTGATCTCTTCAAAGTTGGTATGATCCTGGACCCAATTGATACCATTATCCAAACAGTACTGATAGATCTGACTCTTTTCAATTTCAAGCATTGGTCTGACAACATTCAATCTCTGTGGTGACACATTGATTGGTGATTTGGACATCACTTGCATTCCACTCAAACCAAAGACACCACTATTACCAAACAATCTCAATAAAAAAGTTTCCAATTGATCATTATAATGATGAGCAGTCATAATATGATCTATACCATTCTTTTGACACAACTCACTTAGAGCTCTGTATCTTTCGATTCTTGCAACATTCTCGATAGCAGATGATTGAGGTAAGTTGATCTGTTTAGTTAAGAAGTTATTCTCTAAACCTAACTTGCTAATTTCTCTCCGAATAATTGGGGTCTCTAGCGAGCTAGTTGTTCTTAGCTGGTGATCTATATTGATAGGAAAGATCTCGGTATCTAATCTTTTTGATCTAACGTAAGATTGCAAGAGATGCGTCAAACACATTGAGTCCACACCACCAGAGAGCGCGACTGCAATTCTCTTTGGAAGAGTTTGAGGGAAAACCCTTAACAAACTGTACTCAAAGAGTTTGGAGGCCATGTTTGATAAGATCAGGTGGCAAAATAGAAAAAAAATCAATCCTGGATCAAGATATCATTTTATACGGCGACAACACACCACTTATGAGTCTCATGGTGCGATGACTACTGGGAAAAAAAAATTGTAATGAGCCCTTGCACGTGATCTGTCACGTGAGAGACGTGCAGGATAGTATACTACTGGTTAGGGGCGCAGGCCGTTCTTGTACTTTCTGTTGCGGGAAGACATTGCGTAATCGTGAAGACGTTTAACACGGAAAGGCCTTTTGAAGAGCGTGCTATGGTGGTCTTAGTACTTCGGAAGACAAATGTATGGGCTCAGTTACAACTTTTCTGTAGTCACTCTTGTATTCACTCACTGCTTTGACTGACGAATCGGCTCATACAAAGGGTTCTATGGTTCGATACTACTGCACACGGTTTGGGAAAAACGGCAGCGCAGATTTTGTGTCAAACTGACAGCACTTGACAGCACAACCCCCCATCAAAGCGATGCTCAAGCAGTTCAAGAAGAAAAAAGGGATTTCTTCTACCGTTTTACAATTATACTGCTGTTTACTATTCCAGAAGGTACTCTACTTTTCTAGGCAGTTCCAGTACAAATTCTTTTCTTCCCTTTCTAGAATCTTCTATTGTTAGCTCCTATTGTTCTGGAGTATTCGATTTTTGCTCTGGTAGAAAATTCTGGAGAAATTTTACCCTATGAAAGCAAACAGGTGTTCACAAACCAGAAAATTATTTAAAGAGCTTTGAATCCCCTATCTCCTCTCTGGCCACTCATATTTCAACTAGTAACAACGAAAAAAAGTATAACAAACAATTGAAAAATGTCAAAAGCTATAGGTATTGACTTAGGTACTACATACTCATGCGTTGCCCACTACACAAACGATAGAGTGGAGATTATTGCCAATGACCAAGGTAACAGAACAACGCCATCTTATGTTGCTTTCACGGATACGGAGAGATTGATTGGTGATGCTGCTAAGAATCAAGCTGCTATGAACCCAAAGAACACCGTCTTTGATGCCAAACGTTTGATTGGTAGAAAATTCGATGATGAAGAAGTTATTAGTGATTCAAAGCACTTCCCCTTCAAAGTGGTTAACAAAGGTAACAAACCAGTCATTGAGGTTGAATTCAAAGGTGAAACTAAAACCTTCTCTCCAGAGGAAATTTCATCAATGGTTTTAACTAAGATGAAAGAAACTGCTGAAAGCTATTTGGGTATCACCGTCAAAGATGCTGTTATCACTGTTCCTGCCTATTTCAACGATTCACAACGTCAAGCAACTAAAGATGCTGGTTTAATTGCTGGTCTAAACGTTTTACGTATTATCAATGAGCCAACCGCTGCTGCTATCGCCTATGGTCTAGATAAGAAAGGTAGAGCTGAACATAATGTCTTGATCTTCGATTTAGGTGGTGGTACTTTTGATGTTTCATTATTGTCCATCGACGAAGGTGTTTTCGAAGTTAAGGCTACTGCTGGTGATACTCATTTAGGTGGTGAAGATTTTGATAATAAATTGGTTGATCATTTGGCTAATGAATTCAAGAGAAAGAACAAAAAAGATATTACTGGTAACCAAAGATCATTGAGAAGATTGAGAACTGCTGCTGAAAGGGCAAAGAGAACTCTATCATCATCTGCTCAAGCTTCAATTGAAATTGATTCATTATTTGAAGGTATTGATTTCTACACTTCAATCACAAGAGCCAGATTTGAAGAATTATGTGCTGATTTATTCAGACAAACCATTGAACCAGTTGAAAGAGTCTTGAAAGATGCTAAATTGGATAAGTCCCAAGTTGATGAAATCGTTCTAGTTGGTGGTTCAACTAGAATCCCAAAAGTTCAAAAATTAGTCTCAGAATTCTTCAATGGTAAGGAGCCAAACAGATCAATCAATCCTGATGAAGCTGTTGCCTATGGTGCCGCTGTCCAAGCTGCTATTATAACTGGTGATGAATCCAATACCAAGACCCAAGATTTATTACTATTGGATGTTGCTCCATTATCTATGGGTATTGAAACCGCCGGTGGTATAATGACCAAATTGATTCCAAGAAACACTACAATTCCAGCCAAAAAGTCTGAAATTTTCTCAACTTATGCTGATAACCAACCTGGTGTTTTGATTCAAGTCTTTGAAGGTGAGAGAACAAGAACCAAAGATAACAACTTGTTGGGTAAGTTTGAGTTATCAGGTATTCCACCAGCTCCAAGAGGTGTTCCACAAATTGAAGTTACTTTTGATATTGATGCTAATGGTATCTTGAACGTTTCAGCTGTTGAAAAAGGTACTGGTAAATCCAGCAAGATCACCATCACCAATGATAAAGGTAGATTATCCAAAGATGATATTGAACGTATGGTTGCTGAAGCTGAGAAATTCAAAGCTGAAGATGAACAAGAAGCAGAGCGTGTTGCCGCTAAGAATGGTTTAGAAGCTTATGCTTATTCGTTGAAATCAACCATTGGAGAAGCTGCTTTCAAAGAAAAAGTTGGCGAAGAAGATTTCGAAAAACTATCCAAGGAAGTTGAATCTGTTATCTCATGGGTTGATGTTTCTCAAGCTGCTTCCACAGAGGAATACAAAGATAGACAAAAGGAATTGGAAGGTATTGCTAACCCAATTGTCACTAAATTCTACCAAGCTACTGGCGGTGCTCCAGGCGGTGGTGCTGCTCCAGGTGGGTTCCCAGGTGCCCCAGGTGGTGCTGCCCCAGGTGCAGGTGGTGATTCTGGTCCAACCGTTGAAGAGGTTGATTAGAGTTTTCAAAATTTTTCTAAACTTTATGACTTCCAATTATGATGATTCTATTCCGAAGCTGTTTTTAGTTCTTGATTTATAATACTTTTTAATACAGATGTTTAATGTTGAATCTTTTAGATTGTAGATACTTTGTAGGCGCGCATCTTTACAGGAGGTTTATGTTGTAAGTCATGATCTTCTCTTAATTGGTCCCATAAAGAAACTGTTGTCGGAGAGAAGCAGTTTTACGGTCCTTCACATCTTTGTTAATAACCTATCCAGCTTGGAAAGAGTTTTAAGCCGAGGAACAAATTTTTGGGTTTCAGTTTGGTTGTTTGACCCCTTGCCACCAGTGCCACTTGGACGTAATCCATCTTGATAATTGAACAATCGATCCTGTGGATAAAACTTTGAATTGGAGACATATTTTCAAACATTGGCCAACTGATAACAATCATCGTTGGAATTTGTAATTACCACTTAGTCCACCAAGTTGCACAACCGTAGTAGGCCTTGGGATCAAGGTCTTGAAAACAGGACCTATAACTATATGACCATGAAAGGTTCTTATCTCTCAGTGTCTCAAATTATTCCCCTGAAGTATTTTGATAGGTTACTTTGTAAACTGATCACTTCTCTTTCCTGCATAATTAATAATGCTACCGATCTTCGTTGAGACCGTTGAACTTAATTATTTCCGTTTCCACTATATATTTCGATGGTAATCCCCAAGGTTTTTCCTTTACAATCCATTGATCCTGTGTAAGAGACCACAGTGCACGCCTTCCATCGGACGAATACCAAGAGTCTGACCAAGCTGATCTTATAAACCACCTTTGTGTTTTTTTTTCCCCCACACCATTTAATATTCTTTATAAAGATCGTTGTATCTGTCCTCCATATTCCGTTCTACAACATCGAAAATTATTATGACCTCCACAAGACAAAGAGTTGCCCTTATAACAGGTACAAACTCAGGGATTGGGAGAGCCCTAACTTTGGAATTTCTTTCCCGTGGGTTTAAAGTTTATGCCACTGATTATATCTTCTCTGATGAAACCATTCAAACTTTTAAAACCAAAGGTGGTGATAATGTCATCACTCATATTTTAGACGTGACTAAGATTGAAGATATCAAGAGAATCAGAAATATTGTTAATGAAGAAAACAACGGCACCCTGGACTATTTATACTGCAATGCTGGGATCGTAAAAGTTAAACTTGCAGTTGACATCACTGATGAGGATTTGGAACATATTTATGGTATCAATCTATTTGGTAATATTAAACTCGTTCGTGAATTCATAAGATTGTTAATCAATGGGAAAGGTACTATTGTCTTTTCAGGATCAGTTACCAAGTTCTTACCATTACACTCCAACGCACTATACACAGCAACGAAATCATCGATTGATCAATATGCTTATGTCTTACATTCCGAATTGAGAAACTATGGTGTCAAAGTTCTCAATGTTATTGGTGGTTATATCGACACTACAATCTTTGATAGTGGGGTCACCAAAACTGTTGAAAATTCTGTCTTTAATTTCCCGGAATATAATGAAGAATATTCAAAGAGGGCAGAAAGATTACAGAAACAATCAGAGAAAGGTATGTCCCCAGAAGTCTTTGCGAAAAAAGTCTTGAATCAAACTGAATCTGCCAGTAGGGATACTTTTAGAATTTTTGAAGGTACAAAATCATCCACTTTATACTATCTAGGTAACTATTTCCTCACATATAAGAGAGCTGTTGATTATTTCTTAAATCTGTTCAACTTGAACTTTGACTATAGAGCTCATTTGGTTAATGATAGAATTGAAACCAATTTTGAGCAAGACGTTTAATTATGATTAGTGCATGATTATGGACTTTGATATATTGTTATACAATGGGATAGAAATGAATACACTTTAGTTGTATGATATTCTGGCAATCGACAGAATCGGAAAGTAGGTACTAACTAGGTACTAACTAACTGTGCTCCTTCTAGCTCTAGGCAGAAACTTCCCTTCCACAGCCTCGTTTAAGTCGTATACGACTCGTTTCTTCGTGCCCACACCAGGATTATTCTCCTCGTTTAACTTCGTATCCTCGTACAAAAATTTCTTAAGGTTAAACGAGATTTTTCTTTTTGATGCCCCGAAATCATTAAAAAAAAAATTCAGAGTAGTTAAAAGCCTGAAATGTTGCACCATTTTACAACTGAGCAAAATCGTGTGGTTTTTCCCAATTTTTTTATTTGAACTATTCAATCATTTCAACATGAGGTGAGTCGTCGATCTCATAACACATCTTAAATTGTGTTGTTCCTGCATTTTGATGATTTAGGTCTTATATTTTTGCAATGTGACGCGTATCACGTCAAGAAGAATATTCTATCAAGATCAGACAGATGGATCGGTTTTCTTTATGAATCAAATACTAACACACCCAATTACAACAGTAACGTTCTTCTCAATATTCCAATAGAAAATATTCCAAATTCAACTTTCATCAACAATTACAACCTGTTGAATGCCATTCCAAAAGAAGAATTATCATTAAGCTTCTTGGAAAAATTATGGGCTTCTTATTATCTATACATAAACCATGATATCTTTGCCACTGGGTTATTATTCTTCTCATTGCATGAATTTATGTATTTCGGTCGTTGTTTACCATGGTATATCATCGATTGTATTCCATATTTTAGAAAATATAAAATCCAAGCCACAAAAGTACCATCAAATAAAGAACAATGGGAATGTCTGAAATCTGTGTTAATCTCACATTTCTTAGTTGAAGCCTTCCCAATCTGGTTCTTCCATCCTGTTTGTAACTTGATAGGTATTCAATATCAAGTCCCATTCCCATCTTGGTCCTCTATTGCTGTTCAATTAGCAGTTTTCTTCTTCTTAGAAGATATATGGCATTATTCCTTCCATAGGGCTTTACACTATGGTGTTTTTTATAAATACATTCACAAGCAACATCATCGTTATGCTGCTCCATTTGGGCTAGCTGCTGAATATGCTCATCCAATCGAAGTTGCTCTCTTAGGTTTCGGTACTGTCGGTATTCCAATCGTTTGGACCTTGATCACTGGGGATTTACATCTTTTCACAGTTTGTCTATGGATTACTCTAAGGTTATTCCAAGCTGTTGATGCTCATTCTGGTTATGAATTTCCTTGGTCATTACATCATTTCTTACCATTCTGGGCCGGTGCGGATCATCATGATTTACACCATCATTATTTCATTGGTAATTATGCTTCTTCCTTTAGATGGTTAGATTTCACTTTGGATACTGAAGCTGGTCCAGAGGCTAAACTCGAAAGAGAAGAAAGAATGAAGGCTAAAGCTGAAGTTAAGGCTAAGAAATTAAAATAAATATATTCATATACGTCCAATCCCATCATCATCAAGAAGAGGTCTTCATTTTATATACCTGGCTTTTCTTATATTGGTTGAACACTGGCCTTGTTATTGGAAAGAAACTTGACTATATATCACGGAGAACTACGTCTGCATGTTTTTTTTCTTTCCTTCATGCATAGACAAAATTAATATTATGACGCAGAAAAGAGAAAAAGAGCGTAAATAATCTTACTTCTACAATTGACTCATATGATTAGGAAAGCAAGGACGAACATGACAACGTTATACATATATAAATAGATGTCTATCTAACAGAAGAATCTGTAAAGTTTATAGTACAATGGTTTGCTTGCAATTCTTCTCTTGTCCTCTTCTCTCTCTTGCAATAAGAGTTCAATATCTGGACATCTTCTACCAGTAGTGATATCAACATTTTCTAATTTAATGTACCATGGTTTGAATAATCTTCTCTTTACTAACTTATAACCAAAAAACACAACAATCATGAAAGGGATTGAGGTACAGTTTTGGAAGAATGTTACAACACTTATACTTTCACCAATTGGATACAATGAGATCCAAATCTCACCCATTATAACCACGAAGAACACTAGGGCACCAGCAATTGAACCATAGATACCTAATGATGCCTTCATCGGTAATCCATGTAGAGGAACCCCTTGTTTTTTAAATGCCAATCTGAATCTAACATGAGTGACACAGATAGACCCCCATGTGAAGAAAGATGAAATTGAACATAGGGAAAACATCCATGTGAAGACATCTGATTGGTTTTTACTGGCAACGATGAATCCTAATAACCCAAATACAGATGCGACAATTATACCAACTAATGGACGGCCTTCGTTATCGATATATGCAAAAATATCTGGTAATTGACCTGCGGCACCTAAAGCTTGGATGACTCTTGAGGAGGCAAACACACAAGAGTTGGCAACGGAAAGAACAGCAACCAAGATCACAGCGTTCATGAAATGTGAAACTCTAGTACCAAAGGCACCAGTGTTAGATAGAGCAATGACGAATGGGGAAGCAGTGATATCTTCAGAAGAATCACCACCTAATAATCTTTGATCGTTATATGGCACCAAACAGGATATAACAACAATAGTGGAAATATAGAAAAGTGCAATTCTCCAGAATGTTTGTTTAGATGCTCTTTTGATACCTTTAACACTTGATTCAGATGACAAAATTGCCAATTCCGTACCACCAAAGGAGAACCCAGCAGAGATTAAAGTGGAACAAATCGATTTAGCAACTGGTTTAACAAAGGCACCAGGATCATGCCAATATCTAGCGCCAATATAACCTTGTGAATTTGGACCACCCCCACAAATCAAAACAATACCAATAATTAGGAATATAACAATGGCGATAACTTTAATGACTGATAACCAAAATTCAGCTTCACCAAAGGCCCTAACACCAAATAAATTTAATCCAACGATAAAGACCCAAAAAAGAGCAATCCATGAAACTGGGTTGATATCAGACCAATATCCAATGGTCATTGAAGCACCTATTAATTCAGAAGGAAACGAAATTAACCAAGATAAGGCATAATTAGATGCAATTGTGAAACCTAGAGCAGGATCGACAAATCTAGAGACATGAACAGCAAAAGAACCAGAGATTGGGGTATAACTCTGCATTTCAGCAGCAGCTTGAATCACACAATAAATCCCAAACCCAACAATAGAGAAACCAATTAAACAAGCAGCAGGACCAGCACTTAAAGAATAACCTAACCCAATGAAGATACCAGTACCTAAAGTACCACCAATAGCGATCATCTGTAAATGACGGGTCTTTAATGCATTTTGTTTAACTGGTTGTAAGGAAAGGATGTAGTTTGTTCTTTGATATTGATCCATGGAGTCCAAATCAACGTCTTTAGGAATTTGAACATGTTTTCTTTTGAAGGAATGGATTAATCTATCACGTAGAGATTCCTTAATGGTTAATGATTGGTCTATTTCAACCTCTTTGGCAGCAGTGACTGAATCACCCTTTTCCTTTTCCGAATAACTCATATCCCGATGACGATCCTGCTTTTTTACTTGGCAACCTCGATTCAGTTAAAGAAAGTACTAAAGCTCTTCAAAACATCAACGAGAGATTTTACAGTGTTTATATATATATAATAAGATCCGAGGATAGTAATTTGTGATAATTTTTTTCCGTTGAAGGTAAAAAAAAAAGAAATTTCTTTTTTCTGTTAAATTTAGCGGGCTGGTGAGATAAAGAAACTAAAACCTGACACAAACTGAGATGAGCATCAGAGATGGGCCTGTCAATCATTAGAAAAAAAGCAAATGAGACTGCTTGACAGATCGAAGTAAACCAAGTAATAACCTCTTTCTTTGAGAGAGCAGACACAAAAACGAAAAATTCAGAGCCTGAAAATACTTATAGTTCGTGTTTAAATTCACTACCTGTAGCAGGAAGTTTGTCCGTACTGTCAGGCAAAAACTTCAGCCTTATCCCGTCAGCTCATCTACTATACTTGGTACCTTGCCAGAAATTCCTTTTTCCAGTGGGGAATCTCTTTTAAGTACGCACGGACTATTTTCTTGGGCTCTTGGCTCAGTGGGTTTGACTTTGCGCATTCTTTAAAACCGCTGTGGCTCTTTATTTTACATTTGGACAAAAATCGCTGAAATCACGACATCTTCCCTGTTTTAGACTGTGTAGACAGCGTAGAAAACGTCCTCAGTTGTAACCTATCAGTACTAAACACATTCCGTACGGACTGCGGTGGTGTCAAAAGGTCATGAACTGATATTTCAGTGCAAGAGTTGATTGGTTGAGTTCCAAATCTGGTAGACACTCTTCTTCAAGACCCGCATAACGTATTCCTTTCCACACTGTATTTACTATCTTTTTTTAGCTACACATAAAAGTTTCTTATCTGTGAAAAACATCCAAACACCTCTAATATTCTTCCGGAATAGATGCACTTCATCACATGATTTTATCTCGGAAATTACTATTGTTAGGACCACTCAAAATTCCTTTAAAACAATTAATTTGATTACCTAAAAACACTCTAATTTGCGAGGAACAATGAACTTTAGCATCTGTTTGAGCATAAGTTATTAGAGAAGACAATTACGATATGGCTGTTGCACTACGAAGTACAAGAAGTGGAGACGATAAGCGAACCAGATCATCACCAGTTCGCAAAAATGAGAATTCTCAATACGGTGAAGAGATTGAGGACATAAATAATGCGGATGAAAAAGAAAATATTGATATTGAAGACGAAGAGGAAGCCGAGACCCGTTGTATATGTGGTGAACTAGATCCTCCTGATGAAAATGGTCTTTTCATTCAGTGCGAAAAATGTCAGGTTTGGCAACATGGCTTCTGTGTCTCCATCAGTGAAAACGTTCCTGAGAAGTATTGGTGCGAATTGTGTAAACCTGAGTTACATTCAATAATCATAAGGCCAAATGGTAAGATCAGTAGATATCTACCTGTCCAACCGAAAGATGTGAAGGATTCCATATCTGCTAATAATAGAAGAAAAAACAGAAAGACTAATTCTGGGCAATCTTCTAAATCTCAAGCGCAGGAAGAGCATGATTTGAATAACAAACGAAAGAAGGAAAGGGCAACTTATAACTCCAGAGAAGATGCAAGATATGAGGCCTTGATTCAGAGAGTCATGGAGGAAAGTAAGAAAGATGCTAAGGTTGACACGTCTGATGAGGAGAAATCTAATAGTCGATATTCAAGAAGTAATAGAAGAAGAAGACATGCAGACTTAGAGGAGGAAGTGGAAGGCGATGATCATGATCATGATGATTATAATGAGGATAATGATGATGAACGAACCACGCATCGCAATCATGATGAAACGCACAACGATGATCCACCTACTGGATATGATGAACATGAAGAATCGAAGGAAGTCAAGGAAGAAGTTTTAAATAAGACATTACATCAGAAGGAAGAATCAGAAATTGAACAATCATCAACTATCAATCACACTCGATCTAAAAAATCTAATGATTCTGAATCAAATGACTCTTCAGCATCAAGACCGAAAAGATCCAGCAAAAGATCTAGAAAACCTGCAGTCCCCAGAAATCAAACTTCTCCACAAAAGGATAAAGATTCATCCATTGATTTTTCTAAACCGACAAAACCAAGATTACCACAGCAACGCACCACCATGAATGAAATGAGGAAACGTGTTGCTGCAATTTTAGAATTCATTGGTAGGACACAAATTGATCTTGCCACTGAACAAAAAGATGAATCTGAATTGACTAAATACGTGGAAGATTCTAAATCAAAGGAAAATATTGAGAAATTATTTCAAAATTATAATGGAAGTTTGGAATTAATGGATACCCTAACGAGAAAGTTGTTAATATGGGAACAAAAATTTGGTAAACTAGGTGATAGATAGAGATAGTCATTGAGAATCGTGACATTCACTATCTCGTTGTTAAAACGTAAAATATTTATATTGCTATATCTGATCATAAGTATTCACCTTCCCCCGCAGTATTATAATAATCTTTCATTTGCTGTAGTCTTTGGCCATCTTGAACCGGCATCTTCAATCTCCTGGATGAACTGTTTGGTATTATGAATAGATGTACCACCAAGTACGATACGCACATTCTTATTCATCTTATTCAAATTGTTAACAATACGAGCTTCTTCGTATGTAGCACCACCAATGATGAAGACAACGATATCCTGTGCCTTTTCAAGCGCTAAATTACCAGAATATTCACCGTTAGAATATGGCGATGCAATTGGATAGTTTTGTTCGCTTAGTTTTCCCCTAACGGCATTACTCAATATATGTTCTAATCTTGGGATGTGTTGCATATAAATGTTATCAGTCCTATGACTCGTCTTGAATCCAGATATTAAATTTGAAGCAGCTCTATTGAAAATTGATTGTTCCTCGTCTAGTCTCTTTGAATGACCACCTAGTCTCAATAGATAATCAATGACTTCAATCTTGTATAGAGCAATACCTTGATCTTTCAAAATTTGTTTGAGTCTATGTGTCTGATTATTGGAGTTTGTTTCATAACGTAGCGCATATAATGCCACTAATCTTATCTTCGAATCTTCTGAGATTGGTGAACGTGGTTTTTGTCCTTGTTCAGTAGAGTTCAACAATAATGTCTCAATTTCATGTAGGTCATTATTGTGTTGATCATGTGATGATATATTTTGTTCTAATTCACTAACTTCCCATAGTCTTTCTTCATTGATTCTTCTATCTAACTCTGAAGCTAACGTCATATGTTTACTAACATTTCCTGACAATTTTTTAAACTCAGGAAACTCCTCAATGAATTTTTTCATATCATCAATGGATTCAATCTTTTTAGACGAATTCGTCTTTGATTTATAATGAAGCACATAGTCCTTAATCTTATCACTTAAGTCACCAAAGTTTAAATACATAGCTTCATTGTAAAATGCATCTTGTTTGGAACTTAGGACAATCTTCTGCAAATCTTCGCTAACAGATGAAACATTGGATAAATCAACTGTATTGTTATTAATACCAATGAGTTCATGAACCATTGACTGGAATGTCCATGGCACTAATAATGGCGTTATTGGATCGTTCTTTCTATCAAGGATCAATAACTGCGGTGGAGTATCTCTCAATTTGAAATCGAATAACTGATTGTTTTGTTTCTCAATGTTGTAAATCAGCTCCTTGGATAACTTTTCAGCCATCCTACTATTAGCCTCATATCTTATCACAGGTTTCAATTTCAAAGAGAGTAACAAAGAGGATAAGCCATTAACGGTCTGATTAAAGGCAGTGGCATTCCATGTATCTATCATATCACCATATAGTTTATAATGAGATGTCAACGAGAATAGATCGTTATTGATTGTTAAATAATCATGGAATAACT
This sequence comes from Taiozyma yuanshanica, assembly GCA_030569295.1. Lineage (NCBI taxonomy): Eukaryota > Fungi > Ascomycota > Saccharomycetes > Phaffomycetales > Wickerhamomycetaceae > Taiozyma > Taiozyma yuanshanica. The sequence continues at coordinate 117,814 of JAJMKP010000011.1, forward strand.
CTTCAACCTTGACAACAACTTCAAGATCATCACTCTCTGCCAATCTTTCCAATTGAGTTTTTGATATAGCGTTGTTGAAGAATAGTTCATATTTGGAGTACTTAGGGTTTCTTAGTTCATCTAATAAAAAATTGATTGTTTCATCGTTTGGATTGGCGTAAACAACACAGCTCAGGTGTCTCATTTTGTCTCTTTGTTTACTATCAATTCTATTGATTAGATAGATGTCATTAGCAAGCAGTTCTGACTGTGTAGATATCATTGAAATGATCGGGGTGGTGACTTTATCTAGTAGCAACACCTTGATTTTGGAACCTGAAATACTTGAAATCTGTTGGTTTGTTTTGCTGGCGACGATTCTGTTAAGATAAACATCCGCAGTTTCGAATAAGTTCATTTTGCTTTGTTTGGTTCACTTATTTGTACTGTGTGAATTGGTTGTTAAATTGTTTCGGCTTTTCATTTATAATTCCGTCTACAAAAATGGAAACCGGGAAAAGCATCTCTCAACTTTGAGCACAACACTGTAAAACATCGCCAATAACCGATTAGAAATCACCAAAATTCAACCCATTTATCCCAAATTCAACCCATTTCCCCATTTAGATCATCTCAGTCTACTCATATTTCCATTTTTTAGAAAAGCTTCGCATCCTTTTGCATTTTCAACTGGCTCGACACGCCATCTTCAGCATGAAGAACACCCCAACCAACCAAAAGTCCAAACAGTTCTCTGCCAGCACGAAAAAGGCTCACAACAGATCCGCTTCTATTGGAAGAAACCTCAACAAACTCGGAAGGATCGCAAGCTCAGAAGACGTCACCCAAAGACCAAACTTGAAACGGTCCAAGAGCAGTGATGGTGTCAGTGCAAGAAGAAATAGGAGTTTCACTAAATTAACCTCTCTTCAACCACTTCATAGAACAACATCTCATCAACAGGTCACGAGGCAGCACTCTTATGAGAAAGTGGCGATGGATCTTCATTCAGGTGAAGAGAATGATGTTCAAGAAGAAGAAGTCGATAATTTTAGCGATGAGAACAATGAACCTGATAATAAACAAATGGAAACAGTGGCTCCGTTGAGTTATAAAGCCCCACCACAGTTCAGTCAAACTTATATCAAACCTGATTCATCTTTTGCTGAGCACTCTCAAGCACACCATATTGAACAAACTGAAGCTATTGAATCTGCGCCAAATGTGGAGAACACGCATAAGAAATCCTTAATAGACTCTGAGAAACTATCACAAATTACACAAGAACTCAGTTTGAATGATACAAAGGAAACTGAATTACCTCCTGGCACTGCTGCAGCTCTGCCCCCAACTACGCATGCAAAAGAACCATCAAAGGAAGAACTGGGGCAGTATTATCAAAACATGATCTTATCCCAATCTACAGGACTTGTCAGGAATTTCAACGACCAACCATTTCAGAATTCATTATTACCAGAGAATTTACAAAATATAAAACATGTAGATCATATACCATATATTCACTCAAATGACCACATCAGTGGAGCTCTTTCGAGTCTAAGGCAAACTGGCCATTCATCTAATTCATTGAGACAATTCACTATAAATAACACGGTTGTGAAAATGCCATCATCACATGAATCTGGAATTTCATTCAAAGCTGAGCCAGGTTTAAACATGACATCAATTTCCAAAATCAATTCAAAAGAGTCTGTTTCTGGTACTCCCAATAATTTCAGCAACTTCCTGAGATCCAATAATGCAAATATTGAAACAAGAACACAGCAAAAATTATGGTTACAAAGAGAAAACAGTTTATTAGACATAACTTCTGTTAATAATTCCAATAATCAGGCAAATAATCCTCAGATAAGAAGAGAATTTGAAAGAGTTTCTAGAGAATATCTCAACAATAGAAGGTTTGAAAATCCTTTGCTGGATTCTGTTAAACGAGTTAATCTAGAAAAAATTACGAAATCAACTACACCATCGATTAAAGAGCCAGTGATATTTACAGCCAAGAGTATAATGAATGAATCAACACAAAAGAAATTGTTAAAATTATGGGTACAAGGTGACAAACCGGAAAATAGACCAGGTTATGTCAATTATCAACCAAGTAATTTACAGCAATATCATCAAAATCAGAGAATGTATCATGTCCAACAACAGCATCAACAAAGACCAATCATGAATAATAGCTATTTAAGTGGGAATGGATTACAGTCAACAACGGCTCCAAGTACGAGAGCTGTTGATAGAGCAAATGATTCTCCACAGACGAAAAGAATTGATTTAGCTACAATCAGACTTCAAGAAGCTGAACAAGTTCAAAAACTGTCATGATTAATATATGACCTTCAATGACCTGTAAGTAGTATCAAATTCAACTTGATACATCACCGATGATGCATCTTTTTAATCATCTTCAGGAGGCTTGAATTTCAAAACTTGACCCTCTTTATAAATATACTCCAAGATCTCGTCAAATTGACCCCGTGATTTCAAATTCAAATATTCCTTGTATAATAACAGTGCTGTATGTGCATCCTCGATTGAATCGTGATTGCCTGTTTGAACTCTCTCATTTAGCAGGATATAAGCCAAGAACCTCAACGATAAGATTCTTTGACCCTTATAGAAGAAGACAGCAGTATCACGAACTTGACTCTTTGGAACACTGATATTGATGGTTCTAAAATCCTTTGTTAAACCATGACCAACAAAGATACAACCAAGATTCAATAATAACCATAGTTTCCTATATACAACTTCTCTAGTGACCAATGGTTTATTACTGATTTCAACGTCCAAATCACCAGGCTCAATACCACTATACGAAGTGAGATAATCATGAATTTTCTCCTTAATGACCACATAATCATCAATAAATGGTACGCCAAATTTCTCACCGTCATCACCCCTCAATACTGAAACTCTAGCAAGCGCTTGATTACTTGGTTTCAACAATGATCTGGTACCATCACTCTTAATTTCAAATTGCTCCTCTTCTAAAGTCACAAATTCTGCATCGATGGCAATCAGAGTCCCAGGCGTTGGCGCTTCTTCTCTTGTCAATAGTTCATATTCAATCTTTTTTGATTCTCTCGTTCCAGCTGCAAAATGGTCCCTGTATAAAATGCTATCATCCAAATTGATCTTCCAAACGTCATATGCGAAGTGTGAAGGGTTTGCTGAGTTTCTGAAGATCAATGATACAGGTGTCTTCCACCAATAAGACAGATTCAAAGCTTCGTCATCTGGAACAGGAATGACTAAGAAATCATTGAACAAGTACCAATTCCTGCATCCGGTATTTTCATCATAAATTCTCGCAAACGTTACCAAATGCTTATCTTTGTCAGTCAATCCTGAAATTTCAGCAACAAACCCAGTAAGCTCATAATCATTAAAGAATTCGCTTTGTTGTGAGACCCTAGTGTTGTCTGCTAGTATGAACCCTGACTTGGAAAATGCAGCTTGGAAATTTGGTCTTAGCCAATCTTTGGTATTTCTAATGGCTCGCTTCTCCTCGTCTGATAGATGTAAGTTTATAGATACAACAGGAGGTAATGATGTAACAACATGTGAGCACTCAAGGACATCAAAGACACCAGTTGCCTCATTCAAAACAGTCGTCTGTTCAACTCTGTTTAAAGAAGACTGGATGTATTCAACAATGGATGGCTCCGATTGGGGTTTCATAATTGGTTTCATGTTGTTTGCTGATGGAGAAGACACCTCTAATGTATGAATAGTGTTTACACTATGGGAAACAGAAGACCCATATACGGGTCTAGTCCTTGTTTCGACTTCAATACCGAAGATTCTATCTGCAAAAACAGTTGTTCCTTTGGACTGTTTGGAGCGTATTTCATCAGAAGTTATCTTATCCAATAAGAACCTGTTAAATAGTTGTAATCTAAAAGTGTCATTTAACCTCTTTTTCTGTGATGAATCGTTCTCTTTTTCAATCAACCCAAGATCGTAAGCCTCCGGTGTATTTGACAATGCATATTGGAAATTGGAGGGCCTATAATTTTTACCACTAGACTTCACCAGCATATCAAATAAATAACCAAGTTCTCTTAGAAAGGAATTTGGTAATAGATTCTCAACTGACAAATTTGAGATCAAGAATGAAAAAATCTCTGGGACAAATCTATAAAGCTGAAGTAATGAGTTTGTGTATGAGTTATCGACATGAGATTCAAGACCTGAGTAGACTGTTTTGTTGTATGAACTGAAATCGAAATCATCAACACCAAATTTACTATATAGAATCTCTAGTTTCTTATATGCATTTGGCGGTGTATTTGATTCTCTTTCATTTTTGTAATCAAAAATATCTTCTGTATTCAACTGTTTCTTGTCCTTCGTTGGGGCTGCTGTGTTTCTACTACTCAAAAACCTGCCTGTCTCTGTATTTCCTGTAACAGCAACATATCTTTGTGCCAGGTTTCTTCTACCATATTTCTCCTTGTCATATGGTGCAACTGTAACATTTCCCACCACTTCAGCATTATGATATATTGCTTGGTCAATCTTTTTGGGTATCGTTCCATTACTTCTAAAGACAGTTTGAGCAGGCCATGCGGATAGTAAGGGTTCCTTGTAATATGGTAGTCCAACAGAGTTTAGTGGCATTGAGTCATCATCGATATTGTTTTTCTGTGGTAAAAGATCTGGTACGGATGGGAGCTCCAATGGTGCTCTACTCGACATTTTTGAGTGTTCCGGATTATGAGACCACAAATGCAGTAATGAGTAAGCATCTATGCAAGCTAGGAAATCACCAGTTGACGATAATTCAAGTGATTGCATCATAGGACCAACATCTATCTGGTATAGTGAAACATTTGCTGGGTTGAACATGTCAATAACTTGAAGCTGACCTGTTTTAGACGCAATAACAGCAAAACTGGATAATCTTGGATGTAATCTAACAAATGCAGCACCGGCAGGAAAGGCAATGGGAGCCAACGATCTAAGAGTACGTAGGTCGTAGACATTCACTAGTGGGTCTAAAACAAAAGAACCGTGACGGCGTGAATAGCCACATGTAGCCAATGTGTGCTCTTTCAAATCCAAATCTGATAAGCTTCCTGTGCTTGATGTGAACGTCTTAATAATGCTATTGTTGTTTTGATCAAAGATATCAACAGCGCCATCCATTCTTCCCAGAGCGATGTATCTTTTATTTGATGCTGTGAGGATAACTTCCTGGGAATATGGGATGGTCTTCATAACTGTCGTTTTAGAGATGTCAAACCTCAATAAACTGCCCTTAACACTTATAAGCAGCTCGTTGTGAGATATGTATGCAATTCTTCTGATGTGTTTGAATTCAGCGTTGAAGGTTTCATCTAGGTAAAATTCTGTTAAACCTCTTCTGCTTGTCAGTCTTAGCGATTGACCATCTGTAGACAAGACACCTTTGAAATGCGGTAGTAATTGCTTAACAGGGTTATAGTGAGCTCTAAATCTGGTATATGGTGCCAGCATTGCATCTGAAAAAGATCCAATGAACCCTGTGGACTCGCCGGTCCAGACCAAGTCATTTTGCTCATCAAACACACATGTAGTGGCATTAGGAGGTAGAGCGTTGGGGTCAGTTTGTGGCCTTATGACAGGGACTCGCGTTATCTCAAATTGTCAATAAACAGTCTCTCACTGATAACTTGGGGAACTCACTTCATTCCAACCGTCCATTTTGGGTCAATTTGGACGTATCAGAAGGTTTCTAGGGCAATATGGTTGTGTGTATCTTCGTGCCGTTTGTTTTGACCTTCGAGTCAACCATTCTTTCCGCGACTCTCTGGTGCTGCTCCTATCAAAAGTGTTGATAATGAAAAAAAAGCCTGAAGATGAAAAATCTTTGGACTGGCAGAGGCCGGATAACCATCAGCTCAGAACAAGATCGAGACCAAAAAACCAATGAGCTCTCTTATCAAATCTTTTTCCAGATTCGCCACGAACATTCAACCAACGACCCTACTCAGCAGTCCAGGTCTCACTCCTTTTGGTTTCCTGCAACCTGCTCTAGCAAGAGGTTTCAAAGTCAAGACTGCTGTCAAAAAGATGTGCAATGATTGTTATGTAAGTGTTCTGCGTAAGAGTATGATCTCTGCCATATGTGATCTTTGGTACTAACACTTCATCCAGACTGTTAGAAGAAAAGGCCGTGTCTACGTCTACTGTAAAACCAACAGAAAACACAAACAGCGCCAAGGTTAAAACACATGCTGATCCTGTATATATATTAAAGAGAGAAATGCAATGATATGAGTTATGTAAAAAACAGATGTAACGTAATCTTTTATGCAATGGGAACTAATATTTCTAAAATTATTTAATACTCCAAATGGATAAACCAACTCCACCAACCAATCCATAGCTTTTACCATCTGTGACAAGCACATCAGACGAACCAGTATCAGCGACTGTTGTAGATTGAGAATCTATTAATTCAAGATGGCTGTTTTTGAACGACCAGAGTCTCACTATCTGATCTACGGATGCAACCAATAGCCTGTCACCACTCAAGGTTGAAACAGAAGTGATAGTGGAGGAGGCAGCATCAGGTTCAAATGACACGATCTCTGAAGTGAACTCATCTTCTCCTGTTTTGACTTGGGTAATGCCCAAACCATTATCATCACCACCCGATGCAATTATGAAACTATCCTCTCCTGGGATAATTTGAAAACTTTTAATACCATTCTGGTGAACTGCAATTGAGTTATGTGGTTTTGAAAGTTCTTGCTTTACCACTCTTTGAAATTGTAATCTGGAGTCCTTGATTGAGAACTGTGCCTCTTTAGTAATATCCCAGGTAGTCATGTAACCATCTGTAGTACCAGTTACCAAAATGATTCTGCTATTCTGGATGAACAATTGGACTCCAAAAATACAACAACTCTTGTAAAACCCACTAAACGTTGGGGTAAATTCTTGAGATTCTAGATCATAGTAGAACCCTTTGATACTAGAGTCAGAGTATACTAAGGTCAGTAAGATACCACATGGTTTGTGGCCTCTGTAAACAAATAAATGTGAGAAATCCATAATTCTTAAATCAGGATTATCTGAGGAAGGGTGCAGCGTTCCTATTAATCCTATCAAAGGATACTCAAATTCTTCATTGAGATTCCACAAAAAGAACTCTTCTCTAGCCGATGATGAACCTATGATGTTGTCATCTAAGAACTTAACTTTTTGTAGACCTGATGTATGCTTTCTTATACTCCAGTAGTTTTTAACCTCTCCATTCACCAAATCGACAGATGACAATTTCAAAGTTGTGTCTTCAGCACCAGTTACGTAAAGAGCCTCATCACCTTTGTACTTCTTTTCCCTTATGGAGATATCTCTGATCTCTCTACCATGTGTACCTTCAATTAGAATGTCTGGATATTGGGGTTTCGTAATAGTTCTAATGTTTAAGCTACCATCCCTAACGTATGAGAATTGGAACTCACCATCCTTCTGAGAAAGACTCCATAGCCTGTGTGCACCGCCACAGTTTTCGTATGCAACCTCATATTGTCTTGATTCGTTGTAGATGTAAAAATAACTTGATTTAAAACCATAAACTACCATCTCGTTATCTATCTCGTATGAACCCTCCAAGAAACCTTTACGAATGTTGTTAGTGTGAACAAACTCGTAGTCATATGTCTTAGAATTGCATTTGAAATAGACATAATAACCATCACGGTTGGTTATTCTTAACAAAACTTCATTGCTATTTGCACTGACTTTTAATATAGACGTAATGGTATCGCTCAGCGATAATTTCTTGATGAATTTAACCTCTTCGGCTGTTGATATCTTGTATATACCCAGGGAGCTCAATCTGTAACCAATAAAGATTAAATCATCATGAATATCGAAGCATGTCGTTACAAATGTTGGTCTCTTTTCCAAGAGTGTGGCTCCGATTACTTCTAAATCTGCATTGATATGGTATATGTTTAATTTGTCTTTAGTATTTGGTGATTCAATCAATAGATATAATTTGTCGTTGTCTGATGTGCTGATGGCATTAATTACTTTTGAAACAACGGTATCAATATTAATTTCTTTTTCGATCTTACCCTCTTGGTTGAATTTTATTAAGGCAGTGTAACCCTTGGAGTTAGTGAATGTAATGATATTATGTTTTGCAAACCCATTAGTCAATGAAAAACTGATAAAGTGTGAGTTTGTCTTTAAATACTCCCATTTTGAGTCTCTGTAAATAAACATAGCACCCTGAGATGTTATTAGAACCAGACCAGCTTCTAGTTTCCAAAAACCTTTAACTATTTCATTATTCTGGAGCTGATAATCAGAGCCAGAAGATGAAACGATATCTTCCAACGAGAAGTGCTCACTTTCATCTTCAACCTTGTTAGGATTAATATCAACGATTCTTATTCGACCATCATGTCCTCCAGTTGCAGCGATTTTTTCCGAGTTCTTCACATCTAGACCCCAAATATGTCTCCCTGAATGCAAATCATATGTTTGATTCGGAACTAGTTCCTGATTATCTTCAGCAATATTCCATGTTCTAGCAGTTAAATCCTCTGAAACACTAATCACAGATTTATCATCATTGTAGAATTTTAAATTCCAAATTCTAGCCGCGTGGCCCCAGGCAGTTGATAAAAGTTCCCCAGTATTGAAATCCCATAGTTTGATGGAACGATCATCAGAACAACTCACGATATATTTATCATTGTCACTAGTCTTGACATTAAAAATAGACCCTTCATGACCAGAAAGTTTGTGCAACACTTCCTCTTTGAATAGATCCCAAATAACAACACCACCCATAACAGTACCTGCATTAATATAAACATCATGATTAGAGGAAACTTTGATTGAACCAGAGTACAAGATAGACTTCTCGCCATAGACGGACTTTTCCCATTGCAATGTTTCAGAATATGAATCAATACTCAATATTACATTATGGGCCGTCAATAAGAACAGTTCTAAACCTTTATAACTGAATTCACCAGCGATGATCCAGTCATTAATCATTTTCTCATTTTCGAATAGATCACCATCCTCCATTATCTGCTTCAGTGAGAGCATATTGAAAGACCTGGCACCATAAAATGCAAAATAACTCCTATCAACAGCAATGCCATGCACTTTGTTCTTCTTGAAAACTTTCTTGGTAGCCAAAACTTTATTGGTCTTGTAATTGTAAACTTCAACTGAGGATCCGTTACCCACTATCAGAAGGTCATCGCCGTGAAATTTAACAGCCACTTTTGGAACATGATGCTTTATTGGTGTCAGAGTTGGTTCAGACATGTTTATATGGCGTTAAAGCTCTATATCTCTTGACCTTTAACGCTTTTGGTGAAAGAAATCCTCAAGTTTAAGCGATGGCTTGAAAAAAAAAATTATCTGGTTCACACACGAAAAATCTTATCTTTAAACTTGAAACCTGGACTCAAATTCAAAAATTTGGGACTTTTAGCAGGGATATCACGAACAATAAAATGTTAGTATTAAACTAGCTCTATCCTTTACTCTTTTTTTCATACCCTAGCTGCTCGTATCTATAACAAGGTGCAAGTCGTCGGTCATTCTACGATGTTGCCCGAATCATAATTAGGTTGTCATGGTGATGATGTGTTTCGCGAAAACGTCCTGGTTTCTTGTTTGTTTACATTTTTGTGGGTTTCTCTTCCACAACAACAACACAAGTTGAACACAGCAAAGAGCCCTCCTTAGTGAATTGCCCATCGTGCAGATGCAACACAATCAATATGGGAGACCCGATTCTCCAGCTGCTTCAAGTAACAAAGAAAACCAGCCGTTATCACCACGTGTAAAGATCCAAAACCGAAGGGATTCCTTAGGTAGAGGCATTCTTAAGAATTACAACTCACAAGATGGCAACAATACAACTTCAATCATCCAAATGCCCTTAAGGGATTCGCAACAGGATAACTCAAGTGCACTTAGTGGAAAGAAAAGCTACAGAAGGAGGGTGTCCTTCGCCCCTGAGGTCACATTGCACAAGATTGATCTAATACCACACGCTGCTGCTCAGGAACGAAGGGAACCAAAACGAAGAGAAACAATTGCACACTTCCCACCATCCAGTCAAGACTCAAATTTATCACTGACTGGAGATAAAAAAACCGAATTCGAAGTTGAAGAAATTGAATATGATAGCAGTGATGTTGAAATGGAAGATGATAGTCATGTCTATTCCTCTCCAAATAAATTGAAGGCTCTGTCATTTCAAATTCACCAAGACGTTGGATACCAGGAAGATTACACTGAACCAATCGAAATGAGCATTTCAAGAGTTGTGGATGGTGATGATGATGAGTGTACAATGGACTTGACTAAGCCATTAGGTGAAATTCAACTGCCTCAAAATAATTCCGCCATCCAGACCACAGATTTTCAAGAATCAAATGGGTCTGCTGGTTCTCAACGGCCATTTGGCTCTATAAGATCACTGTTTGATGAGGAGGAGGATGAACAGGAGGAGGAGGAAGTTCAAATGGACCTAACCCAACCTTTTTCAATGCAAGAGAGAGATCTTCCCAGACAACAAACTATATCTCAAACATCTGATATGTCTGTTGATATGGCTGAAGGAAGCAGCATGGAACTAACTAGCGTTGTGGATGGTATTACTGATAGTATAACAAAAAAGAACACATTACTCAATACCCAATTGATAAGAGATGACCAAGAGAACGACACTCAAGAACTCGCTGGTCATAAGACAATGGATCAAACTCAAGTGTATGGGAAAGTCAACAACACCGTCATGATTGACCAATCGATGGAGGTTACAGAATCATTTAATGAGCTCGCCATGGATGAGACGCATATTTTCACATCAACTCAAAATGATCAACTCCGCAAGGAACAATCAACTACGCCAGTGAAGTCCAATGGAACCACTCCCTTGAAACCTACTAGATCACATACATCAGAAGCTGGGTCACCAATGTCGTCTAAGAGAAAAGATATGACATCTTCATCAAATGATCTCAGAGAAAGGATTAACTCATTAACTCCCAGAAAAAGAAGAAAACGGTCGTCTATTGACCTAAAAAAAAAGACAGAGGAAGAGCAAACGGTTGTTCCAGAGATCAGCCTTGCCTACTCTCAGCGGTCTTCCCAAGATATTTTGAAGTCTTCATTCACACCATTAAAAGAAAGCAACACCAAGAAGAAACGTGCTTCGTTACTAAACTCAGGACGAATTGATATCAGCTCTTTCACTGAAAAGGCTCCATTAGCACCTTCGCATGAAGAAACAGAAATTTATGATGGCTCTTACGAGCCAAGAAGTCTGAGAAAATTCTTAGATGATTTGTCGATTGAATTCTTTGATGATTTGAATATAAATGATGATTTTGCCGTTGATATTAAGCCGCTTCATGACAGCGTTAATATAAATGATGTTGATTACACAATTGCAAAATCCTCGCGGATACCTTGGCTAGAATTGTACAGTTTTAGTTGTGCTGAGTTACTGAAGAACATGAACGAATTGAAACGTTTGTTTGATAATTTAGATGAAGAATTCGCTGAAGAAAACCCACAACTAGTCCGTGAATACTACGCAACTCAAAGTTTGGCTCAACAGAAGAAGCTTGGTGACATGCTGCTCATGATGAAGATGTACTCAGATAAGGAAGCTGAAAAAGCTTGGTGCTCATGGCATGAAAAGCTATTAGACGAGTTGCTGGTCAGACTTGAAACGAACCTAGATGTTTTGACAAAAGATCATAAGCTCTTGGTTGAAGCGACTAAAAACTTAGCTTCTCTTGAGGAAAAATTGAACAGTGAGCTAGAATCCTCTACGAGAAAGTTGGAGGCCGCTGCGATTGAAAAAGACGTTCTACAGTCGAATGAATTCAGAGAGGTGAGTGATCTAAAATTGGAGCTTATCCATGAGCTCATGTTCTTAGCGGAAGAAGAAGAACAGCTTGAAATTCTTGAGGCAGAAGTCCAGGAAATAGCTGCAGAAGCTATCGATACCACCTCTATTGAAATGCAGCTCGATGAGAAAGCAATATATGTTGAGAGAAATAATCAAGAGCCTTCAATAAGATTAAACAAATTACTGGAAAGCTTCGATCATCTTCAAACAATATCTGGTCTAAGATTTATATCTTTTGAATCACCAAATCTTCATGCGTCCCTGCATGATTCCAGTATAAAAGTTACATTAGACTTGATCAACTCTGCCAATATCAAAATCAGTCTGTTAGAGTCACTTCCCGATCTCACCAGACGTGTTATAAACAAATACCTAGCAGAAAATTTAGACCATGATATTGCCCAAGTACTGAAATGTGTATCCCATATAACCCAAAACTTGAACAAATTTGACAAAGACCTCTTCTATATCAGCTTGGTTTGCCCGAGTGTTATCAACTCAGACTGTGATGTTAACGTTGAGTTAGTTGAGTTTAATAAGGTTCAGAAATACAAGGCACGAATTTCGTTCCACATCACTCACGATCAACTTTTATCATCGATCAAACTACAAGAAATCAAAGCCAAGATTATCTATGGTCCACCTGACCTCAGCTCATCGACGCTTTTGGAGAATTTCAAACGAAAATTTGCCGGTGATCACATTTTGAGCACTGTCAAAACATTGACTATAATAGAATGAATAGGTAACTAAAATTTAATTAATGACTCGTTGTATTATACAAAGTGCTACAATCGGTGGTATTTTTAAGCACAGCTTAGCATATACTGTAGGTGAAATATCTCGAAAACACCATATTGGTTGAACAATGTGGCCTATAACAATATAACAATATAATTAATTAATTATTGGTGTTGCAGGTGTGATACATAAGTCGGAATATGGTGGAATATTTCCAGATCTGTCAACTGTGATCAAAGATTAATATAATTATGAATTCGATGAAATAAAGGCAAAGTAAGAACACAAAAAATATAGCAGGACAAAAAAACCACTCCTGTTAAAAAAACGGCAAAGAGCATCACCCTAAATTAGAGCGGCAATGGCAGCACCAAAAGCACCTGCCAAAGCAGCATGATCGAATAATTTGCGGTCGTCAGCTGCACCATTGTGAACTAATGCCTCCACTGGTTTAGAGATAGAACTGCTGATGCTTGGCTTGAGCTTGTGAATGGAGTTACTAGCAGTCTGTTCTGGTTTATATGAGTTAGTGGTGGTCATTGGGTGAGAAAGCGAGGTATAAATAGGTTTGGCGCTTGGGAAAGTTGTACGGTCTTCGTGTGCAGTGACAGATGATTTTAAGGTATCTTTAGAAGAGCCTGAGGTAGTGGCTAGAGTACTTGGCTTAGTTAAATTCTCAGTGTGTTCAACAGATGATGTTTTTGGACTGTAATTACTACAAACTCTTGGACATGAAGTAGAAGAAATGGTTGTAGTAGATAATCTTGATATAATTTTAGTTGATGTAGCCTCCATCGGAGATGGGTTCAGGACAGTGTAAGTATTTCTGGGCTTTTGAGAGGCAACCCATTGCGAACTTGCTTTCGCTGATCGTGGCGCTGAAGAACTTACTCGGACTATTGAAGGTGCTTCGACTGGTGAAGGATACAAAGTTCCTGGAACAGTAGAATTTCTTTGCAAAGTTGAGATTCTTAGGGTTGGTTCAACTGATGATCGGAACAGAGTTGCTGTGAAAGTATAATTTCCCGGAACAGTATGAGTCGCTAGGACGATTGAAGACTTAACTGATGATGGATATGAAGTTCTTTGAACAGTTGAGTTTTTTGAGATGGTTGAGGTTCCTGGAATAGTTGAGCTACTTATGATAGTTGAAGTTCTAGTCCCTAGAACAGTTGGCTTTTCAAGAACAGTTGTAGTAACTATAATGGTTGAAGTTATGTTAGCCGATGGTGGATCTAAAGACATTTCAGTCTCTATGGAAACTGAAGCTTTTTCAACTGATGATGGGTATGCATATGTTTCTGAGGCGGTTGAAGTTTCTTCCCGTGATGATCGGTATGAGGAAATCTCTGAGGCTTCTTCAATTGACGATGGGTACGAAGAAATTGAAGTCTTTTTGCGTTCCTTCTTAAAAGAGGTTGACTCTGAAGTTAGATCAGATGATGATGGTTCCGCGGTACTCAAAGCCTTTTTGTACCTCTTCTTGCTAGATGGTGATTCTGTAGTTGTTTCATCTGATGGAAAACTTGAAGTTAAATTGATGATAATCCTTGTAGTTTCTTCTTCTTCTGAGACCGTCAAAGGATCATTAAAAGCCTCTTTTTCAGATGATTCTTCTTCAGTGTGTTCCGAATTTCTGAACTTTGATTCAACATTGACCTGATCCTTTTGCCTTCTGTAGATACCCTTATTCCCTTTTCTAGTGGTTGGATGAGAGGTGGTAGTGCTGCGAGCCTCTAGAAGACTAGTATCCTCATCTTCTCTGGTGCTTCTCTTCTTGTCTAACAGAGCTGACTTGAAATTCATTCTTGCAGTGATGGTGGGGGTTTGGGTGAACATTTCGGTGATTCTTTCAGTTTCAGTAACGGTAACAATACCAGCAGAAGCAAGTTTAGCTAGCAAAACAGCAGCAGTAACCTTGATCAACTTCATTCTGTAAGTGGTGATACTGTGGTAACTAGGAACCCAATTTTTCAAGAGAGGCCCCAGTTTAAATGAATTGTGTTTGATCTCATTGCTTCTCACTTTTTGCTAGAGAGTAGTGCTGCTCATAAAGCTACTTCATCAACAACTTTCAGTTCTCAGATAATAGGTCCCAATAAGTAGAAACTCCTCTTCTAATCAAAAAGACTGAAGATCAGAATTCAAAAATGAGAGGTTACATGAGAAGTTAAGATTAGCAAAATTTCATGATTGGCAGCTGCCCTCAACGAAACCTCATCATTGTCTTTCTCGCATTTCTTTGGTCTCGAGATCTCTTTTCGTAGTAGTTTACATTATATTTGCCAACTTTCGACCCAAATTACAAAATCTGCCAATAGTATACGTGTCAATCACACTCCATTACTAAATCATCTAAAATACAAACTGAATGTAAGAGAAAGAGGGTCAAATTGGTGATGAATGATTCAAATCTCTGTAATACCGTTCAGTTCACCGGAATCACCTCTTTCGTGTCTTTTTCTCCCTTTTTTTCGTTCGCCAATATGTTATTTTTAGGGTTAATTCATCTATAAAGCGAAAATTTGACCAAAGTTTTGTGAACCACCAGATTGTTGGAAGTCCTGAGCAATGATTTCTAGGATAGCGAAGGCAGTGCCGACAGCAATTACAACACTTGAGCCTTTACCATTTGATCCAAAGATTTCACCAGCTTCTGCGATTAAAGTCAAGACAGCAGCACCAGATACAGCGGCAACTGGGATAACTCTTGATAATTCTTTGGAGATTGAAATATCTCTTCTACCAGATAATGAAATGCCTTGTTCTTTGAATTGTAAAGCGATATCTTTTGGTGCTGAACCAGAGATTAAACTCCAGTGGTTAGCAAAGAAAGCTGAAGTGGTTAGTAAAATTGCAAAGAAACCAATGCTTTTCAATGGTGATAGAATTGAGTTAACTAAGCTAGTAGATGGGCTGAAGAGTGACAAGATTGACAAGTTGTCAACAACATAGTTAGAGTTGAAACCAGTAGTAGTGTAATGACCTAGAATCTTAACAGCGATGTGAGATGGATCATTTTTGAAAACAATGTTAACGATAGAGTACCCAATAACGTTGATGTAAAATAAAACAACATATGAAAACAACAATGGTAACGCACCGGTGTATAGAAGTTTGATTGGATAGACGTTGTTGACAGATCTTACTTTGTTAGATCTGATTGGTAATTCAATTCTGAAGTTTTGTAAATAGATAGACACGAACAGAGTGGCAACGGCAACGTAGAATTGAGTCAAGTTTGGCAAGTAGCTTCTAGTAAATGATTCTAGAATGACATTTTTGAATGGTTTTGAACGGATGCTTGTAAACAGGTTAATTAAAGCACCTTTCTTTTCCCAGCCTCTGGTAGTTTGGATTGACTCAAAACCAACAATATCACCAACAAAGTTAGCACTGACATTAACTGTTACAAATGATAAGGCACCGGAACCGAAACCATAACCCTTATCAATAATTTCAGAAACTATAGTGAAAACAAAGCCTGTACCAACAATTTGTAAGTTGATCCAAGCGATTTGCCAGAGAGATAAGTTATACCCAAAGTAACCAGCGGTAATGAATAAGTTAGTTAGCAAAAAGTATTGGAAGATAGAGAAGGCCTTTTGTAAGGTTTGGAACAACTCTCTGTCGGTTCTCACATTGAAGTTGACTTTAATCAATTTTATACCCGCTAATAATTGGAAGATCAAACCACTTGAGATGACTGGGAAGACACCAAATTCTAACAAAGTACCTCGTTCAGCAGCAAAGACAGGACGTAGAAATGAAATTGGGTCACCAGTGATCTTCGAAGCACCATACACTGGCAATTGTGCAGATAAGTATAGGAATGCAGCAGCAATGGTGTAAACAACTTTATCATCAAAAGTCAACTGATAGAGCCGCAGTTAGTATGGATGAATCTTTAAGGATAATAGGCAGACCCTGGAGCAAAAATAGGGGGAATATACTCACTTGCTCATAAGGAAGCTCAATCTCTGGTAGTAGAGGAACGAATGGCTTAGCCAAATCGATAAGACGGACTGGAATAGAAAAGTTAGTCACTACCAACTGAAATTATATTATCAACAAAAATGACCCGAGACTCATTACGAGCACAACTTGGGCCGCCTTAGAACTTACATCCGCTCATTTTTAGTGCTTGAAAATAGCTAGTATGAACTTCTTGTGGTAAATTTAGTACTGGCACCACTCAAAAGATCCTGAAAACAATTTCAGCTGGAAAAATTAACTGATAGATCAAGAACTGGCTGGCTTCTCGGTTTCCATTTTCCACTTTTTTTGTCGACAACGAAAGGAAAAACAGTAAAATCTCCGCGAATTTTATTATAGAATCAAATTTATACGAGGCAGTTAGATCGAAAGTAGAACAAAGACTCAAGTGTGTTATTCCAAGGGAAATAGATTACGAAGACGATGGCTGAGGAAGAGCAGGACCACAATAAACTGATTGACTATAATAAGGCTATAGACTATTGGAGCTCCACGCCGGCTACTGTCGATGGTGTTCTAGGTGGTTATGGTGAAAAGACATCGGTGCCCAAAGCTGATGTGGTTGGTTCAGCTACTCTTTTACGTAAATTGAAAGTCAGAATGCCACTAGAGCCTGGTTATATCAGGTACGGTGTTGATATAGGTGCGGGGATTGGCCGGGTCACCAGAGACATGCTGTATAAATTTTGTGATAAGATCGATCTAGTCGAACCTGTTGCTCCATTCGTCACGCAAATGCATACAGAACTAGCACCTCTGAAAGAAAAGGGCAAGATTGGTGAGATCTATGAGATGGGTGCGCAAGAATGGATACCTGAAGAAAATAAATACTGGCTTATTTGGTGCCAGTGGTGCGTTGGTCAATTGCCTGATGACGAATTTGTGAAGTTCTTGAAGAGATGTATCAAAGGTCTCCAACCCGGTGGTACTATCATCGTTAAAGAAAACAACAGCATCGGTGAAGATATTTATGATGAGGTTGACTCTTCAGTAACTAGATCTAATGAAACTTTCCAGAGATTGTTCAAGGAAGCCGGTTTGAAGTTGATCGCTATCGAATTACAGAAGGGTCTACCAAAAGAGTTATTCGCTGTTAGAATGTACGCTTTGAAGCCATTAGAATGAGTTATTTAATAGCATTATATATAAAAACAATCAAATGAGATTCGTATCTAGTTATTAGTTAGTAACATTCTCCGTTGAAGAGATCAATTTGATGTATTCCAATGGTAAGATTCAGATAGGAGCGAAAGACGATGGTAATGTTTATCTTCATAATTTATCAGTTGAACTATGCATAAATTATTTGTATCATCACTAAGAACCATTGTTATTTTCAAAATGAGTTGACTCAAAGAAGACATACACATTATATAAGAAAGTCAATTACTTCAGTGCAAAATGAAGAATGGTGAAAAGTGGAAAACTTTCGATTGAAAAAAAAAAAAATATCACATTAACGATCGATGAAACATCCGAACACCAGTATTACGACAAAGTAGGGTTTCTGATGTAACTGAATAAAGAAGTCTTAAGTCATTAAATTATTGGACAAGGTACACATGGTAGATAGAATTCCCTAAATTTCTCAATTTTTCTCACAGGCACTGAATACTGCACTCCTGCCTTCATTGCTTAAGGAGTTAAAGTTAGATGAGACCTCCATCAATGCATGGCCAAGCAAGGCCTTAAAACTGCTTCAGATGCAAGCAGTTCCGAAAATCGGATATAGAGTGCCCAATCTAAGCTGTGCTGAGCTGGTATTATCTCTCATTCGTGGAATGGTCTAACGTCCTTGAGACCGATAGTTTCTTTCATTGACACATTTTAGCTATTTCTCACTTCCGCGAACTCTTTTGACACCTGTGACAGCTCACTTTGGATCTCTTCAATCCGCATTTTGTAGTAGAGCTCACAAAGTTGTATAATGTTCAAGTCCGTATTCTTGCTGTATATTTGTAAAACAATCTCTCGCAGCTTTTCAGATGAAATTTCAACTTCTGTGCCCTTCAATTTGTTGTGTGAAAGTTTGAATACTGGATGCTCCACGTATACGCTGTGGATTTTCTCAAGTTTCGTTTCGCTCTCTTTGTCATCCAAAATCAGACCGCCATGTTGCTCGATCAGTTGCAGCAACAGCAATTTGTCTCTGGTGTTCAACCTATCCCTTGTATCCCTCATTTTTATGTAATTCAGCGCCCTTTGCCTGGCTAACAACGCTACTTTTCCACCCTCAGAGAACAACCTTTTCTCGAGCGTTGGATTAAATAAATACAAAATTGAGCCAGCGCGACTATCATGGCCAGGGCTTTTAACGCCTCCTGTTAGGTAATTCTCGTTTCTGCCAATCAAAGGTAAACATTGGCCTTGAACTGTGCAATACTTCGACAATATACCAAGGTATTGGGACCTGCCAGACTCACAAAGTATCGAGTTTAACTCAGCGCTGGCAGGAAACACGCATTTTCTTTAAGTTGTTCGAAATTTGATACAGCATCGGTTCAGAATCTTTGTTCACTCTTGAGTCTCACATAATACCTGAACCATGGAGCCTCTAGATATGTCCAATTCAAGCTTGGACTTGTCTGATTTCACTAGAACAAATATCAGCTTGGATACCTTACAGCTCAAATATGCCAAAATTTATGCTGCCAACTCCAAAATACCCATTAAGAACAGACAAGTTTCAGCTCCTATCCATCCACTAGATGAAAAATCTCTAGGATCTAAGACCAAGAGATCATATATACCCAGAATCGCGTCTTCCCCAACATTCCTTGTTGAATTATCAAATCCATCATCCTCTAAAGAGGTAAATCTACCGTTAAACAAATTGTCTGCTTACAACTCGTCTGTTGCAAGCAAAAGTCCCTATTCAACTCCAAAGAATAACAAGGTTAATAATACCTCAACACCGCCGTCAACAATGACCAGATTATCAAATAAGATGTCTGGTCTGAGCCTATACTCGCCAAATATTTCAAGCGCATCATCTATCCGGAAGGTTTCAACCCCAAAGAAGACACCGTTGAAAACAAACATGTCAAGAAATATCAGTGATAATAGAAGCTCTCATAGTAGAACCATTGCACAAAGAGTCGTATTTTCCAAAAGTATTTCATCATCGAGTCTCAACTCCAAAATCACAGATCCTTATAAGCCAGAACCTGCATCTTTCGATGAGAACGCTAAACCTTCTACTAAGCCACGTACATATAGGAAGCCGACACATTCTATACCTAAAGGGTCACCATCCAAAAGAAGCATATCGAACAGTAACCAGAAGAAAGATACTCTGATTTCTAATGAGGATTCGCCATTGATTACACGACTAACAAGATCAACTACTTCTTCCAACTTAAAATCAAAGGTCAAGCCTTTACCTCACTTGGCCCCCGCGCAATCGATACCAAGCTCTGAATCAACTAAAAGGGAACCGCAGTCGTCATCCATTCCCAAACCGATACCTTCCAGGAGAATTATATCTGATTTCTCAAGACCGACAAGAAGTAGTCGGCTCAAATATGAATCATCTGTCACTAACTTGCAGACAAGTCTAAATGAACGAGATGCATTGAAAGAAACCAATTCCAAACTTAACGTGCCAAAAAAGAGAACAATAACAAAGTCATACACTATCACTACCGGTATTAAAGACATAATTACTCCAATTGCTACTTCCTCCCCTCGTGAGAACCAAAGAAGATCTACTACACTCAACAGAACACCCTCAATTACTTATACCAAGAGGCCGCTTTCCACTAACATACCTTCGAAACAAGAGCAAGAGACATTGAAGAAGATTAGCTCAGCGAAAGAGCTATTAAAAAGACTTATAAAATCATCCAAGACTAAAGGATTGGTTTCTGAATGGAATCTTATGCCCACCATTGCTCCAACAAGGGAGAGGTCACCTGAAGAAGTTATTGATTCAGAGCCGCTTAACGCTTACGAGAGAGCTGAGATTCTCAAAAATGATAAGATTTATTATCTAGGTAAGACTTCTAGTACACCAAGAGTTGATGAGCGTAACTCGAACTTTGGTTTTGATGACAAGGATAATAACTTGATTATCAATCCAAAAGACCATATCAAATATAGATATGAAGTGTTACAGAGATTAGGTAAAGGTATGTTTGGCGATGTCCTCAAATGTTATGATCATAAAACTGGGTCAGTCACTGGTGTAAAGATCATGAAGAATGATATTAATTGGTCGTTACAATCTATGAACGAAATCAAAATCCTTAAGAAGTTGCATCATGAGAATGTCTTGAGGTATATTGAGCACTTCAACTTCAGATCACATATCTGTGTCACCACGGAGTTGCTTGCTGTTAATCTGTTAGAAGCGCTTGAGGCCTCCAATTATCATGGATTCCATATCGATGTGATCAAGAAGTGGTCCATTCAATTGTTGTCTGCTTTAAATTACATCCACTCAAAAAACATCATCCACGCTGACTTAAAACCAGAGAATGTCATGCTAAAATCACCACACTCCCTCGACTTGAAGATTATCGACTTCGGCTCATCATGTTTGCAGAATGAGTGCATGTATCCATATATCCAATCGAGATTCTACCGGGCACCGGAGGTTCTGCTAGGCTGTCGCTATGACTCTAAAATTGACATCTGGTCCTTTATTGCATTAATTTATGAGCTTTATAAGGGTGACCCCTTATTTCCTGCAAAGGATGAATCCCGCTTGTTTCGATCGATTGTCAAATTGATTGGTATACCAACATCAGGAAGCATTATATCGCTACGGAATGACATTTTTGAAAAAGGTTCTATTAACAAGAATAACGATAAAGCATACATTGATAAGAGAACAATGATCTTCACGCATTTTGATAGATTGGGTTCTTACAAAGATTCTCTTTCCAAACCATTAGAACTCCCAAACAGGTCACAATTGTTTCACAAGAGACTAGACATTGAGAATGTTGAGTTTGCAGACTTCATCAAATCAGCATTAATTTGGAACTACAAAGATAGACCAGAAGCAAAAATATTGCTAAGGCATCCATTTTTGAAATAGAACAACGGGTCATTTGTATTTCATAAGCGTCATTTATTGTAGAGTTCACGCTTCAAACAAAGATGTAGTCTAGTCCTCTAGCAGCAAGGATATCAGCCCAATAGTCACCGGTCTTCCAACTCTCTAACATTACGTCATGTGCGACATTGGCGAAGACAACCCATGTACCAACTTCCTTCAATCTCTTCATATAAAATTCTCTCTGAGATATTTCGATCGCCTCAGAGCCAGCGCTGAGAACAGATAAGGTGGTACAGTAAGCTGCTGTAGTAGTTTGCGGGATATCCACCCTTAAAAGCTCAGTCATTGTTGTCACGACTTCTTGAACTATTGGTGATGATCTCTCTAATAATAAGACCCTTCTGTAAATTTGCATAACACCAGCTAAGACAAATGCTTTATTAGTTGCTCTCAGGACTTCATAATCCTCAATTTTGCCATTTCTTTCTGAAGGCTTCACAATTAAGTATTCCTGATAGATCTGATCTCTTTCCTTTTCACTCTCCTCCAGATACCTTACCATCTTGTCTTTCAGCTCTAAAGCCGATTGGACTAAACTTTGAGAAACCGTTTTCTTATCTGGGAACAAATACTCCCTTTCCTGCACTAGACTTGATATCTCACAAAAGAATTCACAAAAATAGATGTCAAACCCCATCAATGGATCAATGTCTTTGAATCTCTCACGAATCTCAAAAGTAGGCTTCTTACCCCTCCATTTAGTCTTATTTTCTTTATAAGAAAGAGCGGCAAGTGATGAGTTAGAGGATAAGGCACCAATAATGTCTAAGAATGCTAGCCATCTAACAAAGAAAAATTTAATGTCTGATTCATCACCTGGTTCAAGGATGATTGTTCTTATGTTCTTTGAAGAATAATCCCTATAGTTCAGCATACCTTTGGCAAACATGATCTTTCTTGCACCATGGAAATGGGCTCTCCATCCACTATTTTTTCTACCACAAATCAGTTCAAAATCACTTAACAATAGGACCAATGCTAGTGTGTAGTCTGATTTTGCTTCGGTTTCATCTGTCAGTCTTTTGTAAAGATCATTCAACCCACTGGTTAGTAATTGCTTAACGATTTCCTGAGGATACGGTTCCTTCTTCATTGATGCACTAGCAGATATAGAGGAAGCCAATAGGACGGATAGAAGGCCTTCGGTACCTGCAGTTAGCGACATTCTAGGTAAAATGCATGAAAATGGATTCTCAGGATAACTTTCTGGCGATGCAGGGCATAAAAGTTTAGAAAAGTTATCAATATAAGCGTTATAATGTTTTTTGTAATATGGATTGGCCAATAGCATATCTGGCAAAGGTGAGATTTCTGGTAACAGGAATTCAAACCCAGTGAACTCCCTGATGTTTTGCCCAAACTGGTCATAAGCAAGTAATGAATTAGATGGAGGACTATATGAGAGGAATCTCTCTGAGATGACTAACTGATCCAATGCTTCCTCTTTGGATTCAGATTCTTCACTTATCTCAAATCGTGGAACCTTAGGGTCGGACATTGCTACATCCCCACTAAAAGCCATATTTGCTGATAGATCTGGCAAGACAACTTCATTGACAAACTGCTTGATGACCGGATTTGTCGTTTCCAAATTTTGAAATTCTTCCTGAAAGCTTACCATGCTTTGATTGAGAATCGTATTTGGAGATGGTGGAGCGATGTCGGTAGAAGATTGTGTTATTGGGACTTCTTCCTCATCTAATGCATTAATTTTTGGAGAAGATATGCTTGGTGGTGACTCGACGTTTGGAGACTGTAAAGATGAGCTTGACTTTGCAGAATTGACGGTGAAATTACTGGTAATGGAACTGATGCTGTAATTTTTTTCCATAGCTGATGATCTGGTACCACTAACGATAGATTCAGGACTACTCGTGTCAGAGCCCTTCAGAATCTTCCTCTTCTTTCTCTCATGCTCCTCAGGGTTGTATTTCTTCTCAAATGTGACGATTGTACCGAATGCTAAGTTATCTTCCTTTTTATTCTTGAAGGGTCTGCCACCCCAGGTCAACTTCACCGTATAATCACAGTCTTTCTCTGACTTCGTACAAGCACCACATGCTGGTTTTGTCTCATCACATTTTATCTTAAGTTTCTTGCATCTGTGACAACCATTTCTAGATCTCGATTTCTTCTTCTGTGTCACATCTGACAACTCCATATTAATTTGCTCGTATCTTTTATGTGTCAAAACTAGCTCCAAGAGGTTACAGGGCTCCTGTTTCAACAAATCTGCTCGTCGGGACAGGAATTCCAAATAGGTAAGGTTAGAATATGGTAGTTATTGTTGTGATATTGTTCTGTGATTTTCCACTACAAAACCGCAGTAGAAGTAGAAGTTGTAAGCCAGGCAAATGCGGTCCTAGAATCAAATTTTGCACGTTGGTCGAATGTGATGTGCCGAATTAGATTTGATTGATTAATCTCCACGGAACTACATGCCGCATTAGGAAAGTGCAGCAGATTCCCCATCATCAAAAGAAGCTGAAACTGCTGAAATTCTATAATAAAAGACAAATCATTATTATGAGTAGAAATAACACCAGTAGGACGTCTTCTTACCTATAATGAGTGAATTG
Organism: Taiozyma yuanshanica; assembly: GCA_030569295.1. Lineage (NCBI taxonomy): Eukaryota > Fungi > Ascomycota > Saccharomycetes > Phaffomycetales > Wickerhamomycetaceae > Taiozyma > Taiozyma yuanshanica. The sequence continues at coordinate 142,094 of JAJMKP010000011.1, forward strand.
AAGTTTGCGGAACTAGCTTTCTGCAAGCATATATGACAAACAGCAAGTGCAAAGATCCTGATCTTCGGTTGTATAGTGTAGTGGTTATCACCTTCGGTTTTGATCCGGATAACCCCGGTTCGAATCCGGGTACGACCTTTTTTTGCAAAACTGATCTCATCAAATTCAGATGGACCCAAGCGCATCAAGGATCCGTCCCTCCGCCTATATGACCAACTAAAATTTAGTTCCTCAAACTCTATTGCCCTTTTATGCCGATGCCTCGAGTCAGCGAAGTCCCCGTCGGGAAATTCAGGAGGTGGGCGGCTAGGCAAAAAATTTCAGGCACAAGCAGCTCTAAGATGAGATAGCGCAAGGAAGAAGCTAATACCTCGCAGATGTTGGTCACTAATATTCTGAAAACCAGCCATTCCTCAAGTAGAAAGGTTTCTCATGACAGTTCAGATATATAGGCAAAATCTTATGGAGGGTAAAACTTATATTGAAGGGCCTGGTTATCAAGGCCAGGTCGTCCTGTTGACTCGTTCGGAAGTTTTTATACAGTTATTAGAACCTATTAATAATATTATCAATAAATCATCAAGTATATATATTATATAATATATAATATAAAAATACAATAATGTTAATAATTGGTAGTTGAATCTTGAAAATTATATTGATCACACTCTACTAGTCTGGAGGAGCCGCGGAAGTTAATGTACCGCGGGATTATGATAAAATGTCGGAAGTCGCCAGTGACGGCCTATTTCTTCACGTGACTCTGTTTGTTGTACTAAAATAATTAATTAGTCAAACAGTTTTGCATGCACATCTGTGAGTACGTGACAGTATCAGAACTTACAAAAGAGCTATCTTAAAATTACGTTAGTGGAGTTTCCATAATTTTTGGGATACTCCATATATTAGTGATAAATGTCGCAAATAAAGTCATCTTTTGAAGACTGGGAACGTGACAGTGGGTCATCTTCCAAGGTCTCACAGAAAGAAGCACACGAGATACTCAGCGATCAAGTCAATATTCCATATTCTGATCAAAGTGAAAGCGAGCAAGAATTAAAGGAGGATCATATAGAAATAGATCAGGGGTTACCTGATAATTCTATCAGTCCCAATAGTCAGAGCTACCGGTCAGCCACTTTAAGTTACGAGCCGAAAACCCCAGATAATGGGCAAGCTGATCAGACATTCCAATCGAGCTTACTGGGAGACAGTCATCAAAGTTTGCAGTACTCACATCAGTCGCTGAAGAAGTCATACAACTGGGACTTGAATATGTCGAATAGTAGCAATTTACTCAAGTCTGAATTTGATGTAGATGGTTCAACGCTTAGGAATTTCCATGGAATGAGCATACAGCAAAAGGTACCTGATGATGTATTGAAGTCATTGTTTTACGAAGAGAAGGTGTTGAGGGAAAGATTGGAAAAACTTGTCGTTTTACATAAACAGATATTGAGTAAAGGCTCAAGTTCGAAGAAAGTAAGAGAAAACATATTGAACTGTTTCAAATCTATGACCATGTTGTACCAAGCGATCATAGAGCTTTATGAGAAGGGAATGCAAAGAAAATCATCAATATTGATCCTGTTCAAAGAGTGGGAAAAGTCAAAGAAGGACATCATGGACAAAGTTGATGAAATAAGGGATCCTGATAAGGGAGAAGGGTTTCGCTTGAAGCAACTAATAGAGGAATCAAACATTGTTGATGATGAGATTGATGACCTAGAAAAACGATTGAAACAGTTGAAAGAGAAGAAGCGTGTTTTGAATAATGAGATCATCCAGTCCCAAAGTATTATTGAAAGCAGAACGAGCACTCATCTGGAGGAATTGGAAAACATTGAAAGCGCAGAAGCTGAGACGCTTAGAGAATTGAACAACGAAGGCTTAGTCAATAGCAGTATCGTGGCTAAATACACTCACACAAACTCAATGTTTTCTTCACTGCTGGGCAGACTATCAGATTTTTCGAATGAAAAGAAGCTTCCTGATTCCGCTGCCCTTATGGAGACCATCAAGAGGCAGTTGGACTCAAGCAAGGACTCAGTTAGTCAATATCAGAACATGGAGCAAATTTATGGGGAGGGGAGTTTGATTTGGGCCGATACAGGTCATTTACTGGAGGGTTTGGAGACCGAACTATCGACAATTATTATGGAATCAAAAAGAGAGCCAGAGGCATCCCATACAAAAGAGAAGTTAGAGAAAGCATTAAAAAAAACCTTGACTGTTCTACAAGAAAGGGAAAGGACATTTACAAACATTAGTGAGGAGCTCCGTGTGCTATTGGAAAGTGAAGCAGATACCATTGGATCGAGTCTAAAACTTTTGAACAACCAGCCACCTCTTGCCCCCAAGGAATCTTCTACACTGTTGCAAGACAAAGACAGATTTTCTGTGAGTAAAGCCCTAGTATCTGAACCAACCGTGACTTCGGTTTCACCTCCTATAGCGGCTCCAACCGTTCCAAGCCCAAGTAAAGCTGTCAGCTCCATTAATGTCTCCTCTCCATCTACTTTTGGTTCAACGTTTAAAGATAAACTAATTCACAATCACAAGTCATATTCGAAGAATAAGAAGAGAGATTAATGAACTATTACGAATTACTAATGAATAAATGACATATATGATAATATAATGCAAAGTAATCCCATTATTTGTAATGAACAACACACAATGCCTAATATGCTATGTTTGAAATGATTATGATTATCGCCTCTTTTTGCGTTGAATAAAAATTCCACCTTGTGGCCTTTTCTTTTTGTGACCATGGCTATCTCTATCGTGACCTCTTGGTCCAGTTGGTATGGGTGGCAATGTTCCACTTCTTGAAGCAACTGGATCTTCAGGTCTTGGAAGCAATGAGGCAGCTGGGCCAGATGGATATATATTATGATTCATAGGACCATTTGAATAGGTATTGGAGTTTGATGGTCCTGATGGATATGAGTTATTTATAGCAGATGCCACCTGGTTTTTAGGAGGGATGGGTGTGACAGCAGGAGTTGCAACAAGAGCAGGAGAAGGAGAGATAGATGATGGTGGGACAGTCCCGCTTCTTGACGGCTGGCTGAACTTTGGCTCTTCTGGCTTCAAGTGTGACCCACCATGATTTGTTGATTTGTTATTCCTTGGGCCTCTCTTTCTGAAATTATCCTTCTTCTCCAAATCATAAAAGTCATTCTCAGTAATTCGGGTATCCCTTGATGAATATTCCTTGACATTTGGTGATAATCCAGTAGATCTGACAGGCTCCCTTGATCCACGTTCTTCAATTTCTTGGATCTTCTCTTGCGATTGTGGAGTATGAGATCTAGGTCTTTGTGTACTGCTAGTTCTTGTAAACCCTTCCCTAGCCTCTACAAACATGTTTCTACCTTTAGCATCAGTGAGTAAATCACTCCATAGATCGTTCTTAACCAAACTGTTATGATTACCCAGAATCCACAAAGAACATTTAGGTCTAGTTAAAGCAACGTTCATACGACGGAAATCTTTCAAGAAACCGATCCCGTTCTTGTTGGGATCAGCACGGACACATGACATGATAATGATTTCCTTCTCTTGACCTTGGAACCCATCAATGGTATTGAAACTAATCTCTGATTTGATACCTTTCCCAAAATATCTCACAAATTCAGTTTGTAGCAAACGATTCTGTTCTTTATATGGGGTAATAATACCAATGTTATTTCTGAAGTTATAGGACCTGAATGTATCAAAGAGCATCTGCACCAACTCAATAGCAATTGATACCTCAGTTCTGTTGATATAAGACATAGTTTTGGAATTCTGTGACTGTTTACCTTCGATTACATCATAGAATTTGTAAGGTGGGAACAATGGATTTTGATGCCATGGACGGACAGTAAGTTCATCATTAGCCGGACCATCTTTTAGAGCACCATCATAAAATTTTTTGGATGGAAACCATGAAATGGCCGAGTTCATACGATATTGGACATCTAACAGCAACGGCTTCGAATTCTTGGCCATTCTGAAGAATAAGGACTGATCATAACCTGAATCTGCTGCAACACCAGACAAGACTGTTGGAGGTAATTGATTAGGATCACCAACCATAATACAACGTTTACAACCGTATCTCAAAGGAATAACAGCAGACAATTCAGTACACTGACATGCTTCATCAATGATGACCGAGTCGAACTTGATACCTAAATTAGCAACAATATCGTGGGCAGAACCAGACAATGTAGAACAAATAATATCAGCTTCAGCAAGGATCTTGGCTTGTAAATTTCTCCTGTTGATTTCACGATTTCTGTACTGTGAGTTCTGAGATTCTCTTTCTTGATCCATTCTCTTTTTGACAGAATTTGCCTTTAAAGTGAGTTCACGTCTCTTTTTGTAAACCTCTTCATCAGTATTTTCCCTCTCTTTGTCAATGATAGCTTTGCAAGCATCAATCTCTTTCTTAATACCAGCCAACTCTTTGTGCAGGGCATCCATGTTGTTCACAATAACACCAGGCTTACCCAATTGTGCATCAACCAGCTCTTCTAAGGTCATATCCTTCACAGCACTATTAACTGCATCAGTCCGACCTAGACGAACCAAATTTGGAGCGTATTTTTCACCTTTGGAGTTCATAATTCCATCTTTCAAACGCAAAACTAATTCATCAACAGCTGCATTCGATGGAGCACAGACTAGAACTTTTTGCGATTTAGCACCGTCACCTGAAGGTTTTGAGCCTGGAACAACGATAGCATTTGCTACTCTGAAACTTGAAATCATGTAACCAATGATACCCAGGATAGTCTTGGTCTTACCAGTACCTGGAGGACCTTGAACCAGAGTGAATCCAGAAGTGTTGAAAGAAGCACCGATGGCCTTGGCTTGAGATTCATTGACTTTGTAAGTTTTTTGAATAGTTGATACGTCAACATCAGAAATGTCGTCGTTGATGTCTGGCTGAGCTTGAAAGATTTCGTTAGACAAGTTGTAGTATCGTAAACCGTGCAACGAGGAGTATTCTCTTTCAATTGTAGTCATCTGCATGATACGCATCATTATTATTGGAGCTTGTGGTGTCAAGACAGAGTTCAAGTTAGCAGAACGCGTAACTCTTATGGTAACATCAACTCTTTCACCTTTGACATATTTAATATCATGAATCTTACCAAGACAAGTAACTTTAGAATTCTTCATCTGTGCAACAGTTGGCTTTTCATCCTCATTCTCACAGATCCCCAATACAACCAAATCTGAATCCGTTAAGTTTTTCTCATTCACTTCAGTTTTGGTCATACTGATAAATACCTCGAAGAAATCACCAACAGTACTTTTAGAAGCAATGGCTATGACAAATGGTTTCTCAGCTTCTCTAGTTCTAGCAGAGGCAATAGCTTGCCAACATTCCAATAATAATAGGGGTTCAAATGTTTTGATGTATTCTTCAGCAGAGTTGAACTTATCCGCAACAGATTTTAAATCCAATTTTTCAGATTCTGGATAATCACCTTCTCTTTGGTATGACCATTTCAGGATTCTCTTATATAGAGGTTTCAGATCAACATTCAATCTCAGTCTACTGTATTCTTCTTCTCTCTTTTTCTCGTCAGCCGTACCATTTCTCGGTCTATTAATACTTCCTCCAAGAACAGTAATACCGGGGGTCAAGAACTTTTTAGGCGGAGCCTTTTTCTTCAAGTTAAACAAAGCATGAACATCCTCTTCATCACTGTCGTCATCTTCATCGGAGCTCTCAACAGGTTTGTTCTTCCTCTTGGCGTTAAAGCCCAAAGGAGCAGCAGGATGAACGACTCTTTCTTTTTGTTGTCTTTCTTTTTGTAATCTTTGTCTTGCCTGTTCTAAACTCGATAATGGAAGTTCTTTCTTTGCTGGTGCACTTGGAGCATGCCTTGAAAGACTGCCAAACTTGTCAATCTTCATTTGAGTTCTCCGTTTGGCAGCTGCTTGGAATGCCGGGATGATTTCAACTTCGTTCTCATCTTGTGGTTGAGGAGTAGTCTCAGATGAGGATGCAGAGAGTACAGGTGTTGGCTTTCTAACATTTTCTGGATCATTGATGACCTTTTCGACCAAATCTTTGTCAAAGAATCTTGCTCGTTCTAGGATCTCTTCAGACTGTTGTTGAGTTAATTTGTTATTGAATTTTCTAGCTCTGGAACCATATTTTGCTAGTAACTCAATAACTGTCTTATCGAGATCCAGATTGTGTTCAGCAGCTAAATCAACAGTTGAAGAGACCAACTTAACACATGAAGCCAATAAACCAGGATCGCTTAATCTCAACCACACAAGCATGTGTTTGAATGTATTTGTAATCTCAACAAACGTCTTCTTTGGGTCTTCATCTTTCTGAATATCGTTGATAGTTTTGAAGCAAGCCAATACAGCGTGAGAAAGATCCAACGTATCTCTTGTAAATTCAACCAAATCTTTGTATTTATTCGCCCAACTGATAGTCTCAACATAGATCAAATTCAGAAATGTCCAACATCTATTCCAGAATAACTTTAACGTACCTTTGAAATGATCCGTGTAGAATTCAGTCTTATTAAACAGACCATTGATAGGAGAGTTCAACGATTGGATGGTATCTGACAGCACTTTAACGGCCCTCGGACAGGGTTCATAAGACTTGAAGAATATCAAATTGGTCAAATTCTCATTGATAGCAGTGATACAAGAATCAATGTTGTTGTTCAATAGGGAATGAAGGCCTTCTAATCTACCCTCAGCATCAAATGTTTCATAAAGGATATCTAGAGCAGACTGATAGACATCTTCATCCGAGGAAAATATACTAGCCCAGTAACCTTTCAAGCTCTTTGGATTGGACAGGATCATTTTGGTGTTCTTTGGATCAATATCACTGAATTTTACAAAAAATTGTCTCAAGTAGCCTAAGAATTCAATGACTTGCGGTTTTTGAGGCCCTTCAAATGGAATAATACTAGAAACATTCTCTAAGGAAACCAATAACTTATAAGACATCTCTAGATGTAAAGCAAAGTTTTGTCTCAGGATAAGTTTGAAGAGTTCTGGTGAGAATTGCAAAGTAGAAGGGGATGTTCCATTATGAATATCATAACTTTCCTGGGCAAAGTTCAGAACATCGAAACTTAAACCTTTAGCAATAACATCCAAAGAAGCTTTGACAATCTCAGAATTTTTTTGCCTTTCATTTTCAGGGAAGAAAATGGCCTTAGCTGTAGCATAATCCATGAAACGAGCTAATTTTGTAGTGATGACGACTCTAGCATCGCTTCTTAATAATAAATCAGCTCTGAAAGAAGCACTGTAAAGTTTACTAGGCATTGTCAAGGCACTTGAGACCATAGAGCAGGCCTTGGTGAACATAACAGATTTAGTGGACAGACTAATACTATTCTGGCTTTCAACCTGAGTGACGAAGAATAATGCAAGCCTATTATATGTCTGCTGTTGTTGAGAAGTCTCCAAAGTTTCAAGAAATGGTGAAATCCACGCAAATAAGTCATTCAGTCTAGCAGCTGGATTCAATTCACCGGGAATGAAACTGGAGTCTTCTAGGCAGACCAAATGTTTCAAGTAATGTGGGTTGTTTGTGATAGTTTCCAGGACATTTTGAAATGTGAATGGTGAAATGTTTGTCCAATATTTAGAACCGATTTTGTTCAATATTAATGCAAAAAATCGAAGTATATATGGTAAGGGTTCATTCATATAGGTCATTATATGGGCCTGGAGTAGTCTCAACAATGGGCTGATTTCATATTCAACAGCCTTGTTCAAGGACCCAGCAGATGGCGGATCTTGAAATTTTTCCAGCACAGTAGTCCCATCAAATAATTTGAAAATGATAAAGATGTTCCTGTAGTATAACTCACACTTGGTTGCTGAATAAACATCAGGATTTTGAATCCTCAGATAATGTATGCAGTATTCCTCAATGATATCTGGATAAGCTTGGTTAGGAGTAAGGAATTGCCCAGGAGAGTATAGTTCCTCTAGACACTTGTAAGCCCATCTCTTATGAACGTCTTTACCTTCAAACATTAGATAGATCAGACCGGGGGTCAGAGCAGCAGCTGTTCGAACAAATGGATGTTCGGCAGCTAATAGCAAGTATAGAATCTTATGGAATAGTTCTCTCAGCTCATTGTTGGCTCTTAAAATCCCAGGACCACTTAAACATTCAGCAATCCCATAGAGTATCTCAGTAGGCATCTCAAGCTTAGGATTAGCCAATCTATCCTCTGTGTACTTTGAATGGTATTCATTCATTCGCAGAAGTAGTCTCTCAGCTTCCCAATCCAAAATGAGGGCGTTGAACTCTTCTATTTGATGATAAGTGATGCCTCTCTCAATAGCGAACGTCTCCTTAAGCTTGGCTCTTCCTCTGTGGAACAGCGATATGCACCTTGTACAAGTATTCAGTGATCTATCAATATAGGTTTTATACCATGTAAGAGCATCGTTCTCACCAAATGAGAATAGGATCAGCATATGAATGCTTGGAGCATACATACTCTTGTCACAAAACAAGTGTCTGGACTCACAGTGTCTGTGAACATAGTCCATAGATTTTTGCAAAGCGAGTTGCTGTAGTTCGTCATTGTGATAGTCTTTGTGAGATTCTAAAATGAGTTTATTAAGTTCCTGAAGTTCCTGAGCCTCGTTGGCAGACATAGCTCTAAATATATCTTGCCCTCCTCAATGGCGATGCTTTATTCTTCAGTTTTACCTTGAAAATTGGTTCCTGAAAGACCAATCAGAACAAGAAAAGCGAGAATAAATAAAACAATTACTGATATAAGTGAAGACCTCCAGAGTAATCTGCCTCCTGATGAGAACAATTGTTCACCTTCAAAGGTGTTGTATTTAATTGCAGTCAGAGTTTTTTTTTTTCATTCTTGAGATGCAAACGCGACTAAATTAAAACGCGTGCGATGAGTTGTTGTCGATTACGAGAGTTCAAGCATTAAGTCAATCATCATTATCTGTCTGTACACATTGAACTCCCCATTAAAAGGAAGATCATCTTATTTGTAGTGGATTACTCTCTTTTTCCTCCTTTCTCCTCGTCGTTATTATGCTGATAGGTGGACTCCATTAATACTCAATCATATTACAACAAAACTTCAAATTCTAAGAGATCCAGACCCATAGGAAGAACAAGCCCACAAGGAGAAACAACAAAGCCCATATCTTCAGTGGGATCCCAGATTTTTGGGCCATTACCATCATTCTGTTGAAAGTTCCTTTCAATTTTACACTGACCTGATCAAATGTATTGCCCTGAAGCTATTTATTAGTGTAGGTTCATAACATAACAATAAGAAAGATACTTACCAAATCCTCCAGCGTCTTGTTTGAACCCCTGATTTCATCTCCCATTTTCAGACTCAGCTGTTTATCCCAATTGTTAGTAACCAATGTCTAGATCAAGGATTGAGTATATAAACATGAACTTACACCCTTCAAGGCCTGGATCTTGTCAAGCATCGTATTAGACTCATCCTCATTCTGGGACTCCATAGTTCTCAGTTCAGACTCACTAAAGTCTCTACTGACATGCTCGTAGGGGGAGCTGACTCTCTTTGGTTCGTCAAATAGCGACGTTCTCTCACGACTTCGTTGGTTGTGAGTGTATCTAATTAGTTTGTTAGCGAATTCAGCCGGACGAAAATGAAAGACACTGCAACAACAGCAAGCAGAACTCGCTGAATGGCTTTCAAATGGGAATCATACCTTGATGCCATTGTGTATAAGTGCAAACACTCCTTTTTCAAGAATGTTGTTTGCCCTGTGTTGTGTCAAAAGACAAAAATGTTGTTTTGGTTTGCCCGTAATGCAAAAAAAAAAAAAGATCAATCCTCTATCAGTTATCATAAAGTGACAGAGCTCATCGCCGGTTCAAAAATCGTAAAATACACATAAAATGAGCACAGACAATGAGCCACCACAGTCTTTGGCAAAGGTCAAACATGTTATACTGATCTTATCAGGGAAAGGCGGTGTTGGGAAGTCAAGTGTCACTACCCAAACAGCATTAACATTGGTTTCTAAAGGTTACAAAGTTGGTGTCCTGGATATCGACTTAACAGGGCCATCACTTCCAAGAATGTTCGGTTTGGAGAACAAGCAGGTCTATCAGTCTACTCAGGGATGGGTCCCAGTCTATGTTGATCACGTTTCCCAGAACCTGTCTATCATGTCTTTGGGATTCTTGCTTAATAATAGAGGTAATAGTGTCGTGTGGAGAGGCCCTAAAAAGACGGCCATGGTGAAACAGTTCATGAAAGATGTCTGCTGGGGAGAGCTTGATTACCTACTTATAGATACACCGCCGGGAACGTCAGATGAGCACATAGCCATTGCTGAAGAGCTCCAGTTTGCAAATCCAGATGGAGCAATAATTGTAACTACTCCACAAAACGTTGCTGTTGCTGATGTGAAGAAAGAAATCAATTTCTGTAAGAAGGTGAACTTTAAGCCATTAGGAATTGTTGAGAATATGAGTGGTTTCATTTGCCCTCATTGTGACGAATGTACAAATATCTTTAGCTCTGGCGGTGGGTTGAAATTGAGCGAGGAGGAGGGTATCCCATACTTGGGGAATGTCCCCATTGATCCAACTTTTGTCGAGCTGATCGAGTCACAGAAAGAATCAAACCTGATAGAACTATACGAGAAGTCGAATTTGAAACCGATATTTGATAAAATAATAGATAAGGTGCTTGATCAAAATCTACCGTCAAGATTGAATTCGTTAAGCATTAATTAAATTTCTAGATAAACCTTTTCAAATTATCAGAGAGTTTTGTAGAACTGTTTGATACACTGTTTGAGAAAAATCCCTGAGCTTGAGCTTGCGAGGTTCCAGTAGATTCAGCAGAAGAGATGGGCGCTGAGGGCAGTGGTATTGGATTTGCAAATTTTAACTTCCTGCTCTTATACCGTGTTATAGCGTCCTCGATAGATGCTAGTTCATTTTGTGATCTATCTGTGGTTGGCACTGAATTAGTAGACCCGACAGTGGAAGATGCTAATTCTTGTGGGATTAGATATTGACCTTCACCTGTTATTTCTTCTTGCTTGATATCCATGTCCTCAGCAGGCAATTCTAGTTTGCCAGAAAGTTTATCAATCAATTGCTCATTATCCTGTAAATCTGCACCTCCAACTGCACTTTGCTGTTTATTTTCAGTCTGGACATGTTCCTGTATCCCACTTTCAATTTGATTATTTATCTTCAACCCATCAAGTTCTGCTCCTTCATTCTTCTGCTCATCATCCTCATTTTCTATGCTTAATGTGTCCTCTTGCTGTACTTCTTCAACATTCTGATTTTCACTATCCAGCAGATTATCAACAGCCTCATTAATATTGAGATTACTAAGGCTATGAGCAAAATCATTCGTTATTTCTTTGGAATCCAACGTCACTCTTTCGCTTTGAGTATGATCAATATCAAATTCCTCTTCATCGCATGCATTCGTTACATGAGCTTCCAATGATGGTTCATCCTTTGCTAGTTCATTCTGTACAGTGCTATCAGCTTCATGGAATCCGATCTCATACCCTTCAACATCTCTAATATTTACCTGTTCAAAACTATCATCCTCACTTTTTTTGAGCACCTTATTGAGCAGAGGGAACCTATCTGGATCTATAAACTCATTTTGAATTTCCAATGTGGCGACAACACTCAGCAACTTGCCCATGACGTCCTCAGTGAGTTCCTGTAAATGATCATGATCTTTCAGATGGTCCAATTTCTTGTTCAACTCGACGTTCAGGTCTTCTGCATGTGCCAGTGTAATCTTAAACTTCTTATTAATTCTGCTGTAGTTCCTGACGAGGTGTTTTTCGAATTCTAACGAGCTTTGAAGTTGATTATCAAGGTCGCTTCTATATTTGTTTGAGATGCTTGTAATGTCTGCTTGTACTTGTCTAACTTCTGGTTGGAGCTTCAGAAGGATGGAAGAGAGCTTTGTCTCCTCCAGAGAGGGGAATGAAATCATCTAGCAGCAAATTGAGCTTGTTTATCTGTCCTCTTTGTGTGATATAGACACTGATGTAATGGTAATAGTGTAATGATTGTTGATGGCTTCGGGCTCTAAAAGGAAAAAAAACAAACAATTTGAAATTTCACCAGTTTTAAGAACATCTACACACTCAACAGACGGGTCGTCTTGAGAAATAGCACTCATAAGTACCCAATTAGCCGTCACTTGCAAACACACATAGGAACAGGCTGAACTTTGTCACTCGTTTTCTACTACTGCGAAACAGAATAACACATAAACCACCACAAAATGAGGTAAGTTGTTCACCCTTTCAATCATAAAAGACGCGCAACAATTAACAACCAAGATAGTGGAAGATTCGTTCGTGCTTCCAAATATCGTCACGTTTACGGCCAACCAGCCAAGAGGGAATTATCTTATGATAACATTAAGATAAGCACCAATGCCTGGGACTCAAACTTGATCAAGGTAAGTAAACTGAGAGTTCTGTCCGATAGGACATAATTACCTCTTACATCTTTACTAACATCGTTTCATTACAGGCCAATGGGAAATATATCTCAGTTAACTGGAACACCTCAGGTGGTGGTGCTTTTGCTGTGATTCCAGTTGATGAAGTCGGTAAGGCTCCTGATCAGGTTTCGCTATTCAGAGGCCATACCGCTACTGTTCTTGATACAGATTTCAATCCTTTTAATGACAATATTATCATATCCGGTTCTGATGATGCCAAACTTGGTGTTTGGAAGATCCCAGAAGAGTATTCCTTCCACAATTACACCGATGAGAATGGCGATATCAAAGACATTGCCCCTGTTGCCCTTTACTCTGGTCATAAGAGAAAGATTGGTCATGTTCAGTTCCATCCCACTGCTGAAAATGTCGCTGCTACTTCCTCTCTGGATCACACCGTCAAATTTTGGGATATTGAAAATGGGAAGGACAAGATCACTCTGCAGCACGATGATCTAGTCACCTCTTTCACTTTTAACTACAATGGTAACTTATTGGCCACGACTTCTCGTGATCGTAAATTACGCGTTTGGGATATCAGAGCCAACAAAATCATCAGTGAAGGTCCGGGTCACACTGGGGCTAAGGCCTCACGAGCTGTTTGGTTAGGTAATTCTGACAGGATTGGTACCACTGGGTTCTCACGTATGTCTGATCGTCAATTGGGTGTTTGGGATTCCGCAAACATTGGTGCGGGTCCAATTGGTGGTTTCTACTCCTTGGATTCATCCGCAGGTATTTTAATTCCATTCTATGATGATTCAAACAAGATACTCTACGTTGGTGGTAAGGGTGATGGTAACATTCGTTATTACGAATTCCAAAACGATGAATTGTTCCCATTATCAGAATTACAATCCATCGAGCCACAAAGAGGTTTAGCCGTTGCTCCAAAGAGAACTGTTAATGTGCAAGAGAACGAAGTCTTAAAAGCTTACAAGACAGTTGGTGATCAAGCTATTGAACCAATTTCGTTCATTGTTCCAAGAAAATCAGACGTCTTTCAAGATGATATTTACCCAGATGCGCCATCCAACAAAGCTGCATTAACATCAGAAGAATGGTTTGGTGGTAAGAGTGTTGATGGCCCAATTCTGTTCTCTCTTGAATCCTTATTCAATGGCACTGAACCACATTTCAAGCCATCTTCTGCCGCGGAACCGGCTAAGAAGAAGGAAGGAACAAAGCCAGAAATTCTGAAAGAGGAAACCAAAACTGAAGAAAAAAAGGTGCAAGAACCTAAAGTGGAAGCCAGAGATGAAACTCCAGTGATTTCTTCTGGTCGTTCAACTCCAAAGACAGACGTGGATGCTCTACTACAGAAGAAAGAAGTTAACTCTTTGTTGAAGAAGGCTGCTGATTTGGATGAAGGAAAGGAAGCCAAGGAAGAGTCAAATTGGGATGATGAAGATGATGAATTGAAAAAGCCACAAGAGATTAAAGATGATCCAAAGAGAGAAGAACTAAAGAAAGAAGAGCCAAAGAAGGAAGAGCCAAAGAAAGAAGAGCCAAAGGCAGAACCAAAGCAAGAGCCAAAAATCGAAGCTCCAGAACCAGTAGAAGAACCAGAGAAAGATAGGATTGAGAAAAAGAGTCCACAGGCTGAAGCAAAGATTGAAACTAGTAAGGAAGAACCAAAATTGGCCGAATCAACAGCTTCTACTTCCGCTAAACCATTAACATTAAAGGGATCTATTGACAAATTGAGCTCTGTTGTTGAGCATTTTGAAAATGTTGTCGCAAGATTAGAGGCTGCTAATCTGGAGAAAGATGAAAGATTAAAAGCTCTAGAAGCTAAGGTTGAAGAGCTATCCAGAAAATAATGGATTACACACAAAGAAGACGATTAGTTTGAATGTAACATACGTACCACATTTATACTTGATTGCGTAGACTATACTTGGTCACTTTTCAACGACATCATCATCCCAAAGAATTGTTCTATATAGTAAGTTTTTTTTTTCTAATTTTTTGGCAATACTTCACTTCTGTATTGTGGAGATTGCATGTTCTGAATCTAGTTATTTCAAGGTTGAGTGCAATGTCGTTATTTGTAAATTTGCTGAAGGAGTTTTGGCAGTTAATTGGTAGTTGTGGTCAGCGGCATCTCATTTTCTCTTAGACTTTCTTTTGTTAGAAGTTGAACATCTTGAAACACCCAATGATCACCAAAAATTGGCATTGTTGTTGGTTCTTCCTTCAAACGTATCATCTTGTAACCCAAGGCCATGCCACATACATCATCAACCTCGCAGCGGCTGTCCTGCAGCTTTTGTTAATAACCATAATTTTCCAAAAAAAAAATCTTCCCCGCCAGGAGTCGAACCTGGAATCTTCTGGTTGCAGAAGTAACTACTGATAAATCGTAGCCAGACGCCGTGACCATTGGGCCACGAGGAACAGATTTTGATCTTTAGAAAACTTGAAAACTCCATCATTGCTTTAAGATGACTAAGGTCTGCACACGAAACTTGACCACGAATACGTGGAAGATGCTAGAAAGTATCAGTTCGGAGATCAACTTTATCGAAATGTATTTTTGTAAAAAAGCTGAACTGGCAACGCTTTCTCATTTGGAACATTATCACCAATTTAAAAGATGTCCAATAAAGAAGTAGCTCTACAAATCATTCATTTCTTGAAAACTGCTGTCAAAAACAAAGAAGTTTCTGACGACTACGTTGATTCCATTGATGTCGCCATTGATTGTGTTGCTGATGCTTTTGAGGTGAATAAAGACGATGATGCCTCGATTGTAACAAAATACAACGACAAGGGTCTATCTGAAATCCTGGACCAATTTAAAGCCGGTACAAATGATACCTCCCCAGCTGAAACTGAAGTTCCAGTTCACGTTGACGAGAATGAAGTTGACGAAGAGACTGTCAAAAAGGCCGATGCCTTGAAATTAGAAGGTAACAAAGCTATGGCAAAGAAAGAGTTTCAAGAGGCTGTTGCCAAATACTCCGCAGCTATCAAGTTGGTGCCAACGAATGCTGTCTATTTGTCAAACAGAGCTGCTGCGTACTCCTCATTATTAAAACATGAGGAAGCCATTCAAGATGCCAAAGCTGCTATTAAGGCCGATCCAACATACTCTAAAGCTTACTCTAGACTGGGGCTAGCTAGTTATGCTCTGAACAAACCAAAAGATGCTCTAGATGCTTATAAAAAAGGCTTGGAGATTGAAGGAGAAAATCCATCAGAAACGATGAAGAAAGGTTATGAAACTGCTAAAAAGAGAGTTCAGGAACAATTAGATTTAAGCGTTCCAGAATCTAATTCAAGCGAATCAAACACTCGTGATACTGGTGTCGGTGCCGGTGCAACAGCTGGTGCCGGTTCATTCCCTGACTTCTCCAACCTGGCTTCAATGTTAGGTGGTGCCGGTGGTTCTCCTAATTTTTCTGAGATGTTAAACAATCCAGCTTTAATGCAATATGCAGAACAAATGATGCAAAATCCAGCTGCTTTACAGAACTTGTTTTCCAACCCAGCTGTTCAACAAATGGCCCAACAATTTGGTTTAGGTGGTGGTGCCGGTGGTTCCCCAGATTTATCAAACCTGATGAACAATCCGGCCATTCAAAACCTGGCAAATAGCTTTATGGGCGGTGAAAATGGCGCTAACAGCAACAACGACAACCACAATAACAACAATAGCAACTGATCTAAACCAACTGGACAAGTTTAGCATTATTCGAGAGAGTTCTATGCATTATTTGATACTCATGATACGTGACTTTCATTAACTATTCCTAATATCTATGTTTATATGATCTGTGTCTCAGGTTTTCAAAGCACGTAGGTCTTGCAGGGCTCTACTTAGAATGAAGTTTTTGAACTTCAAATCTTCTATCTGCTTTTTTATGTGTTTCTTCATAATCATTTTCATAAAATTCGTTTTGTATGTCATAAAGTTATTCATTTCCATTGCAATTGTCTCATGATTGAACTTAATATCTTTATTTAATTCAATAAGATTGTTTTTCACATCTTTTAGACCATCTAGTAATTTGGTTTCATATTTGTGTCTCTTGGATTCTATGAAACTTGTAAAGAATGATGGCTGCGCCTTTTTTGTTTTGGAGTCATCTTTACTAGCTTCAAAGGATGTATTTGTGGTAAGATCATTGAATGAATCCTCATTCACCTGGACCAAGCCAGCAACTTCTAAGGTATCGTGATTTTTGCTTGTCTTCTTTCGTTCAACAAATTTGAGCTTCTTGTAACTGTTGTTCAGCTCAATCAGCTCACCGTATAGCTTCCACCATCTAAAGATCTGGTTATTCAATAGATTGCTTATTTTACTAATAAACTCGTCAATTGCCTTTGATAGATATAAACAGTATCCACAAAGCGTCTCATCAAATTTGAATTCTTTTCCTAAATCTCCAATGGTTTTAGCGATAAATTCTAGCTCTTTAGACAGTGAAGGATCCTCTTCAGCAAACAAGCTGTAAGTATCGACGGTCTCCTTATCTTTCAAGCACTGAAAGTTCGCAACTTTGAACAAGTTCTCAAAAGCATGTTTGAATTTTAATAGCTCCTTCAGTGAGAATTTTAGAAAGAAATTAACCTCATTGATCTCTTCAGGTTGTAAAAAAAAGGCTTCTTTCTGGGAGTTTGATATAGTTCCATTAGCGTCACCGTTCAAATTTAGCAGCTTCTTTTTGTTATTCAATAAGTTGATTCGAGCTCTCTGTGAAAGTTCGGCAGTGTCAATCTCAGAACTTTTCAAAAATTCTATGATCAGTGCATTCTCAGAAACAGACTTGTTCATTAGCAGGCTCTGTAATAATACATTCATAGAATCAATTAGCTGATTAAGTTTGAGTTTATTGAATCCAGCAATATTCAGAGTCAGATCAAACTTGCTTAAAATGTAATTTAATGGTAGGAAACTGTTTGGAAACTCAGCATTCAAACATTGGATGAGCTGTTTGAAATCAGAAAAACCGCGATGAGCTTCATATCTTGTACCATCAATTTCACCTCTAATAACGAGCCTCCAGGCTGTGCCTTCCAACTTAACCCTAATAACTCCAATTAGTCTTCCATTGATAGGTTCAATCTTTCTTCTCAAGTAATGAGTCTCAAGTATTCCGGATACTTGTAGGTTCCTTGATTGATCCAGACATGAGAAATAATTTCTATCATTCTTGAAAATATCCAAGCTTTCTTCTATCAAGATCCTTTGAATATTTTCAACTCTATTGTATTTGGCGTACATCATTAAAGGGGTTAGTGATCTCTCATTGGCTTCATTGACATTGTTTCTTGGGTAGCGTAGAAGAACATCAATATGAGAATTTAAAATATGTAACAAAGTATTTCCTCTAGAATCAATGTGATCTTCATAATCAAAAGTTGAACCATTAATCTTATACCACTTCTCAACAACCTGAAACACAGTTTCGATTAACTTTCCATAATTTGGGCTATCATAACTTCTGCATATAGCAAAAAGTGGGGTTTGACCATTCATATCTTTAGCGGTCCAATCAATGAAAAGACCAATCTTCGGAATGAGCTCCTTGTAGTGAAATAGATAATGACCAATTGTTCTGTCATGAACATCTCTGAAGTTGAAATATTTTTTCAATTCTAGCGCAGTACATGAATTGAATAAAATTTCAGTTATATCATCAATAATCTCAAAATTTTCTGAATAGAGAGCCGCATTGAATAAACCGTACCCATTAATTGTTCTGTCATCAAGAATATCCTCCAAAGGGACAATCTCTTCGTAATCAACAAGCAACTTCCAAGTATCGTAATCGTTGGATTGAATAGCCAGCATCAAAATGGACTCACCATTGACCGTTCTACTCTTTAATGGGTGTTCCGGCTCACCTTTGTAAGCATCAGCAATCTTCTTCAGTTCGATAAGTTCTTTGTTGTTGATGTGAGAGAAGGCATCCCTGTTCTCTTTGGAATGCCTTAAGAGCGTCTTCATGTGATTGCCGTCTTTGAGAAAATATAACACAGCTTCTAATGTTGACAATGAATAACCAGCCATACCAAGTTCAAAGTTTTCAAACGAGAACTTTTGTATGTACAAGAGATGACATTCAACATGCGACACAGCAGACCTTATAACAACCAGCAGTAACAAACCGACCAATGTATCAGCGTCAATTGTTATAGAGTCAATGTTTGATAAAATAGTTATGGTTTCAACTAAGATCTCAATCTTTGAGCGATGACTGACTGTAAAAGTCAACTTTTTAAATTCATTCATAGCTTTAACAACTGCCTGCTCTAACAAACTGATCTTACGCAGATCAGTCTTCAGCTTATCTGGAAGTGAAACTTGATTGATACTCAAATGCTCTAGGCACTCATATTTATCACCAAGAAAATCACCATTAACATCACATAAACGAGCCCAGACTTTATCGTATAGATTAAGTTCAACGTAGTCGTAGATACAGGTATTTAAATCAATGTCTGGAGACTGCTGGAAAATCGATTCAACAATTTCAACGCTTAGCGACTGAAAGATATGAGATGAAAGGTTTATTGCTTGCTGAAACGTCTGTGATAAGGATTCAGAATCAGGAACATCTTTAGTGGTGAAGGTCCTGAATAAGTTCTCATACTGTTCACCGATATTTCTGGAAATCAAAGGATTTGATCGTATTATCTGCTCAAACTTGATATTAATGACATCAATTTTTGAAGTTATCTCTTCAACTTTCCTTTCATCAGCAACTTTCTCATTTTCTTGTTCCAACTCTGTCAATGTCACTAGTTGAGCTTTGTTGTTTGATGGGGATATTAGCTCAATGACTTTGTGTTCAACTGGTGTACCTACCAATGGGCCTTCTATATACATAACCAAGAATTTTCGACCCTTTTCGAAATAATCATTGAAGTTCTGGAAGTAATCATACTTCAAAACTTTAAGTCGCAGCGACTTTCTGAAACCTTTTCCAGTAAACAGCACATCTTTTTTTATCAGTATCTCTTTATTGTTTAAAGTAGTAAATATCTTAGCACCATTGAACTCTTTTGTGGTGATGATATGATCCTCCAAGAATTCCGGCATATAGCATAGGTCTTTGTAGAGAATTTCTGTTTCTTTGTCCTGAAAATTCAACAGGATCTGTAGTGGTGGTATGAGAATCACTGTTCCGTCATCCCAAGCTTTCCCCAGTTTGGCATAAACTTCCTTTAGATGCGATTTACCAGGTTGAGGGTTGTTGAAGATGGCATTCAGTAAAGGATTGAGAAGTAAGGGAAGATGGGAGGGCATAAGGGCCAATGAACGATGAAAGGAATCTTCAACTCAAGCTTGAAGAAAAGTAGCGTTATCTCTCTGATATGATATTCTAAGTATGTGAGCTTTTCCGTCTTGAGGTTTAGAAATGCGAATCAATCTAACAAATAATTTCAAGAAACAGTGCCAGTGCGATAGTCAGTATTCAATAAACAATACAATGAACTAATCTCTGCGAAATTTAAGGAAGTATAAAGTAGACACCTTCTTCTCTTTGGCAGTGATAATAATCATCATGATAATCGGCGGTCTTTAATCCAGCTTCGAGCTCGGCGCGGCAGCCGCGGCCAGAATCACATGATTTGACCGAGGGATTTGGCCGGAATTCGCGACACTCATCAACACGCACATACTAAAAGAGTTTCCAAAGTAAATGATGAGCTCTGACTTTGGTGCCTCAAAGCCCAAGATAGCATCGAGAGTAATGGCAAAGGGGAAGAACAAGGGAAGCGAGAAGCCTTCTAGGACTACTAGAACTTCTAGTACCAAACCAGGCAGAAGAATGGAGACCAAGCATCATGCCAAAGCTGATAAATTTCATACAAAGCTAGCGATGTGGGTAAGTAAAGCTTGTCATGGTGTATATCTGCGGAGATAACTGACTGAAAGACCAGGATTTCGAGCACTGTGATCCAAAGAGATGTAGTGGTAAGAAATTAGAAAGGCTAGGTTTGATCAAGAACTTGAGAATAGGGCAGAAGTTTCAAGGTATCGTCGTATCGTAAGTACCATGGAGAAGGATTTAAAACTATCTGTTACTAACTCTTCATAAGTCCAAATGGTAAAGGCGTGGTTTGTCCAAATGATTTAGAGATTGTGGAACAGCAGGGTGCTGCAGTGGTTGAATGTTCATGGGCTAGATTAGACGAAGTCCCATTTAACAAAATCGGTGGTAAGCATGAAAGACTGCTGCCCTATTTAGTTGCTGCTAATCAAGTCAACTATGGTAGGCCATGGAAGCTGAACTGTGTTGAAGCTCTAGCAGCTTGTTTCGCTATTGTTGGTCATACTGATTGGGCATTTGATCTGCTGGATAATTTTTCGTGGGGTCCTGCGTTCCTTGAAATTAACAAAGAGCTGCTGGAAATCTATCAACAATGCACAGACTCAGAGTCGGTCAAGAGGGCAGAAGAGCAATGGCTAGACAAACTTCAACAAGAAGTTAAAGAGAGAAAAGCACACGGAGGTGAAGACTTATGGGAGCTAGGTAATACCAATCGCAGAGGTATGCCTCCAAGCGACTCAGAGACCGAAGATAGTGAAGAGCATGACCTTACAAATCGGAATAAAAATGAAAAAGAGGAAGACGGAAGTGAAAGTGAATTCCTCGAAGAAGAGGAACCTGAGCTTGATGCCTTAGGTAATTTAGTGATCAAATAGAATGTAAATATTAATTCAAAATTGTGCCACCCCAGACGTAGCTCTCGTCGCGACTCGCGAGCAAAAACATGTTAAGCTGGAGTCCTCATCTCCATACAATCCCCCATAGGCCTCATTGAAGAGGGCCCAATGGAGGAGAATTCACTGGAAACACAGACAGTGCCCAAAGTGAAGCAGGAAATGGTGGGCGATTGGGAAACAACTTCTCTTTACGAAGACCCAGATCTCAAAGAAAGCGATGCCCCCAAGAACTTTGGAGGGCCCTTGCCCAAGTTCAAATGGCTTTGTGAAACACTTCTGGATAAACTAGCTCAGATAACTGCTGATAACCAGTTTTATTCGACAACCTCGAAATATGAGAGAAAGGTGGCAGTAGTGAGGCAATTCATTACAGAATGGAGATCAGTTGTCGGTCCAAACATATATCCAGCTTTGGTATTGATACTTCCAAAGAGAGACAGATCAAGAGTCTACGGTATGAAAGACGTTACACTGGGAAGACATCTTCTTAAGATTCTCAAAATACCCAAGACTTCTCCTGATGCTCAGATGGTAATGAAATGGAAGCAGAGTTATAGCTTCAGACAGCAACAGATGTCCGATGTTTGTATTGAACTAATCAAGAAAAGGCAAACGGATCAGAAAGGAGATACCCTCACTATTGGTGATGTAAACGATATACTTGACCAATTCGCAAGTTTGGAGGCCAATTCCAAGACCCAAATGGACTTGCTAACGAAGTGTCTTAACACTATGAGCTTTGTTGAATTGAAATATTTCTTTGATATAATACTCAAATTGAAAGTTGATAAAGGTATGGAGAACACTCTGTTAAACATGTGGCATCCAGATGCTGTTCAGTACCTGTCAGTCGTTACCAGCTTGAAGACAGTTGCTTATAAACTTTATGATCCAATTAAGAGACTGAATGCTGCTGATCTGACAATCAACCTGGGAAAACCCTTTGCACCACAGTTGTGTAAGAAACCGAAATTCAACTATTTAAAGATTGTGGAGAGGTTCAACAAAGACTTCTACGTTGAAGAAAAGCTTGATGGCGAGAGAATCCAAGTTCACTACCAAAATCGTGGTGAAGTTATCAAATACTGGAGTAGAAGAGCCACTGATTACACATACCTATATGGTGGCCCCAAAGGTGAGGGTTGTATTTCTAAGCACATCAGGGTCTTAGACTCAGTCAAATCATGTGTTCTAGATGGTGAAATGATTGTGTATGACCCAGTTAGAGATATGATTGTCCCATTCGGTGTCTTAAAAGGTACCGCTCTTGAAGAACAAAAAAGACTTTTTGAGAAGGATGACTCTGAGCAACCAAGGCCACTGTTCATGGCTTTTGATATTCTATACTTAAATGGTGTTTCGTTAGCCAGTTATCCTCTTTACAGAAGGAAAGATATTTTGAATGAAATACTTATTGATAACCAGGGATTTATCGAAAAATCCAAGGCCAACAGATTGAGTGATGAGCAGGCTATCAAGAACGGTTTGGAAAAAGCTATCGAAAATGGATCGGAAGGTATCATACTGAAACAGGCAAAGAGCAGATATCATATCGATGAAAGGTCAGACTCTTGGTTAAAAGTAAAACCTGAATACTTTGAAGAATTTGGTGAAAATGTTGATCTGGTTGTCATTGGTCGTGAAAAGTCAAAGAAAGATATGTATTACTGTGGTTTACGTGTCACGACAAACGATACTGACACCTATAAAGAACCCAAGTTCTGGTGCTTCTGTCGTGTTGCCAATGGGTTTGACCATGAAGATTACAGAAAGATCAGTGACATGACTAAAGGCAAATGGAAAAACTATGAATCGGAAAAGCCGCCGGAATCGTTGATTGAGTTTGGTAAGAGAGCTCCAGTTGAATGGATTGACCCTAGGGAGTCTTTTGTGATTGAGGTCAAGGCTAGATCCATTGATAGATCAGTTTCAAGGAACTACAGAACCAGTACAACGCTATATAATGCTTATAAGCGTTTTATTCGTGATGACAAAGATTGGCGATCTGCTACAACACTTGATGAGTACAAGGAAATCAAGGACAATAGAAGATCACTCAGCTCAGAACAGCATAAATTGCAGATAAAAAACAAAAGAATTGCTAAGAAGAGACAAAGAGAAGAAAAGGACGAAGAAGTTTGGAACCATGGGGAACCGGATGACAATAAACTGAGCAACTTATTTGATGGACTAACATTCATGGTACTGTCTGATTGCTTCTATCATGGGAAAAGATACAGTATTTATGACCTGTTTGAAATAATTCACAAGAATGGCGGCAAGACGACTAAAAATCAAGCTAGAGTACCCGACATTCCTAATTTAAGAATAATCAGCGACAAAATGGTTGTATTAGCTAAAGCGTTAAGCAGTCAGGGTTTTGATATATTAAGATCATCATGGTTATTTGATTGTCTGAACTCCCAACAAATTATCAAATACATCGACCCAGAACATTGTTTAATGGTCAGTGAAAGATTGAGTGATAAGAGTCTCAGTAGAGTAGACGATAGCGGCTTAAGTTTTGTTACCACCAGCTCACTAGCTTCAGTCAAGAAAGCTTTTCAGAATTTAGTCAAAGTTGAAGATGAAGAAATGGTTGATAATTACGATGGATTGAACTTGAAGGAAGAGTTTGGTCTGTTTGGAGGATTGAAGGCGTACGTTCTTGGATCAAAGGACAACGTTGAACAGAAGCTTGTTAAACTCAAAATTAGAGCACAGGGTGGTACTATCGTTGATGAATTCGAAGAATATGGGAAATTTATCGGAAACCTGATAGTTGTCTGTAATGCCGATGACGAGACTGTATTGAAGGAGGTTAAGAGAATAAGAAGAAGATTGGCAGACATTGCAGATATGAGCGATTATCGAACTTTAAGATTAGTGAATTCAGGTTGGGTTGATGAATCAATCAAGGAGCATGCTCAAGTTGATCCACAAGATTTTCCAGTTATTCACTCTCAACGTAACGACAATCAAAATTATGAAACATGAGCTTACGTATTTAATGAACAAATTTAATCAATTAGTCAGTTGTAAAAATAGCAAACAGTAGTGAAAAAAAAACCCCCATAGAAATAAATAATGAAACAAACAAACGTCTCATTATAATTATCATTCAACCAGCTTCAGTGAAGCTATTAACCAAAAACCCAAGATAAAATAACATATAAACAAGATAATCCAATGATTTCAAAAACCTAAACCTTAACGATACTTTCTACTATTGACAGTAATGAACGAGCCGAGTGTCTCAAGTTCAATAAAATAACTGTAACATAAAAAAACGCTTGAACAAATCCTCAAGATCTTCAGCTAACCAAAGTTGGTTAACCTTGATGATTAATTATCCTGCAGTGAAATGGGGAGTATATTAAAGTCAAATACCAGTCGCTATCTAAAGCGCCACCTGTACCTGACATATATAACACCATGTTCAACAAGAAAATAATCTTCGAGGTAAAACCAGACATTGTTAAATAAAAAACTGAAGTTGACATTATATCACTTCTTAACAAACGTGACAACAAAATATAATAGTAGAAAAGTAGCAGCGGTTTTAGATTAGAAAAATCAATCACTCAAGCAAAACAAAATCATTTAAATCAAATGAATTTGAAGGCGCATCGGGCTAAAGTATATCAAATCAAGTCATGAAAAAGTAGGGTGGTGATACCAATACTCAAACAGTCATCTTCAATCCAGAAACATCCTCTGATGATTATGCTATTGAAGACGACATAAAAGTTATAGTCAACCATCTCCTATTTCATTAACGACTCTCTTTGAATACGTAATCACTGCTGGATTACGCAACTCATCAAAAACAAAATCATTATCAGTTGGATCAACTTGAAGATCATCTAGGTGTGAAAACAATGGGATGGTGGTAAAATTTTCTTGTTCCTGTTTCACAAAGACAGGTTCTTTCGAGGAAAGTTTGGTATCCTCGTTGGAAATAATATCCAAGGAAAACTTGTTTGTAAACTCCGAAGAAACGTATGGGGAGTCAATAAAACTGATATCTGGAGAATCTGAATCGTGTCTTACCGACAGTTCTGGAACGTCTTCATCTCCACAGAGTGACTTTGGAGAGCCTGAGGAGTATGATTCAGGAGTCTTCGGTAAGCTTGAAGCTGGGACACTCAATCGGTCCATGGTATCATCCAAATCAGCGGTATGCTCTAATTTTTTTTCCTGTAAATCAGGCAGTGACCCAATTTTGGCAAGCAAACTATCAACCTCAGCATCACCGCCACTATATAATTTGTCTAGTAAAGTGTTATTCAACTTGTTGACCAAAGACATTTGCTTTTCTAAATCCAGCACATATGTTTCCAAAAACTCAACGTGTTTTCTCTTCTTTTCTCTGGAAGCATGAGCGGCTTTTCTGTTTCTTAAAATACGCTCTATACGACGTTGTTCTTTTTCTTCTTTGGTTTTGGCTCTCTTGCGTGGTGGCAATGAGGTCTTAAAGGTAACCGGGATTTCAGTGTCAACCATGCTTTAAAATCTAACAATTGATTGTTTTTGGGTATTGTATTTTAGGACACAGAAGGTGGGAAAATTGACCAGTTTTTATATGACATGTCACAATGTCCTGATTTTTGCCATCGAACTCGTGTGTACATCCCTGTTGGGACATATCTGGATTCTTGGCGGACAAACTTGAGCACTTTCGAAGGTTTTAGTGACATTCCGAACGGGACAAAAGAAATTCTGAGAAAAACACCAGGTTCGGGCAACAGGTTCACCAACCAGTTACAGACCAAAAATAGCTATTAGACTTTGGGACAAACTCGATTAATGTCCTCAAAAACATGCACACAGCCTATTCTAAATTAGGAGAAACCAAGATCTGAAACCTTCAACTTTATATCAAAGAATTAAATTATCTGGCTGCCGCTTGAGATTACTTTTTATGTACCCATGCTTAATTATACTATTTGGGGCTATATGATGGTGTTGTCTTCTGAGCTCCATTTTTCACGAGAGTTATCAGAGACTTTGCTTATCGTGATGAATGTGCTCCAGAATCTAGGTAGAGAGGCACACTAGTGTGAGATGTTCTGATGCCTTCTCTTGACCCTTTTCGGTCGATCTAGGATACAACAGAGACTATGCGACACACAGCGTAGAGTTAAGATTACATCTAGTCATGATCATAGATCATCGCCCTATCGTGATTCTTTCACGGTGGAATCAGGCGGTTTTCCCATTTATTGTATCGACCAAACGAAAGCTTCAGAATATTAAAATATTTTGAGTCTTAAGTTAAGGCCTTTAAAGGTTCATTATATATTCGCGAACTTGCTTTACATTTTAACAGTTGCCAGTCATCTGAGGAGACAAACGCAAATATCAGAATGTCAGATCACGTGAGTATTTTTATTTACTTTTTACCCAAAGCGGTGATATTGAAGCGTTTCGATGTAAGTATAGAAAACAAGACACAAATAGCTGTACCAGCTTTTCTCCGTGTGGTAACTCGATGATACCATTCTACAAAAGATTCACTTGTCCACTCAATTGGACTTTCTCTAGCTCCACACTCCTTTCGTTTCTTTCATCAAGGCTTGTTGTCACTTGGCTGTCCCTGATCAGACTGACAGTGCGAAAATAGACATCATTTCAATTTCCAGACATACATCTAGCTTAATCGAACTAATTGAAGACAATACCTTACAGGGATACCTTCTGTTACCCTATAAACTTCAAAAAATGTCAGATGTTAGCTCTGCCGCTATAGCACATACCGATCAGTCGTTATCAACAGATTCCGAGGAATCTTTTCTTATGAAAGAGCTGAACAGGTCTCAATTATTCAATAACTCTGTCTCTAACCATTCATCCTCATCGAATGACTCTAGAAACAGGAACAGAAGAAGTTTTTTCAGAGAAAGTTACATTGATGATACCGGCGTCAATAGATCTTTCAGTATCTACCATGATGCAATCGATGAGGCCAGTGAACAAAGTATTGACCTTGCAGGGCTCTCTACACTGAATATTGAAAGAGTCAAGGAAGCACAGAGTGGTATTATCCAGCACACAGTTCTTACAAACCTTGGGAGTAACGTTTCAAGAGTATCATCAACCGATAAACTTCCCATTTCAAGGTCAAACTCCTACAGAGGTTATGCAAGAAGCAATCGTTCTCAAAGATCCATAAACAAGCTATCAGATTCTCAGTCACAGTCATCATCCATTTGTGACTCTCTTCCAAACAATATCGGAACTACAGAGCTGAGAGACAACACGCAATTCAAAAAGCTCTGCTCAACATCGTTGGCTGCCTCTAAGACACCAGAAATACCCCTTCCCGATACACCATACAACGATACCCTTACTCCAATTGATTATTCCGATTTCCATGAAAATACCAAAGAAACTAAGAGTGATCATAAGGCCAGATCCAACATCATTGATTCTTACAAAAATAGAGAAGTCGTCACCGCAGATGCCACTGCTTTAAACTCGACAGCTTTAGATGCGAATATTCCAACGATACAAGATAGTTCGAGGACTCCAGCGGCATTGGATGAATCACTTAATAATAATAATGTTTTATTAGCAATCACTGAAGAACTAACTCCTAGAAAGATGAAATCCATAGCATCATTGGCTTCCGCTGGAAAATCAGATTCATCTTCCAAATACAAAGGGAGCATCCTTGAACTTGAACAGTCAAGAAAGATAAGCAAAGGGACTCCACATCTGCTGCTCCATTATGCTAATTTCTCTGCTGAAGGAAGAGAAGACTCAGATCCTAAGGCCTTATCTGATACCCCATCAATTCCATCAAACTATGAATATTCAATTAATTTGAAATCTCAAGATGAAATCAGAATGTCAAGAGTCGATCAAGGCCTAAAGATAGTTCAACTGAGAGAGTTGAGGACTGAACCATTTCAAGGAAATGAAATTGTATTTGAGAAGCTGCGCAAGCAAGATAACGAGAAAAATGAAGATGAAAAGACTCAAGGAATCAGATTACCGTCATCTGACAGCTCTGTATCGGAGGATTCCTTTCATGACATTCACTATAATGGCCAACTGCTTGAAAAGATTCACTACTACAGAGAACAGCCCTATGGCAATAGAAACATAGGCGCAAAATCTGATAAGGCAGGCTGGATATTATATCTGATATCATTTGTGGTTCCACCGCTATTTTTCTTCCTTGGTCTTGGATTGTTAGACCAATGTGTTCCAGATGGTTACATCAGTCCCCAGATAAAGAAAACTAGTCTTTACACAGGTATTTTTGTGTGCATTTTAGCTCTTGGCATGATTGCACTCGGGTTTGCATACGGCATCCATCTTGCAAAGACATAGTAATTAAATTTATAGAACGATTGATCTTCGATCTATTCAATGGTAGAAATTAGATCGCTAATGTCTTGTTCCCTGTTGTCTTCTTAACCGGGTCAAAAAAAAAAAAACTTGAATTTTTGAAATTTATTGAATATGCGAGCCGATAAGCAATTCCCGCGAAAATTGTTCTTCCGATTCTAGACTCCCTTGCGTCTGGAGAAAAATGTGGTATAGGAGGTGACAAATTAAATATATGTTTGCGAAAGAAAGCTGATTTCACCTAAAAGGCACATAGCCACTAAGATCCGTACTTGTCAGCACTGATACGGAAGGAAAATTCGACACACACAGTCTTTATATTGGTGACATCTTCTCATAGTTTTTCTCCGGTCAGTGGGCACAAGATCAAGTTTTCCTTGCATGGAGATCAAGGGTTATTCCGTTTTCCAACTCCATCACACTACCAAAATAAGATTACAACAGCGATAACAGTAGCCCTGGAAAATTTGAGGGTATTATTCAAAGAACAGGTCACTACAACTATAGACGATGGGGAATGTGCCAACAAAAGAAGACCGCCAGGTAGGTAACAGAAGAAGAGGAAATTCCATCACATCCACTTTATCCAGCCTTCACCATCAGGCTACGCAAAGTGGGCCCGCCAGGTTGTACCTGAAGAGCAGTTCATCACCAAGCTATCAAAAAAAAATTTCTACAAAGGAAAAGGAAAGATTTAAAGAAGCTCATGCCCAAGGACTGATTGTCAAGTATGATGAGAATGTGGATGGTGGGTACTTAGCGCCATATGGTGTCTATAACCTCAATCTAGATTATAAAATCAGTGTTGTCAAAGAGGCCATTATTGAAAGAAGAATTGCCCCTTTTTATACCCCATTACAAGATCATGACGATAGTTGGTCTGATGAGGAATTGTTGAAGACCGTGGATTCTTTAAAATTGCATGCATTACCCCACGAAGCTGAGGATGAAGATGAAGATTTGGATTACGATGCAGAAGCTGTAGATGAAAGCCTTTTGTCAAAGAAAGAGTTGAGAAGACATCAGTCTAGAAAACTCAATAAGGAACTGAAGTTGAAAAGGTTCAAATGGCAGGAAGACGAAGAAAAGAGATACAGAGCAGAACGAGGAACATCCAGACAGGCTGCCTCCCGGGGACTCAAATTATCATTATACAAGAAAGTTGTCGAATGCCCCATTTGTTTTCTTTATTATCCAAAGTGGATTAATTATTCAAGATGTTGTAATCAAGCCATATGCTCTGAATGTTTCGTTCAAATTAAGAGACTTGATCCCCATTATCCACATGATACTGATGAGGATATTCAAAACGGTGTCAAAAATGATCCAAACTTGCTAATATCGGAACCTGCATCATGTCCTTATTGCGCTACCCCAAATTTTGGGGTTACTTATCAACCCCCAACGAGGTTCAGAACGGGTCTTGGTGGAATTGCACCTGGTAGTTTTAAACCGTCCTCAAATTCATCCAATGAGAACAATGCAATAATCGAAGATGAAGAGATGTCTAATTTTGAGATCCAAGATAATTATTTTAGAAAAGAGAGTACTGTTCAAAGACGTGGTTCATTACCACCAACTCATGCACAAGTTGTGACCACCGATTATATAAGACCAGACTGGCAACAAAAATTGACTAGTGCCAGGGCTAAGTTAGCTAAGAGAGCTGCTGCTGCTAGCGCTATTCATGCCAGTAACTTGTTGATTCGACAGAATGAAGATGAGCTGGAAAGGAAAATGATTGAAGAAGCTATGAGATTGAGTTTGTTGGATGAGGAAACAAGAAAGAGAAGAGAATCCAGTTCTCGCAGGTGACGCGCTTCTATGTCAAAGGGGACACATTCTTATTATTGCTGTTTTTATGCTGAGTGGTCAGATGATTGATTAAACACGTATGGATCTAGTAGTCAAAGACCAATTTAATGTAAGATTTATGATTTGCATTTGCATGGTGTAGTGGGTGTCCTCTTATTATTAGGTATCATCCTCATACCAATTGGTCCACTGTAGCAGCTTGTAGCCGTTATAGACGTTTTTAATGTAAATCAATCCGCTTTTAACATTACAAGCACATGTCACTTGTACAACTGTTATCTATTCTCTGGGCAAAGAGGTGGGGGCGGTCGTCCAAATAAAGAAATCCAGGCCGTCTTAACTGTTACTCGCGGCTTATCCCAGCCCTGCTAACATTCACGTGATGTCGCGGGTCTTTAAAATGTCGACAATAAACATCCAAACACCACACAATTCCAGAAAGTTGAAGCATTTTTTTTTTTCACAAAAGTTGAAATTTCAACCTTTGTAATATAGGTTAAATAACATCTAAAGAAATAGTCTGCTATTCCAAGCTTAAATTGATTATTCTTATTTGAAAACAACAAAAAAAAAATAATAATGTCATTCGAATCTGCTTTATCATACGCTGCTTTAATCTTAGCTGACTCTGAAGTTGAAATCTCAGCTGAAAACTTGTTAACTTTAACCAACGCTGCTAAAGTCCAAGTTGAAAAGATCTATGCTGATTTATTTGCCAAAGCTTTAGATGGTCAAGACATCAAAGCTTTATTAACCAACTTTTCTGCTGGTGGTGCTGCTGCCCCAGTTGCTGGTGCTTCAGGTGCTGCTGCCACCGGTGCTACTGAAGAAGCTGTTGAAGAAAAAGAAGAAGAAGCTAAAGAAGAATCCGATGATGATATGGGTTTCGGTTTATTCGATTAGAAATAAAAGTTTTTTTTCTCAAAAAGCAAAAGACTGAAGTTCAAAGAGTTAAAAGTAACATTACTGGTTTTTTTTTTAAAAAGGGGGGTTATTTTGATGATTTAATGGTTTTGTTGTTCTAATCGAATTTATTATAATCTGTACAATTGTAACATTAGAGTAGTATTGAGGATCGCTGAAAATTGTAAATCTATTAATAAAGAAGTTCACTCTGTAATGAAAATGGTTGATGGGATGATGTCCATCGTTTGTATCATCTATCGTTTCTTTCCTGATTGATATACACAGAAGTGAAAATTTATATTCACTGCATCCTTAGCATACAAGTTATAATACCCAAATGATCTCGGTTCCTTACATATATATACTTTGCGGTGTGACATAAAACAAGATATAATTAAATAAAGAAGTACGAGATTAAAAACAATCACAAATAAAACCCATTTGATTCTCTTTTATACATAAATTAAGCGGAATTTATTAGTATGCTTATTTTTTCTTTTCAGCTTCAGCTTCAGCTAATTCCTTAGCTCTTTTTTCTCTGATACCTCTGTATTTTTTATCGGATCTGGCTAATCTTAAGGTTCTAAAGGCAGTTTGTTCTGGAACTTCAACGGCTCTTGGTTCTGATTCGGTAGCTGGTTGAGAAATTGGGAATGAAGCAGCAGTTGATAAGACTTGTTCAGCTTCTGGAGCTTTACCCTTTCTTGGGAAAACGATTAATTTAGATTGGTATTCTTTTAATCTTTGAACGTTTAATTCAAAAATTTCAGTGGATCTGTTTTGACGACGGTGATCAACAGCAATACCAATAGTTCTGGCGTAGGTAGCAGTTAAACCAGCAGCTTTGATTTCTCTCAAGGTGAAACCTCTACCAGCTCTAACTTTTCTGTTGTATTTGATAGTTGGGGCTCTAACGACTGGTCTTAAGGCGTCTAATGGTCTTGGAGCAATTTTAGCAGCTTTAGAAACCCTGGCAGATCTTCTTGAAGCTTTCTTACCGGCTTGGTCAAAGTGAACTTTGACTCTTTCTTGCCAGTGCTTTCTGAAGTGGTTCTTCAATAATGGTAAGTTTTTGGAAATAGCTATAATAGAACAGTGTTAGTAACTCATATTGTGAAAAAAGATTAGTTGTTGTATGTATACACCCATGGTATTTTGAAGTTTTTCAGATTAATTTCAGACTTGGATTTTTCCCTGGAATGTTTCTAGAGATCTTTAAAGGGATAAATTTTGGTCTCTCTCTCTCTCTCTCTCTCTCACACACACTCTCTCTCTCTATTTTAGTGAGGTTTAGAAATTGATACAACATTGAAATATTTCACCCAGTCCCAGTTGATGGAAAAAAGCGGTCTTGCACTGCACCATAGGCAGTAGTTATTTGACAAAATATATTAGTTTTCATGGGGATGATCCTTCTGAATCTCTCTTCTTAATCTCTCTTCTTCTTCATATCATAGTTTCACATTAATATGACATATTTGACGTACCCATTGTGAATAAATTTTACTGCTGTTTAGTAAAAGAAAGAGGTTAATTTGACTTTTGATTTTTGATAATTTTGAGTAAATTTTTGTTTGGGTTTGGTTGAAAAAAAAAAAAAGAGTTTTCGCGAAAATTGTTTTCAATTGTGATGAAAAGCAGGGGCTTCTTAACCATTTTCAATAAAAACGAGGTTGTGGTGGGAAAAAAAAACACAAAAGACTTCGCTAAGGGCACGCTAATATGAGATGTAAGGATGTTTACACCTATCAAATACGACAATACTACATACGCGCTGTCTAATAAGCATCTTATGGCTGTTGGATATGTTGGCTGTTGGATGTTTGAAATGAATGTCTGAGATTTAAAATGAATAGTCTTCGCTCCACCCATGGATCTCTCTACTCTCTGTTAACCACCTCGACCATCGACCAATCCAACCATTCTCTCTCTGTTCTTTACCACAGCTCAGCTCAACCGTTGAAATATTTCGCGCAAAATAAAAACGCAGTCACAGTCGCACAACCTTTTTAAACACTCAAAAACACACACAAAAAAACCAAAGTAAAAAACCTGCCAAAATTTCGCGCGTTTTTTTTTTTCGCTTCCATTTTCAGAAGGCAAAAAAAAAAAACCGCCCAAAATTTTCTCCTCGCAAAAAAACCGAAAAAAAAACTTTTCGGTATGGCCAGCACAACGCACAAACTTTTCGTTTTTACTTTTCTCCCGGTGAAAAAACTAAGAAAAAAAAAAGCTTTGAAAATTATCAACTAAATTCAAACCTTTTAAAAGGATTACATTCACATAATTAACTCATATAAATCATGTCCACTGAAAGAGAAGTTAAAAGTGTCCAAGTATGTAACAATTTACACTCAACAAGAGAGGGGGATACCGCGGATTGGATTGAAATAAGAACTTTGCAGCAAAAACTGGTGTAGTGGAGTGGAGAAAACATTTTTTAACCTTTAAACCATCTATATTGAAGGGTTAACCCAATATCCATTCAAGATTTTTGTTTCAATTTGAAAGATCAAAGTTTGACATGAATACATATCAAGGTATTCCGAGAACAAAATGAACCTCAATAATAGGGGGTAGCAGCTAAAAAAGCATCATGAGTGAAGAGACTTTATATAGAGCAAATTTCCAGGTTATAGATCAATATTCAGAGATTATTGCAGAAAAATGCTTAATGGCCCCCTAGCCCTATCTAAATGGTTCAAAGGTTATAAATCTAGCCCAATATAGATGGTTCAAAGGTTATAAATGTTTTGAATTCTCATCTTTTAATGCTATCCATTCCACTTTCCCTAAAACAAAACTGTTTAAACCTCACCAGAGATCCCTTTTAATCTTTGAATTTTTCTTTTCTTATGAAACTGTTTTTACTAACAACCTTTTTTTTTATAGACTTTTGGTAAAAAAAAATCAGCCACCGCTGTTGCCCACGTTAAAGCTGGTAAAGGTTTAATTAAAGTTAACGGTGCTCCAATCACCTTAGTTGAACCAGAAATCTTAAGATTCAAAGTTTATGAACCATTATTAATTGTTGGGTTAGATAAATTCGCCAACATTGATATCAGAGTTAGAGTCACTGGTGGTGGTCACGTTTCCCAAGTTTATGCTATTAGACAAGCCATTGCTAAAGGTTTGATTGCTTACCATCAAAAATTTGTTGATGAACAATCCAAAAACGAATTAAAGAAAGCCTTCGTTTCATACGATAGAACCTTATTGATTGCCGATTCAAGACAATCAGAACCAAAGAAATTCGGTGGTCGTGGTGCCAGATCCAGATTCCAAAAATCATACCGTTAAAGAATCTTTATTCTATTATATATATTGTGTTATGTACAGTGTTGGAGATTTTTTTTTTTCTTTTAATCTTTAATGAAAAAATAAAAGGGGTGTTTTAAAGGAGTCATAAATGTAATAGTATGGATCGTGATGGGTGCCAATCTTTTGAATGACATGAATGAATGTTGAAAACATTTATAATTTCGATTGGGCTACAATGTCTCTCTGTCTTATATTGTCCGGTGATCCCATAAAAAGATGCAGTGTCATTTTTCCTCTACAAGCTAAACATTTTGATCATGGATGTTGAAAATCGAATAGGATATCTGTAATCAACTTTCTATACAATGGTAATTATGCAAGGCTCATCATATATTCTCATAATCTATACAAATTTATTGCTGGATCACTCATGGTCACATCTCTTTTTCCTAAATCGCATTGAAATAAGCACATATAATTGTGGTTGTCGTAAATCTCGACAATTAGCTCGATGAAAGTTTACCTCTACTCATTACAACTTTCAGTTGAACCTTGTATTAGTCGGGACATTAAGAACTAAAAAGCAATTGCCTTCAGTGATAGTGTGTGTCCCTGGGCCAAAAGGTAAACACTGCGTTCAACCAAAAAATCCGGGCAGAGCATTAAAAAAAAAAATCGCGTCGCAACCACGTTAAAAACAACATAAAAACACATAAAAAACCACGTTCTAAAATATCACACAGGTGTGTTTTCTGGGAAAGAACAAAGCAGTCTATTGAGGGTTATTTCACTTCACTGTCTGTAAACGATCATTTGGTCACGGCTTTGGCAGATTGCGTGATTCTCAAGGATGATTATATCACATAATCTACTCACTGAAGCCACCGGAGAACCAGTCTCAAATGGGCCTAAAAAGCAGTTAGATCAATCAATAGCATTGGACCATACGGCTAATAACATACAGAACAGTCCAAAGTCGATACAAACGACCAAGGACTCTCAAGATTCACAATCTGCAATCCTCACAATATCTTCTCAATCATCAGTTTCATCATCAACATATTCAAAATTAGACGCGGTAGAATCACCAACATCTTTTGTGCATAGTGATCTTTCCCAATCCTATGTGACTGATCTGGTGAAAGGGGCAAATGAGTTATTAGAATCAAAGAATGAGATCTTGGCTAATGAAAAAGTTTCGCTCCTAATAAAAAACCTATCATCAACATTAATAAAGTCCAGGTCCGAAGCCAATCATTACAAGATCAAAGCAGAACTATTATCAATTTCGTCTAAGGATGCTGATGCGAGATATGAAGTGGAGAATGAAATTATTAAAAGAGAAGTTGATCGTTTAAAAAATCAGAATGATGGTGTCGAATATTTGATGAACAAAGTATCACGACAAAAGCAAACTTTGAAAAAATATAAGAATGAGATCATCAATAAGAATAAAGAAATCCTTAATAAGAACAGGGAGCTCAATAAACTCAAGATCAAACTGAATAATCTCAATTCGGATGGTGCTAACAAGCGAAGAAAAAAGTCATCACCATCACCAACTAGCAATCCTAATATGTTGGATACATTGGGTTTATTAGCTTCACAGGTCTTGACAGAAGAAGAGAAGTACGATAAGAGCCTGACCAACAGTTTCCCAAGATGAAATTTAGTACTTGCTCTTAACAATAGGTCAAATTGTCGGGGAGGAGTAGTTCCCTTCTTTTTTTTATGCATGTATTATTAACACAGATGTTTTTATGTCCGTTTTGTTTTATGACTATGATTATTCTGTAGTATGTGTTTTCTTTTTGTATATTCATATCATATTACTAGATACGGATAAATGTTTTCAATGATAAATAAGAATAAATAGATAATAAATAGGGTGGGTGATATAAATAGATAATAAATATTATGAGACAGTCCTTCCTAGCACCGGGCCGGTACCAGCTAGGCATTAGTTAACCCTCTTGAACTGTCTCCTCTAAAAAAGTGGGACGTTTTTTCTTCTGTAATTGTGATAACTTATCATATTCACCAGATATGATTCTTTCAATGATCAAATTATCACGGGCTTTAATTTCTTCTTGTGTCTTGCCGACATTTTGCAATTTATTAATTGCCTCTTCATTTGAATAATTGTCTTCTAATGCTCTTAATTTCAATTCTTTTTCAGCCCATTCTTGAATACCATCCTGATCTTTGAAAAGATGAATCCCAATCAACAATAACAACCCAGGAACTAACCCATAATATGATAGTTTTTCCCACCCTTCTTCATCATTAGCCCTGACAATCTTCCATTTAACAGTACCATCTTTATCCGCATAAGGGACCTTGTCAATAATATCACTAGCAGCACCGTTTTCAAGGCTAGGAACCAATTGTTCTAAATCTGCATAGTTTTGGGCATATAATTGTGCCTCTTTTTCGCTCAAAGTGAACCATTTCCACAATGGAATCTTTCTGGATGCAGATAACAAGGATAATTGGGCAATCTTATGAAGTTCTAAATCACTTGGTTGACGTGGGGTACCATCCTCATTTTGGTACAACCTTGATGCTGGTGGAAGAGAATCAATCAAGTATCTAATATCTTCCTCAACACGATTTTTGTAGGCCAAACTTGCACGACTTTGATGGAAACCTCGAATTGAAATTGGATTCAACAGGACCCTTGATCTTAAACAACTTTTAAGCATTGCAGATTGTGATAAATTCACTATTATAAAAGCTGTGAATCTCCTTAATTTCTTGTTTTCGCTTTTTCCCCTCCAATAAAGTTTTAAACTTCAGAATCGCGAAATCTGAAAAGTTGGCTCACAAAAGTTAACAAAACATGACAGGGAAACTTTACAATTCACTTACAATTCAAAACATTGACACAAGGTCTTTGCTAATTAGTAGAAATACAAATACAAATACATATATTTTTTTTTAGTAATAACTTTCAAGTATTGAACGAAATAAAAAATAGTAGAAAAAAAACCACACAAAAAAACCCACCACTTAGAGAACACCAAAGAAAAAAGATGTTTCGAATCTAAGTGTTCATATAAGTTGATGGATCAACACCACCTTCTGGGAATTCGGCAATTTTAACATCGAATCTCTCTTGAATTTTGGCCAGAGTTTGTTCATCTTCCTCAGTGGAAACAAATGAAACTGATAAACCTTTGGTACCAAATCTACCAGCTCTACCAACTCTATGCAAATATTGATCAGCTTCATTTGGTAAATCATAGTTAATAGCCAAGTTAATACGTTCAATATCAATACCTCTACCAAAAACATCAGTAGAGACACAGATTCTCTTTGAAAAATCTTTAAATGACTTGTATCTAGCAATTCTCTCCTCTTGTGGAATACCTGAATGAATGGCAATAGATGGGAAATTTGAAGCGTTCAAGATTCTATTCAATTCGTTGGCTCTAGCAGTTGATTTAACAAAGATGATGACTTGATTGAATTCTAAAGAATCCAATAATTGAGCTAAACGACGGTTTTTCTCCTTTTCGGTTAATTTGATGTAGAATTGTTGTAAACCGTGTAAAGTTAATTTAGCTTCATCATCAACGTAAATTTCCAATGGATTTTGTAAAAATTTCTTACAAATTGGTCTGATTTCTTGTGATAAAGTGGCAGAGAAGAACATGACTTGCTTTTCATGTGGGGTTGCTCTAAAGATTTCTTGAACATCTCTTCTCATATCAACAGCTTCCAAGACTTTATCACACTCATCGATGACAAAATGTTTGACATTGTTCAAACGAATATATTTTTCTCTTAATAGAGCGTTCAAACGACCTGGTGTGGCAACAACAATGTGTGGAGCAGTATCTTTATTCTTCAACAATTCTGCATCTTTTTTGATGTCAGTACCACCATAGAAAACAGCAGTTCTAACGTCTGGCATATATTTGGAGAATCTTTGATATTCATTACGGATCTGATAGGCCAATTCTCTGGTATGACAAATGACAACAGTAGAAATTTCACCTGGAACAGGATCTAATTGTTGTAAAGTTGATAAAACGAAAACAGCAGTTTTACCTAAACCAGATTTGGCTTGACATAAAACATCAGTACCATGGATGGATTGTGGGATACAAACTTGTTGGACTTTTTATCGATTGTTAATAACTCTGTAAGGATATAAGGTTTTGAAAGAGTATGCCTCTCTTTGATATTTATCTTGTTCATTAATTGCTCTGAAGTGACTTTTCTTTATCTTTGAGGAAGAAGGGAAATATATAAAAAGGGGTATCAAAATATGAATGTTAAGTCTGTCAAGGATCATGCGGGGCATCATGAGACTGGTTCAAACATCTTCTCTGACGCTGAACATCCACATGACTCCCAATAACATCAAAAGAACGAAAAATGAAGATTGGAAAATATAACACATCTCATTTACTTGAATGAAAAAAAAGGTGGATGAGAAGCATAAAAAGAAACACCATCTCTAACCAACAGAAAACACGATGCTTGAACTCCTTGAATTGCATGACACAAAGTTGAAGGAAGACACCAGTCTAGTCCGTGCATCATACTTTTGATCCTTCCTATGCAATTGAGCCTGTTTCTCTTTGACAAGTCTGAAGCCAACCATTCAGCCCCTTCTAGAGCAATTGAACGTAAAGAATAAAATAATCAATGAGGGCAGTCTTAAAAACAGAAAAAAAGAAACACTAAAAAACACTAACCTTCTGAAGGATGTTCGAAACCACAATCAACAATAGCTCTTGATAATTCAGGTTTTAATAGGAAATCTTTGAAACCAGTTGAATGGACACCGACATAAGAACCTTTTTTATCATCGCCAGCTTCTTTGGCAGCGGTGGTGGATTCTTCCACGACGTTATCTTCTGGTTCGGAGTATTCCAATAATTCTTCTTCACCTTCGTGTGACATTTTTACTTGATATTAAAACTGAGTGTTTATCTCAAAGTTTTTGTTTGGTTTGTTTACTTGATGGTATTTTCCATTTTCCAATTTCTCGAAGTAATTTTTTTTTGCCCCCCGAATGGGAAAATTCGCGAAATATTGCTCCTACCGGTCTGATATTTACCCCTTGATCGCTATCAATTTCATACTGAAATGTACCCATGTGAAATCACCAATCACAAAGAGTTATTCAATAATTGATTGATTGATTGATCTGATTGAATTATCTGGGTGAACTGAATCTTGAACCTCAGGTTGTGAATACTCATCAGTATGCCCAACCCGTACCTTTACCTGTACCTGTGCTAACTAGTAGAGCAAGATACCTGAGAGGCTATTTTACATGGTTGATTATTTGCAGTTATCTCAATCAAAATCACTCTAATATCATGGACCTTTTTCGATGTATTCGATGCGTGGTTTTTAGAGTTATGTGGCTCGTCAGTCTGCTCTAAATAATGCCCCATATTCTGATTGAAATTCGTTTCATACGATTTGTACTGTGAACTGCAGCTAATACTAAAGGTCTGAGTACCATCGAGTCTTAGGGATTCCTTCGTAATTGATTGTGTTATCAAAGATTTCACCTGTTTGTAATAAATCTAATTTCAGCGCCATCTTCATGACATCAACGGTCTTTCTGTCAGTTCCACTCATTGGTGTATTTAAATGATCATCCACGAAGGCTTACCTGGCAGGCATCGGAGACTCAACTGTGTATTGATGAAAGTATTTATTCCAGTTGCAGTCTTCAATCTATAATTGATTTTTCTTCTACTTTTCACCTTGTAAATCTTCTAGTGTCATCTATGAAGATAAGCCGCTATACACTAAATCTCCGGACAAACTACAAATCGCAATAGCTTGAAATGCATCGCTATAGAATAACATCAACTAGTTCTCTAATGTCTCTATATGTTCATAATCACCGTAACCAACATCAATTGATGTATTTTTAAAGGGTTCAGCCAATACTAGGCATCCTATTGGCCAGGATCCCTTTTTGATAAAGAAAATTTCTGTTGCATGTTCAACTTCTGTGGGTACCACATCGATTCTTGGCACCTTATCTATAAAATGATTCAATGCCTCTTGTTCAAACTGCAATTGTACAATCATTGAGCTGATATAATACCAAGGAAAGCTGTACGTATTCAAGTTTACAGTAATCGAAGGGTAATAATGACTTATGCCACTAAAAACCCTTTAAAGATCGTTGACGTCTCCAGAGTTGACCAGGCTACTGCAGATGAGATTCTAGAAGGCTTCACCACTCAAGGTTTCCTATTCGTTGATGGTCATGATTTCACTCAAGAAGAAGTTGATCATTATTTTGAACTAAG
This sequence comes from Taiozyma yuanshanica, assembly GCA_030569295.1. Lineage (NCBI taxonomy): Eukaryota > Fungi > Ascomycota > Saccharomycetes > Phaffomycetales > Wickerhamomycetaceae > Taiozyma > Taiozyma yuanshanica. The sequence goes on from JAJMKP010000011.1 coordinate 182,938, forward strand.
TAAAGAGTTCTTTGACCTACCAAAAGAAGTTAAGGATAAGTTCAGCATTGATCACAATGATTGTGGTTATACTACGTTCAACCAAGAAAATTTGGACCCTTCTTTACAAAAGAAAGGTGATCCTAAAGAAGCCTTCAACTTTGGTCAATTCAACTTTATAACTGGTGATTGTAATAGAGATCAACTACCAGAAATGTTCCAATATGGTACGGAGAATTATGAGTTTATTCGTACAATGACAAAGAAGATGTATTCTTTAAGTGCAAGAATCTTGAATCTGTTAGCTCTTGGTCTTCAAATTGATGAAGCTGCTGGTGGTGCTAATTGGTTCAGTGATAGACATCGTCCAGAAGGAAAATCAATGACATCGATGAGAATGCTGCATTATCCACCTGCATCAAAAATAGATGCTGATATGGATGTCAGAGCCGGTGCCCATACTGACTATGGTTCAGTTACTCTACTGTTCCAGCAAAAAGGTGAAGAAGGTTTGGAATTATTCGACATGACTGGAACTTGGAGACCAGTTCCTCATATTCAATCACCAAATCCAAAATATATCAAACAAGGCAAAGCAGCCCCTATTGTTGTCAACATTGCTGATCAATTATCATATTGGACGAATGGAATCCTGAAATCTACTCTACACAGAGTTAAACTTCCAACGCAGGGCGTTGATAGATACTCTATTGTGTTTTTCTTTGATGCCGAAGATGATGTCAGATTAACTCCTATCCCAAGTAAGATTGTCGAAGCTGCTAGAAAAGAAGCAATTGATCCAAACAAAAAGGACACGGATTATATCACTTCTAGAGAATACTCCGAAAAGAGATTCAGAGAAACATACGTCAGCGGTCATTAAGTAGGTGTTTGAACAAATGTATAAATAAAAGAAATCAAAAACTTTTTTTTTCATAGAATATAAGAATCATTCATCGTCCTCTTTATCCCCAAGGTCACTGTTTAACCTCCCAGCAGATGGGAAGGCCACATCAGCTGATTCCAAGGTTGTATCATTTATTGTAACTATCTCTTGGTCGTTGTCATTAGCCACTTCAGCATTAAGTTTCTGAAATTTTTGCTCGTCCAATTTTTGATAATCACCTCTTGGATTCACCATTTGTAACTGTATAGCATCGACTCTTTCATTATTCTCATTGTCAACTAGTGGGCCATGGAAATTATCTCTACCCCAAAGAAACCATAAAGTGGTGATTAACGATGCAAACCCAATAAATACAAGCGAGGCATAATTCATGCTCCTCCCAGTGACAGGTAATTGTGGAGGGAGGCTCAAAACAAAGATAGTAAAGAGTAGCCATATCGTACTCAGAGCATTGATTATAAACCCAATGTACTTCAGTTTGAAAGCTGCCCCTCTAACTTTTCGGCGTCCACCCAACACCGAGCTAACAATTGGAATTAAGGCTGCAGCACATAATGATATGACAGCAGCACCCACAAAGGCATTAAATGCTGCACTTGAGACTAGTGACAAAAGACCTAAGAAGTAGGAGACACCCATGGATAAATAAACAGCATTTTTAGGGACTTTTGATACCGAACTTTGATCAACATAAGTCCATAACTCACCATAAGGAAGTGCACCATCCCTACTCATTGAATAAACAGCTCTTGAAGAAGTTGCAATTGACCCAATGCCTGAAAACAACAAATTTCCAATGATCATAATAACCAAAAAGAATGAAACGGTATGCGATCTCGTGGCTAACTTGAATATCAACACGATGGGCATGATTCCGCCTTTGTTGTCGTCAACTAACTGAGAAATATCTGGCAACACAGCTAGAATTGGAATTAAAAAAATGAATCCGGCACCACCAGCCAATAATACAGCTAATACTAAACCTCGTGGGACACTTCTTTCTGCCTCTTTGACTTCTTCACTAATAGCAGGTAATAAACCAAACCCTTGAAGCATGAAATTTGCTTGCTGAAACCCAATGATGAAAGCCATTGGCACACTCCATCCTGATCTTGAATTATCAAAATGTGTGAAAATATACTTCAAGCCATGATATTCCTTAGAAAACAGTAATAATAGAATATCAATGAATAAAATGGCATAAATTATCCAATAGACACAGACTTTATTGATTAACTCCATGTGTCTACTGAATCTCAAATTAACAATACCACACACAGTGACCACAATATAAAAGACAACAACTGTCAATATCCCATCAACTTTGTAATCTTCATTTAGAATACCAAACACCGATAAGATGAATTGAGCACCTGCAAAAGTAATAGAGATACTCATGGTCCAATTCCCTATCAACAAGAAAAACCCGGTGAACCACGAGCATATCAGACTGTATTTGGGATTAGCAATAATTGCAGCACCACCATGAAGCTCTATAGGATATTTTGAGGAGATTTCTGCCAGTGATAAGGCACATAGGATAGAAAAGAAGTAAACAATCATATACCCACCCATTATTGTGGCAGGCCCGCCATCTATAAGCACGTTCCCCATTGTGGTGCCCAGACTTAAAGGAGCACTCATCAGCCCAAAACCAAGTCCAATAACTGATGTGATGGTCAAGTTCTTATCTAACTCCTGTTCATATTTGAAACGTTCAGTATGGACTGCATGATCAACCATATCATTTTCGATAGTGTCTTGGATATGCGTAAAAAGTCTGTTTGTTAGCGAGTGCTCATTTGTGCTATTTCTCGACTCCTCCATAATGCGACTGGTGGTTTTTACAGTCTATTGCAATCCTGATGTTGTCTCTTGAAGCGTTTGAAGTCGTTGAACCAGCCCATCAGTCTCCACGTAGACACCATTAAAATCGAACCTCATCACGAAAAAAAAATTATTGCGTAGAAACTAGCACAAGTACTAGCAATTACTGTGTAACAACAGCATTATTACCTGAACGATGAGTGATGAACTATACGATGAGTGAGTAGAATGATCGTTATTGCTCTGCAATTTATGCTAACCAAGTGGCAAGGTTTGGTAACCTAATAGGAGACCCACTGGATTCAGATGCTGAATCCTCAGATGAAGAAAGCTTCCAATTCCAGCACGAACATTCTGATGATGAAAGCGTGAAAGATTCTGATGAGAAACAAGAGAACAGAATCATTCTTCAGGAGGATAAGCAACATTATTCCACCATGGCTGAAACTTTTGGCGAAGGTGTCGAAACTATTGTCCAAACATATGATACACAATCCATTAATGAACCATTAGTTAAGCCATCCATTGAAAAAATCACCAAGATCCAAGAGAAGAAACTCCCAAGAACAACATATTCTAAAGAATACCTTGCTCAGCTGCTTGATGTTCCTTCAAGAGTGCGTAATGTTTCCATTGTTGGCAGTTTGAACTCCGGTAAGACATCTTTCCTTGATACGTTAATCCTTCAGACACATGAATTGAAATCCCAATCCAAAAAATATTATAAAAAGCTGCGTTATACAGATAATACCAAACTGGAGACTCAGAGGGGTATTACAATGAAGGCATCCCCTATATCGCTATTACTGCCTAACCTCAATGGTGCTTCCACTGTCCTGAATATTATAGACACACCGGGCCACATCAATTTCACAGATGAAGTTTCCATTGCTCAACGTTTGACTGATATATCTATTGTGATAATTGATGTTGTCGAAGGACTAACTATAGGTGCCCAAAAAGCTATAGATAATGCACTGTTGAACAATTTACAGTTGCTGTTTACAATCAATAAACTTGACAGATTGATCTTAGAATTGAGACTGCCACCGCAAGATGCTTACTATAAGATAAGAAATGTTATTGATCAAGTGAACACTTACATTCAGGAAAATCAGTTCATGGATAACTATCAACATGCAACAATCTTCGCTCCAGATCTGAATAATGTTGTCTTTGCCTCTGCGGATCTAAACTTCATCTTTACACTGAAATCATTTGCTCAACTATACTCTGAGAGAACTGGCATTGAAATCAATATCGAATCATTTTCTAAGAGGCTATGGGGTGATATTTACTATAATCAAAAAGCCAACAAATTCTCCAAGAATGGCGAGAAGAGATCATTCATTCACTTCATCCTTGAACCAATCTACAAGACTGTGACGCAGACTCTGACAAAGTCACCGGATATTTTGAGAAAGTCCCTATATGAGGCATATGGTGTATCAATCTCCAAAGACTTATCGAGATCCGATCCACAGCATCTACTAAAGGAAACGTTCAAACAAATATTTGGAGACTCAAGAGGGCTTGTTGACGCGCTTGAAAGGTTGAATTCACCAGAAACCCATTCCAAAACTTCATTATTCACGTCGGGTTTTGATGAAATTTCTTCCCAGATTAAAAAGAGCTCCAAGGATGGCCCTTTAATTGCTCATATTTCTAAGATGATTGAAAACAACTTAGCACTACTTAGGGTGTTTTCAGGTTCTATAAAGAGAGGTGATGAGATTAAGATCCTTGGTGAAAACTACAACGATGACGATGAAGATTTGGAAGTGATCAAAGTAGAAGACTTATCTATTCCTTGTGGTAGATATAATATACCTGTTGATGAAGCCTCAGTGGGTTCAATTGTGCTACTTGGTGGTGTTGATATCATTTCTAAATCAGGGACAATTTTCCACAATGACAACGACTCCGACCTATCCATCTTCAAACCGGTTGACTATTTGACCAAAGCTGTTTTTAAAGTCGTCATTGAGCCTCAAGTTCCATCGGAACTACCTAAACTGTTAGATGGTTTGAGAAAAATTAATAAGTCATACTGTGGAGTTGACATTAAAGTTGAAGAAAGCGGTGAACATGTGATATTTGGCTCCGGCGAACTGTATCTAGATTCTTTATTGTATGACCTAAGAGACATAACTGAAATCAACATCAAGGTATCGGATCCGATTACCAAATTTTCAGAAACTGTTGTGGATAGCTCATTCACCAAGATTTCAATAAAGTCACAAAATGAACAAAACGAAATCACAATAATTGCTGAACCTCTTGAAGAAGGTTTGGCTACTGATTTAGAAAAGGGAAAAATTCAAATTGGAAGAAGATTCAATAAAGCTTTAAGAGAGAAGTATGGTTGGGATTCTTTAGCGGCAAGATCTCTCTGGAGCTTCGGTCCAGGTACGACCGGCCCAAATGCTATTCTTGATGACACCTTAGATGAGGATGTCGATAAGGATCTATTGAACAATTCCAAAGACTCCATTGTTCAAGGTTTTCAATGGGCTGTTAAGGAAGGCCCACTTGCTGACGAATCTATAAGAAACGTGAAATTCAAAATTATTGATGCCAAATTATCGGATGTCCCACTACAACGCAGTGACGGTCAAATCATCCCAATGGTTAGAAAGGCTTGCTACTCTGCAATCTTGACTTCATCTCCAAGGATCATGGAACCCGTATATTCGTTTGAAATCATCTCAACGTCGCAGACGATTCAGATAATCGAACATATTGTTGATAAAAGAAGAGGTGCAGTTCTCAAAGATGAACCAATCTCAGCTACCCAGCTGTACAAAATACATGGGTTTGTCCCAGTTATCGATTCCATTGGTCTTGAAACAGATATCAGAGTCGCTACGCAGGGTCAAGCTCTCGTTTCATTATATTTTGAGAAATGGACTGTTGTTCCTGGTGATCCTTTAGACAAGAATGTGGAGATTCCAAAGCTCAGACCGGCTCCTATTAACAGTTTGGCAAGAGACTTTGTCATGAAAACTAGAAAGAGAAAAGGTCTGAATGGTGAACCAAGTTTGGCCAAATATATTGATAGAGAACTTGTGGATTCGTTAAAGGAATTGGGATTCTTGAGTTGAAAGAACATATATATACGATTCTTTTGTACTATATTGATAAAATCCTTTGTATTATACAGAAACATGCAAAATCTAACCTCTGTTACGTTTACTCTTACCTGGACGTCTAGCAGACTTACCCTTCATTTTACGAGTTGAGAAATCTGAGATATCAGCAGATGAAGCAGCATCGTTTTTTCTTTTAAATCTCTTCATACCACCTTGACCGTATTTAGCATTTTTGGCCGTTCTCTTAAAATTTGGCTTTTGTCTTTTTTCTTTACGTTCATCAGAATCAGCTGTAGCTTCTTCAATGGCAATATCGAAGGCATCACCGGAGATTTCATCATTCTGTCTCTTTCTCTTTAAACCTTTAATCTTTTCAAGCGTATCTCTTTTTTGTTTTTGACGTTCTTGTAAAGTGGCGTTTTGAACTTGTTTACCAAACTTCTTCAATTCTCTTTGTCTTCTAGCTTCAACTGAAGCTTTCTTTTCGGATGCTTCCTTCACTAATTTAGCTTTTAATTTATCCATATGTTCATCTGATTTAACCATTTCAGCGAAGAAATCTTGTGGTCTAGTAAATGGAACTTTCAATTTCAGTAGTTTGGAACGACCTTCAAGAGCAGCTTCTAATGATTGTTTATAGAATGCTAATTCACGCTCAGTATCGTCATAGATGTCTTTAATTTCCTGCTCAACAGCTTTTGATGACGTTATTGATTGATGTTCTTGGAATGAATGTTTGCCCCATGGTAATTCAATACGAGCTAATGCCTCTTTTAGAGCAGCAACATTATTAACGGTTAATTTGGTATGTGGAACAATATCAGCATCTGAATCCACTTCAACGTCAGATAGTGGGATATCTTCTGCTTCTTCTTCCGGTTCTGCTTCTGCCTCCTCTTCGTGTTTGTCATGCTCATCTTCATCATCTTCTTCGTCCTCAGATTCAGATTCACTGTCACTTCTAGCTAGTTTCTCTAGATCTAAAAGGTATTCTTCTATTTCTGAGTCATCATCTTCTGCAATTTCAACATCAGAGTCTTCACTATCGTCTTCTTCAGCTTTTTCTTCATCTTCTTGTTCCCCTAACTTAGATTGGATAGCTTTCTTCAATTTTCTTTGATCTTTCTTTGATAAGACATCACTCTGATATGCATCAGATTTGGCCTTTTTGGCAGCTTTAATGTTTTTGGTTTTTGGTTTAGCTGGTAATTCATTTTCCTCTTCTTTTTGTTCAGCGAACTCTGCTTCTTCATGTGCTTCTTTCTCAGCTAATAACTTAGCCTTTAGATCTTCTTTAGTGATAGTTTTTGGACCTGAAGATTGAACAGCTTCTTTCTGTTTCTGAAGCTTTTGCTGCTTTGCCTTTTCGGATTGCTTCTTGACCTTATCATTGATCAAAGCTTCTTTTAATTTACCATTACCCATCCTTAGAATTATTCTATTTGTAACGATATACGTCTTACAGAGCTTCACTTGTAATTTTTCCTGCTCTAAAATTTTTCTGAAGCGATGAGCTCGTTTCTTTGTGTCCTCTACCGAAAGTTTTTCCAGAAGCCGGGTATCATGCGCGAACTCATTTTATATATCCCCTCGTAGTCATTTCCACCGTAAACAGGGTTTTGAAAGCACAAGAAAGATCTTTGAAAATACGCATTCTAAGCGTATATGGCTTCTCCTGACCTCCACCTTTGAGAAGCAGTAACTGCCATAATGCAGCCTTTGTCATTTATCTTTTTACCCGTTATTATTATCGTTTCAAAACCGGATTTATCTTGATGCCACCATTTAGGACTGGCTGTGGGGGAAGGGCCCCTATATCCTATACTGTTGAAACACATTATGAAGAGTTAGCTATAGAGAGAACAAAAGTTTACTTGGTGTCTCGATGTTATTGTTTGTTAGCAACTCTAACATAAGGGGGAAGTTATTTGTCAGTTGTCAATGCTTGCTGTGCATAAAGAGCTGGCATCTTGCGTTTATCTGATGAGGGCCCCAAATGACGATTATCACAGCAACAGTTCAGCAACAGTTCAACTGAGTAAGCTGTCCCTTGAAATCAGGTTACTCCCCATGCACATTTACATTATGGTGCGCGAACATGTAAAGCTTAACTCTTCAGTCTCTACAGAATACTAAGCATTCGTATTGGGCTTTATTAGAGAGACTGAACATCTATTCCAGCAACTACCCATAACATTTCTATTTCCTATTCAGTTATAGTCGTGTCCTTCTTAGTTACAAATCCAGTAATATTCAAAACACAACTGATGTGGCGTTACCATATCTTTCAAGTGTTCCTTAAGCACAAGGCACATCGTTAGTATATTTATAATCATTTATCATCCGGCGATAGCGGCGGAGATGGTGAAGCTCAAAAGCTCTAACCTTGATTATGGGTGATTGAGTACTGATTACAAATGATGGTGATCGCCTTCTGTATATAAAGAGCTGACATCTACTCTTCATGTGTGTGTAGCATTGTCAGATCACAAACAAGAAGAGAAAAAAAGCCAATATGTCTGCCTCAAAAGTCTATTTCATTACTGGTGCTAATCGTGGTATCGGTTTTCAAGTGGTTAAACAATTATCAGAAAAAGAACCAAACTCATTAATTATTGGTTCCACCCGTTCAACCGCTCCTAATCAATTAACAAAACTAGCGGAGTCTTCAAAAAACGTCAAGATTGTAACTTTGGATGTCTCCTCCGAAGAATCCATTGCTAAATTAGATGATCAACTGTCTAAAGTCGCACCAACTGGTATTGATGTCTTCATTTCCAATGCGGGTATTGCTGAGGTGGAAACCAGTGATCCATTATTGAAGGTTTCAACTGATGTCTTCTTAAGACATTACCGTACAAACGCATTAGGTCCAATACTTATTACTAAGGTCGTCTATCCATATTTACAAAAGAGACCAACAAAGTTGATTTCATTTACTTCGACACTTGCCGCTACTGTTTCTGGTCCAGTGGTCTTTCCAACTTCTGCTTATGGCCAATCTAAAGCTGCCTTGAATCATTCAGTTAGACTTTTGGCTGCAGAACTGAAAGATGAAGGGTTCACAGTCATTGCGTTACACCCAGGTGTTGTCAATACTGACATGATTGCTGTCGCTCATAAGGTTATAGAAACAAATCCTAGCTTTAAGGAATTCTTGGAGAGTGCTCTCATTTCCCCTGAAGAAAGCGCCGAGAAGCAAATCGAGTTGTATTCCAGATTAACTAAGGAAGATACCGATAAGTTCTTCACCTACGATGGTTCTGTTACTGAATGGTAGATTGACTGGTGTGTAACGACAGATGTATAATGACAGATGTATAACAGTGTATCACTGCAGTTACGGCTGTATAGTGATTATTTTTTTTTTCAATATACTTTTTTCTTTGTTTATACTCTATTTTCAACTGATCCATTGGCTAATAATCATCTATTTTGTTATTGCGGTTAGCTTGCAACTCCCACGTATGGGTCAATTAGAAGCTCATCTTCACATGTGAATATTTTCGAGACACATAATCGCGAATCACTTTATGCGTATACTTCGGGAAATTTCGCGAACTATACGAGAGCTACTCGAGCTCTTCGAGTCAACAAAATTTTTGATAATTTTAAACGAAAAAAGTTCCAATCTAACTGTCAGTAAAAGTTTTGAATACTTTGTTTCACCTTTGGTAAAAGAACTAAAGAATATAACAATGAGTGACAAAGCTGCTAAAGTTAAGAAATTCCTGAGTGTTTTCCCAGAATTGGTTGAAGAACTAATTCAACCGTTGAGAGATTACGGTATGCCAGAAGAAAGTATCAAATGGTACACTGATAACTTGAACTACAATACTCCAGGTGGTAAACTGAACCGAGGTATCTCAGTTGTTGACACATATGCCAGTTTGAAAGGCTTAAAATCATTCCAAGATCTTCCAATTGAAGAGTATAAGAAAATCTCTGTTCTGGGTTGGGCAGTGGAGTTATTACAAGCTTACTTCTTAGTCGCTGATGATATCATGGATCAATCAATCACCAGAAGAGGTCAACCATGTTGGTACAAAAAGGAAAATGTTGGGGATATTGCTATAAACGATGCCTTCATGTTAGAGTCTGCTATTTTTGTTCTACTAAAGAAATATTTCAAAAAAGAACCATACTACGTTGACTTATTAGAACTATTCCATGAAGTCACTTTCCAAACTGAATTGGGTCAATTGCTTGATTTGATCACAGCTCCAGAAGATCATGTTGATTTATCCAAATTCTCATTAAAAAAACATTCATACATTGTCATTTTCAAAACTGCTTACTATTCATTCTACTTGCCAGTTGCCTTAGCTATGTACGCTGCTGGTATCCATGATGAAAAAGATTTGAAACAGGCCCATGATGTCTTGATTCCATTAGGTGAATACTTCCAAATCCAAGATGATTACCTAGATTGCTTTGGTAAGCCAGAAGATATTGGTAAAATTGGTACTGATATCCAAGATAACAAATGTAGTTGGGTTATCAATACTGCTTTAAAAATTGCAACTCCAGAGCAAAGAAAGATCTTAGACGAAAACTATGGTGTTAAGGATGCTGAAAAGGAAAAAGTTGTCAAGGCCTTATTCAATGAATTAGATATCCAAAAGATCTATCATGAATATGAAGAAAACATTGCCAAAGAATTAAAGGAAAAAATTGCTAAAATTGATGAATCAAGAGGTTTCAAAGCTGAGGTTTTAACCTTATTCTTCAACAAAGTCTACAAACGTTCTAAATGATCTGCTTAACAGTGAGATATTTTGTTTCATAAATCTTGGTTTTAGTACTCAATAGCGCCATATACTATATAATCAAAACTGAGATACTTCTACGTATAAGACATATTTCTGTAGACTTTGTACATTTAAATTTCATAAATAACCAGACTAAATTGATAGTACCTCTTTTCACCATAATGATGTCTCAATTGGTTCACCACCAGGCTAGAAAAAAAAAACTGTATAACTGTAGGAATATTTTGATAAGAACTTCATCACAATTGATAATGTAACTGTTCAATTAACTTTTTTAATAGGAATTACTAACAACTTAAACATATTTCTTCTTCCTCTTCCTCTTCTATATGTTGTTTTCTTTTGCTGTTCATGGGTTAAGCATCTTAGACGTTGACTCTTTCCAATTCTTCTCTACCAGCTTTGGTATATAAGTACTCGTTGTAGTCTCTGGCTTGAACCCACCATTCCCAAATGATGACACCTGGAACGATAACGAAGAAAGCTTGGTTCTTAACTCTTCTGAAAACGTTGAAGACAGCATTATGAGCAGCACCTTTTAGAGGTCTTTGAGCAAATGGTGAAACAGCATAAGAAGTAATACCTTTTTGAGCTGGGGAACCTAGAGAACCCCACCAGCCCATGTAAGCTTTAGCATTTGGAGCACCACCCATTTTGATTGATAACTAACGTGTTCGGTTTATAAATATTAATTAAGTATAGCTCCAAACGTTTTAAGATTTTCTCTCATTTTTTCAGTTCGAACGAAACCACTTTTTGACTGATTTTTATTGGCTGATCTTCACCGAGGTGATTCACATGACTTTCACGTGACTTCCACGTGAGGCAAAATTGTTCACCGACTTTCGCGCTTTAAAAAAATACGTGATCAGAATTTAATCAGCCATGTTAAAATTGAAAATTGAAATTTTTAAGGGACTTTTTTTAATGAGGAACTTTTGACACAAAGCGGCTGATCCATTAATTGTTGGTTTTTTCCCCTGTCCAGTATCTAAACCTGCTGGAAAACTGTGATTGGGATACACAATTGAGGTCTGCACTCTCCCTACTCGGCCGCTATTTCACAAACGAACCTCTGCGTGCTTATTTTTGTGGTTTATTCAAGCAGCCTACTTTTCATTCATTTCCATCTAAGCACTTCCAAAGCATCCAACCCACATATCAGGGTGCTTCAATGTCGGTGGACTCACTGGGCACCAGTGCTAAAAGAAGAATCCGCGATGAAGATTCTCTTGAATCATCCATTTCCTCCGAATTGGTTCCTGACTTCACCTCACTTGAATCCAGATTGGCTTCCAATTCACTAACACAGATCGATGAACGACAAAGCGAAAGGGAAGAAACAAGTCTTGACAATAGTGATTCAGAAAATGATTATCTAAGATTTTTATCCCCATCTTCTAATGCAGCTAGAATGAGAAATCAGAAATTGCCTCCTATCTTAACAGAATCCAATGCTTATAAACTTCGGAAGGCAAAGCCCTTTAATCAACTACAGGACGTTCAACCATCAAAATCAAAATTGACAAGAATCTTTTCCGAAAATGAAACCAGTAACTTCAATTCAGAGAGTGGTAGACGAATGTATGACGATAATCGTCATAGACCCTACAAACTGAGGAACACCAATTCGAACACCAATTCGCCAAGAACAGGCTCCAGCTATAGCCTTCAGCCAATGAGAAGTTTTTCCACTCATTCTAGACCTATACAGCCAGAAAATCGCGAGGTCTCCGACATGATGGATGAATATGTTCCAGATTTTGACTTCAGCCTGGTCGTTAACAAATGGGCGAATGACACTAGTGAAGGGTTTTCCACTGATAACTCGTTTGATTCCTCCTCAATCCTTGATAGTCTCCCATCATCTGCTATTTCAGGACCGCATACTCCTCTTGGTACTTCCCATGCTCAAGTCAGTCCAGTTTCTGTTCCTGCTCCTGCTGCCAAAACTGGTTATCACAATATTTTGGATACAGAAGAGATAATTTCATCCAAGTTACCTCAAGACTTTACTGACTTACCTTTCTCTGTCAGAAGGAAAATAATTGCTGGCCTATCCCCGTACGGTGATGCAGATACGATTTCTAAGGTGGTGAAGAAAAGGTTAAAAAAGAAACCAAAGTCATCTCCTGCCTTACAATTCTTGTCCAGTTTCAGTGAAAGATCAGCTAAAACGACAGATGAGGGTAACATAATTTTGGGTCATAAAGTTGGAAAGATTATTGGTTATGGTGCTTGGGGTGTTATCAGAGAGTGTAAATCAACAACTGATGACCGAATCAGGGCGATCAAGGTGATCCGTGCCAAAACTGATGAAGTCAAACGATATTTCAAAAGAGAGACTGACATATGGGGAGAGTTGAAACATCCAAATATCCTCCCACTAATAAATATTAAAGTGGACCAAAACTCTATATTTTGTTTAACAGAGAAAATCACCGGTGGTACACTTTTTGATCTAGTCTCCGCTTGGGGTCTTTACGATGGACCCAAGAAGATTAGCATTGAGTCACGATTATCATTGACCAAACGCTATGCGCTCCAGATAATTGATGGTTTAACATACATGCATTCAAGAGGGATTGTTCATGGTGATGTCAAGTTGGAGAATTGTTTGATTGATAAGAATGCAAGAGGTACCAAGGTTCTGATTTGTGACTTTGGTATGAGTTTAAGGTTCATGAAACCAATTGATTCTGATGACGATATTAATATTGGTCCGCCATCTCATAGCCAAAAAATCAGAAGAAGGCCGTCGATTCCTAGATCATTTTCAGGTACCAAATTATCGAGTACTTCTCCAAAGTCATTACAAAAAATTGTCACAAGCAAAAGGCAAACCCATGATGATACCAAGCTAAATGTTCAACTCACCTCTACCTCAACTGGTAGCATTTCTGGTCAAATTCTGTTCACGCCTCAACCTTTTGAGTTCAAGAAAGACATAAAACAAGATTCAAATTTACCTCATTCACACATTGGCTCCTTGCCTTACGCTTCCCCTGAACTTCTGGAATCTTCACCGCCTCCATTAGGACCATCAGCAGATATCTGGGCGTTTGGTGTTATGCTGTACACTATGATAGTTGGAAAGCTTCCTTTCCAACACACTTATGAACCAAGATTGAGAGCTATGATTCAAGCCAATAAGTTCGATACAGAAGCACTTTGGAAAGCAACCAAGGAGAACAAGTACATCTATGATGCCGTTAGAGGTGCGATGACTACGAGTCTAACCAAGAGGCTGAGCTTAAAAGATATTAGGGACCTCCTTCAAAAGGCATAAGAAAATTTTAGACCATTTCTTTGATCTGCCAGAATTGTACTGTATTTTATTTATTTTTGCATTCACATTATCGATTTTTTTGCATTCGTTACATATTCATTCATTTTTATTTATCGCAACTGGAATCTTTTGTTTCAATTTTTTTCTTTTTTGGAGATTAGCATTATGAGATGACCCGTTCAGTATAGTTTACGTTCATGATATAATTATTAATGACAAATTTTCTATAATTCTTCTAGTTGTATATCATCCGCAGCTTGACATATCCAGCAATATTATAGTATGTATTGGGACATGATGTGAAAAGTTCTTATGTGAATGCTTCGTGTAGAAGTTATTGCTTGGACGGTAGAAGGTGGATGATAGTATTAGAAACCTACAATTCTGCGATACTGCAGTGAATCATCGAAAGATGTTATCATCGATTTGTATTGAGCTCAAATCGAGAGTCGGAACCAGCATGAGTACTAGATACCAATCTGCAGGAGACGAACATACCCAGCTGGTTCAGAAGAGTTTATATACCCCTCATATAGCTTCCAACAGCTAGCAGCCAGCGTCTTACCACCTTTAGCTCCATATGACCTTGATTAATATGGCACAACTTGTGCCGCTAATATCGTGTTAAATAAGACAGTTTGCCGCGGCAAGAAATTTTCCGTGGTTCTTTTTGCAAGTAAAATAAAGCTTAGTTAATATAGAAGAGTTAGAGATTTCACTAAATTTCCCGTACATTTCCACATAAATATATATTAGTTATATATATAATATATATACTAATTTAATTAGTATCTTCATTGAGAGATAATATAATATAATATGGTAAGGTTCACTAATGAACTCAGGAACTAAGCAGTAATTTATCGTTACTTTGATGTTTAGGTCTCCAGAAGTACTCATGTCAGTCAACCCAATCTCTCGTATTTTGAAACAGTCCAGAGGAATATTTATCGTCTGTTAGAGCTAAATTTCTGCAGATTAATAGATCAGTTAATACTTCAAGCCACCCCACCACTCCTTTTAAAAACCACTTGTTAGCGGCTTGTTGGCATCTGGAACTTCTCGGGTTTATCTTATGCTTACATAATTTATTACGTAGTCTAACAATTGTACGGAGGAGTTTGAGTGGTAATTCTGGCCAACCTACAACCTCATTTAAGTGTTATCCATTAAAACTAAAAGTGATCTAACGTGTGAACTGTTGAGCAATCACCTCAATTGTGAATTTAAGCTATCTGAAGACACTTCTTTTATTACTCATTCATAGATCTTACGCTGAAAGCAGATAGTTTATCGATTAAGGATTATTGACAATTAAACAAACAAATGGCATTATTCTTTAAATCACCGCTAGATTTAGATATCAGATTGGATGGGGAAGATTCTAGGAAACTTGTGGATGTCAAATTGCCGCAAGGTAAGAAAGACAAATATCCATTGTACGAAGATGGTGAGACCATATCAGGACAAGTCACAGTGCGAGTGAAAGATGGTAAAAGAGTGGAGCATACAGGTATCAAAGCACAGTTGTTTGGTACTATTGAGACATCGAATGGCAAAAGAGACGATTTTCTATGTTTAAGTCATGATCTTGCTCCTCCTACTGAACTGGACCACAGTGAGACTTACCCATTCCAGTTTAAAGATGTTGAAAAAAGGTATGAAAGTTATAAGGGAAAGAACCTAAGTGTGAATTACTATGTCAAAATCACAGTTTTAAGAAAGAATTCAGATATTACAAAGTTGAAGAGATTCTGGGTTTACATTTATACCAACCCAACAGACCTGAAAAAGTCAATCAAATTAGATATTGGTATCGAGAACTGCCTACACATTGAATTTGAGTACTCTAAATCAACGTACAGTCTAAAAGATGTTCTCGTGGGGAGAATATATTTCCTTTTGACACGATTGAAAATCAAACATATGGAAATCAGTTTAATCACCCGAGAGACTGTTGGCGTCCAGCCTAATCAACTAAGTGATTCGAGCACAATTAGGTATGAGATCATGGATGGATCACCGGTGAAAGGTGAGACAATCCCAATTAGATTATTCCTTGGTGGTTATGACTTAACACCAACCACAAAGACTAACTTGTTCAATGTGAAGAATTACCTAAGTCTTGTGATAATTGATGAAGATGGAAGAAGATATTTCAAACAGTCTGAGATAGTTCTGTTCAGAAACAAGTGATGAAAATAACATAAATAATAAAAAAAAGAATTTAACGAAAGATTTACAAGTTTACAAGTGTAGTAGTTTATGTTAACAATAGTTAATGCGGTATATCTAATTTTTTCACAAGCTGGTTTTTATTAATAGTTTATTGCTAGTCCGGCTGATGACGTGTTTTTGTTAATCTCTCCGAGATTTACTAGTGACAATAATCCGAAAAGGTTAATAGAACCGAAAGTAGATGCGACACGGCGGACAAAGCCATATAAAGTAGGGACGATTTTCTTGTTTCTATTTTGTTTCTCTCTACCGTTCAAAAGACTGTTATATAAACTGAATTTAAAATGGCTTCCACCGCTACTGTCACTGCTACACAACCTACTTTAAAGCTAAGTGCCAATCCTTTAGAAACCGAAAAATCTGAACTTATCAGAGAATTAGGAAAAAAAGTTTCCAGTCAAACTTATGGTGACTGGAGAGATGACTTCTTAAGAGATGGTTACGTCGTTGTTAAGAACGCTATCCCAGCAGAGGATGCTTTGGCTTACAGAAAGCGTATGTTCGATTGGTTGAAATCTATCAACCCTGCTATTGATGAAAATGATAGATCCACTTGGAAACTGGAAAACTTACCAAAAGGGTCAGGCATTGGATCCTTCTATCAATACGGTGTTTCACATGAAAAATTCTTCTGGGATATCAGACAAGAAAAGGGTTTCAGAGATCAATTTGCCAAAATCTGGGGTACTGATGATTTGTTAGTCAGTTTTGATGCTATTAATGTCTCCTTCCCTGGCTTAAAGGATCCAAATTTAAGAGTAAAACCATGGCCTCATGTTGATCAATCACCTTACAGATCTGGTCTTTCTTGTGTTCAAGGTATTGCTCAACTATCACATTCTGGGCCAAAAGAAGGTTCATTGGTTGTGTATAAGAACTCACAAAAATTTACTGAAGAATTCTTCAGAGATGTTCTAGGCGTTGAAAACTGGACTCCAAAGGACAATGTCCAACTTACAGTCGAACAATTGAAGTGGTTTGAAGAACGTGGCTGTGAAAAATTAAAAGTGGAAGCTGAACCTGGCGATCTAATTTTATGGGACTCAAGAACTATCCATTGGGGTGCTCAACCTGATGAAGATAGCGACATTGTGAGAACCATTGCTTATATCTCATACTCTCCAGCATCATTTGCTACCGAAGATTCACTAATTAAAAAGAGACATGCTTTTGAACATTGGTCAGGTACCTCTCACTGGGCCCATGATAACATCTACACCAGAGTCGAGCCAGCTTTATTAGAAAATGGACAAAGAGACCCTAAGGACACTGGTGAACCAAGAGAGAAACCAGACCTAACCAATGATGATTTATTGAGATTGGCTGGTGTTAAACACTATTAGGTGACGACTTTGGTATTACGTCAACACACCGCATGATGTGTGAAGGGTCCTTCTTTTAAGTAACTATATGGTGGTTTGTATTTTGCTTCTGAGTAATTCTTCTATTTATATTACCCATATATAAAATAATATGTAACTTTAATGTCTTATTCCGTGATAGTTGATCGTAAGATCTTGGTTCAAGTTTGGATTTGATTAGTCGACCATCAAATGGTCTCAGTTCTCGATCGTGTTGGTTATCAGAATTAGTAGACATAGCATATAGTGCTGATAATCTATCATTAGAGGTATATAGAAACTAAACTGAAATGTATATTGGCACGCTAATTGGCAGCAATCAACTTTACGTTCGTGGACAGCAGAAGATCTCATGACTGGTACCTCTTATGTAGTCTCGTGCCATAAGAATCAGAATAACAACGCCACGGAAAAACTTCGGGATATTTGGTTAAGACTACATGAGCTCAAATGTCCGACTGGAAGTACACTCCAAATTCAGAGTCAAGTCCCCAAAAATTATTTTACAATTAATCGAATCACCGATGATGGAAGATACTTATTGAAAGGGGTTATAACTAGTGAGTGTCGATTAGAGTATTCGGGTCCATGAGCGGCTGAAGGTTAAAAATTACAGAATTTATGCCGGAGCGGAATGAAGGCGGGGATAGAATAGAAATGTCTTCCCACTTTAGTATCGGCGTGCGCATTTTCTTTTGCTCTCAATTGGAATTTTGGGTAATTACTTGATTTGACGACCGCATGCCCAAAGTCATGGTATTGCTTCGGTATGATCAAACTCAGAGTATAATATTTACTGTAAACATTGTTGGAAAAGTTATAGAGTCCAGTTTGTGAAAGGCTGATACAGCAGAAAGTCTTGATTGATCTGGAGGACCCGGCTCACAGTCCCGACTCCCGAGAACCCAAACCTGGGGAGCAGCTCAACAAATTGGAGGGCTCTGACAAGTTGACGCGTGGATCAATGCTAGATTTTTTTTTCGACACGCATATGTTTCAGCCTCTTCAAAGTTCAGAAGAATCGGAATAAGATGACCTGAAAACGGCACTATTCTAATGGAAAAATTCCATCAGTCATGAAGCCCGTACTCTAGTCATTGTTGAGTTAAGAGTGTCCCAAGCTTGATGAAGTCCACGAGTAAAACTAGCGACGTTACTATCATTTCTAACTGAGATTGCTTTTTCTCCGATTACATCATGAAGCTACGAAGCCTGAGCCCCCCCCTCGGTGAAACCTGCATCTCCACGGAATATTATCCCTACTTGAAAATCCGCCCACATCGCTCCGCATGAACACACAGACAAAGGATTCGAACTCAAGATCAGTTTTTTGTTCGTCAAACATCCCAAAGATCAAACCCATTTGTTTATTGGGCTGAGTTAGGGAAAAGAGCCATATCAAGAGAAGCAGGATGATCAAAGTGGATTTCAAGGTGTACTATTGACGGTGTTTTGATCTTCTTAAACTTCCGAATATTCATCCAGGATGGGGGGTTTTTCCGTGATTTGTAATTGTGGAGTTGAGGATATCTCATATTCGTCAGCTCGCTCTTCATATAATCCTGCATGAGATCCTCAGCCAGAAGATTTTTATAGAGCTTGGAAAATGGCATTGGTCAAGTACATCATGAGAGGTTTACACTGCTCTAGCAGTTGATCTTATTATATAGATATCATGATGATCCGTCGTTGGTTCTTAATAAGACCTCGGAGCCAACTTGGGCCATTCTTAAGGCTAGACGCCAGTTCTAGAGTTTCTTTTTATGGATCTTAAGCTTCGAAACCTTAAAGCTGTGTTGACTCTGTTGGATGTTCTGAGACTTTTCCCCAAGAATCTCCTGCAATAATACATCGTCAAGACTCAAGACTCAAGACTCAAGACTGAAAGAACTTTTCTCTTGGAATACATCAGATCCACCAACCAAAATCTACTACTATCGCTTGTAGTAACCTCTAGGTCGTTTCATTCCTATCTTTGAGAGTGCTATGGCTTGCGAGTACGTTGTAGGTACCCCAGACTGTCTTGTTTCCCGCTGTAAAGCATCCTGTTTACAGGCTGCTTAAAAACGCTAAGATCATGCATTATATTCCGAAGACTGAGAAATCTGCTATACTGGTACTAAAGCATTCAAATACTAATAAAACTAAATGGTCAATTCTCTCTCAGACTTTCATTATTCGTAACATCTTCTTCGTTACTGATCTTACTTCCTTAGGAATTCTTGGGGTATAAGTGAGTTATATTCAACAATGTTGGACAAGAATTGAAGCGGTAGGCCCAATATTACCTTAAATCATCTGAGAATATCAAGCCCGTAAAAGGCGAACGATCCGCTCATGCTTCCTATCGTTGCCCAGGTCTCAAACCTTTGGGGTGGAGCTGTATTGGTAATCTGGATTAGCTCATGTGTAAATCACGGAGAATTTTTCGAAACGGGCTGTAAAATGAATCATATGTGACCGCATGCAGGTCCTTTCCCACAAAGTTGCATATCAACAAGCTGGAGGTCTCACCTTCGGTACGGGACTTGAAAAGGCAGAGATGCATCGTAATGGTGACAAGGCTCTTCTATAAATACCTGGGAAAATCTCCCTCCATTTGATAAGATTTCAAGTTTGACACTACAGTGATTTCATTTGTTTATCAATGTCTAGTGAAAAATTTGAAGCTATTCACAGAGAATCGGTTGCTCACGACGGTGGTCTCCTTGAAAAAGAAGACCTAAGCTCTAGTGATAGGGATATTAGAATAGATGCTACACATGATAAAATCAATAGCATCCAAAGAGATCCAAACTTCAACTTTGACAAAGAAGTTGAAGAATTAGAAATCTTGGCCTCTCAAGAGAAAGCAAGCAAACCATTCATCACCAAGCTCTTATCATTTGAAAAAGAAGTCAATTTTGAGAATAAGCAGAAGATGGTCTGGCTACTAGGTGCTTTCGCTGCTGGTGCAGGTCTATTGTCAGGTCTTGACCAGTCAATTATCTCTGCCGCTAGAATTGGTATGGAACCTGCTTTGCACTTAACCTCCAATGAAGAGTCGTTAGTTTCTTCTTTAATGCCTTTGGGTGCCGTCTGTGGCTCTATTATGATCACCCCATTGAACGAATATCTAGGTAGAAGAACATCCATCACCATTTCAACTATTTGGTATACCATTGGTGCTGCCATCTGTGCTGGTTCCATCTCACACCAAATGATGTATGCTGGTAGATTTATCTTAGGTGTTGGTGTCGGTATCGAAGGTTGCGTTGGTATTTACATTGCTGAATGTGTTCCAAAGCAATACCGTGGTAACATTGTGTCGATGTATCAGTTGAATATTGCTCTTGGTGAAGTCTTAGGTTATGCAGTCGGTGCTATTTTCTATGAGGTTGGTCACGGATGGAGATACATGGTTGGTTCTTCCCTAGTTTTCTCAACTGCTCTATTCATCGGATTGTTCTTCTTACCAGAAACCCCAAGATATCTTGTTCATAAAGGAAGACACGGTGAAGCTTGGTCTGTCTGGAAACGTCTAAGAGACATCAACGACCCGGAAAATGTTTTAGAGTTCTTAGAAATGAGACAGGTTGCTCTCCAAGATAAAGAAAGAGAAGCCCAAGAATCCAGACTACAAGTAGCTTTGGAACTTTTCACTATCCCAAGAAACAGACGTGCTTTGACCTACTCTCTAATCATGGTTGCATTAGGGCAGTTGACCGGTGTCAATGCTGTCATGTATTACATGTCAACCTTAATGGCAAAGATTGGGTTTTCCACTAAAAACTCTGTCTTTATGTCCTTAGTTGGTGGTGGTTCACTATTGATCGGTACTATTCCAGCTATCTTATACATGGATCGTTTCGGCCGTCGTACTTGGGGTATGAACATCATTGGCTTTTTCATTGGTCTTGTTTTGGTCGCTATTGGCTATAGAATCAATACTAACACAGATCTACCAGCTGCTGAAGGTGTCTACTTGAGCGGTATCATTTTATATATGGGTTTCTTCGGTTGTTATTCATGTTTGACTTGGGTTATCCCATCAGAGTCTTTCGGTTTAAGAACAAGATCTCTAGGTTTGACCTTTTGTTCATCGATGCTATATCTATGCAGTTTCACTGTTACTTACAATTTTTCCAAGATGGAGAAAGCTTTCACTTATACTGGATTAACACTTGGGTTCTACGGTGGTATTGCCTTCTTAGGTATAATTTATCAAGTATTATTTATGCCAGAAACTAAAGGTAAAACCTTGGAAGAGATTGATGACATATTCTCCAAATCTCCTTTTGCCATTGCAAGAGAGAACCTATCCAATTTGAAGCGCGGTTCATTAACTGGTAAATAGGATGCGAGTTCGATAGTACTTTCTATAAATTCCAAATAACTAAATATAGTTTCCTCCAACGAATGATGAAGTTTAACTTTGCTTACTGTAGGGAACCCAACCGCTAATAAGAGAATTGTTTGTGTTTATAGTGCTTGATCTCGGTGCTATACCACTCGTATTGCGGGTAACATTCTTATGCTACAGAATTTCCATTTTTGGGTAAAGAAAGAAAAAAAAAAACACAACAAAAAAATCGAACATACAAACGAGGGAAAATTCCTTTCAAATCGAAAGAACTTCCATCAAAGGCAACTTTTTAATTACTTATTTTCTTCAGGGGAAATCGAATTAAAATCAACAAGATCTGGTTAAGGGAGGATTCATATAATACAGAATATCCACTGAAAGTTTCTTTGCCTGTGTTCCTTTTCCATTTATTGTGTTCAAAGATTTGGCCACAATAAGTTATCTTTGACTGCTCTTTTCATAAACACAGAAAGAAAATAACCCCAGCCCAGCTAGAAAAGGCTTCAAAAAGACCATCAGCTACCATTCAATGAGCTTCGTGCTGCCTTCTTCCTTCTCATGGGGATTCAACCCAAAAATAGAATCCAATGAACAATCAACTAATGGAAAGAATGGTAAACCTGAACAACAAGCGATTAATCCAGAGATTCTAAGCTCATTACAATCCTCAATAGCATCAAGGTCCAAGAAGAGACATCAAGAAGACGATCAAGAGCTTCCATATGTTGTTACACCAAGAAAGTCAAACAATATAAAGAAAGCTGATAGATTCCGTGTTGCTAAGAAAGAATCATCCCACAAAAAATCAAGAAGCGTTCAGAGAATTATCGGTCAACCATTACCTACGCAAAGAATCGTTGAAGTTTTAGATAAGAAGAACCTTCAACAGTTATTGAACAATCTAATTTCATTGCATCCAGAATTAACTCCAGATGTTTATCATTGTGCCCCAAAACCAACAGTTTCGGGTGCTATTGAAATTCTATCCAGTAAAATTGATAACGTGATATCTTCATTGCCATATAAGGTTGATCCAACTTTAGAATATTCATACCTGAGAGTTAAACCAATAATAGAAGACTTTTTGAGCGCTTTAAGTGACTACACATTGCATTTCCTACCGCCAGTGGAAGCTCAGCCATCTGATTCTTTGGAATTCTTGGACAAAGCCACCAGTTTACTTCATAAACTACCATCATTTGCCAAACTATCCAACAATTATTTCAAAGACTTAGCTTATGAACAACTATCGCACACATGGTGTATCTGTTTGAAGGAATTTATCAGAAACTCAGGTAGTACATCCTCAACCACTGCCTTAATGATCTTGATTAGCAATAACTGGGAAGCTAAGCTGAAGAAACATGATGAACTTTCAAATGGTAAATTGAATTCTGTTATTGAATTTTTCAAGGATGAAGTCAACTGGTTTAGAGATGAGTTTGAATTGGATGCTAATGACAAATTCACCAACTTGAAAAACTTTAGCCCAACTAACAGTCCTCTACAAGGATTGAAAAATAATGTGCTGGAGAGCAGAGATTTCAGATAGGTTCAAGAATCATGAGAATAAGGGGAACTCAAAATCATCATGATTTCTTTGCATGCATTAATTAATAATAAGTTATAATATGAAATGGTGATTTCTCTCTATTGTCATTGCTGCTTTTTTGTTTGGGTCATGAAACATTCTTTTTTTTTCGTATTTTGCTAGGTTATATATTTTACTGGTGGGGACTTTGCGTTTTTAGTCACTAGAGCTCTGGAAATACAGGTTATGAGAGTTCATGTTTGATTGCTTTTGGATTCTGTAGTACGGAAATATTTTGTTTATGAAATATGTCAAAAAAAAAAAAAGAAAATGTGATGGCAAAGTAGAACAAACACATCGAAGTTGCCATAGAAATGAGCGATGATGGCATAAAAGAGGAGATAGGAAATGTGAAGGGTGCGTCATTGGCTGATTTAGGTATCAAACTAGTTGAACAATCTTCTCTAGAACAAAAGATCCAATCTAATGCTAACCAGTTGATTAATCAGAGAGAGATAGAATCAGATCGCAAAAGGCTTGAGAAGTCCCAGTTACAATTGACTAGAATCAGAAATGAGATAAGGAAACTGCAAGATAGGCTGAGCAACCCAAGGACAAAGATATCTCAGAAGGAAGAACTGCGCAAACATATTGAAAAATTGACCGATGAGCAATTACGACCTGCAATTCAAGATATTGAAGATATCAAAGCCAGATTGGAGAAGCATGAAGGTGAAACGAAAACCATCAATGATACTGATGATGGTGGGAGATTTCCTGGTGAGTCTGAGAAGGAGTTTTTGATTAGAACTGGTAAGTTGACTGCATTTGGTAACACTGCGGGCTTCACAATAGAAGAAGATGAAACCCATAGGGAACCTGAAGAAGTCGTATCACATCAAAATCTGAGGACACCCGGTGTCCGAGTGAAAAGAGCTTCATCTGTGGAGTTTGGCGAAGAAGAAGAGATAGAAAGAGAACAAGATGAAGAAGAGGTCAAACCTAAAAAGAGGAAGCTGCTGACTGAAGATGAGATTAGAAACATTGATGATGGAATTGATTCTTTTTATCAAGACAGACTCAATACTTGGGTTCACAGAAGGCAAAAGCTACGGTCAGATCCAAATGATGATAGAGCGATACCCGAGTGGTTCAAACCACACCCAAAAAATCCAGATGCCTCCTTGAATAGCGAGTTTAAAATACCTGGTGACATATATCCTTCATTATTTGATTATCAAAAGACCGGTGTTCAGTGGCTATACGAATTGTATTCTCAAAAACATGGTGGTATTGTGAGTGACGAAATGGGTCTAGGGAAGACCATTCAAATCATTTCATTTATTGCAGGGCTGCATTATTCTGGTAAGCTTGACAAGCCAGTGCTCATTGTTTGTCCTGCTACTGTCATGACACAGTGGGTGAATGAATTCCACACATGGTGGCCTCCCTTGAGAGCTATGGTCTTACATTCAATCGGTTCTGGTATGAATGGAAAGAGTCTTAAGGAAGAAGAACTAGAAAAGAGGCTACTAATGGAAGAAGGTGATGACAATCCAACATCTAAAACGTTAAAGAACATTAGGAAGAATTTCGATGTTGCCAAAATCATCAATACCTTAGTTGAAAAAGGTCACATTTTAATCACAAGTTATGTTGGCTTAAGAATTTATGAAGATCAATTACTCAATATTGATTGGGAATATGTGGTATTAGACGAAGGTCATAAGATTAAGAATCCAAATTCCAACATTACGATTTTAAGTAAGAGATTAAGAACACATAACAGAGTTATTTTATCAGGTACACCAATCCAAAATAATCTCATCGAACTTTGGTCCCTCTTTGATTTCATATTCCCAGGAAGACTAGGGACTTTACCCATTTTTCAAGAGGAATTTGAGCAGCCAATTAAGATTGGTGGTTATGCCAATGCAAGTAATCTAGAAGTTAAGATTGGTTATCAAAAAGCTATTATTCTGAAAGATTTAATTCAGCCTTTCCTACTGAGAAGAATGAAAGTTGATGTTGCCAGAGATTTGCCATCGAAACAAGAATTCGTATTGATGTGCAGATTGACCAAATATCAAAAGGAAAAATACTTGGAGTTCTTGAAATCAACTGAGTTCAAAATCAACTCATACCTGGGGGCGATAGATACTCTTAGGAAAATTTGTAATCATCCGGATCTTGCTGATGCTCATTATAAAGAAGGCACACCAGGGTATGGTCATCCTTCAAGATCTGGTAAATTACACGTTTTGAGACCACTGCTTTTACAATGGAAATCTGAAGGCCATAAAGTGTTGTTATTTACACAAACTAAGCAGATGATGACTATTTTGGAAACGTTTTTACAGAAAACCATGGGTGAAGACTTCAAATACATGAAGATGAGTGGTGAAACTAACATATCTAAGAGACAAGATATGATCTACAGCTTTAACAATGAAGCATATGATTTGTTCTTGCTTACGACTAAAGTGGGTGGATTGGGTGTCAATCTAACAGGTGCCGATCGTGTAATCATCTTTGATCCCGATTGGAACCCATCTACAGATCTCCAAGCCCGTGAAAGAGCTTGGAGATTAGGTCAGAAGAAGGAAGTTTTGATTTACAGATTGGTTATAGGTGGCTCTATTGAGGAGAAGATTTATCATAGGCAGATTTTCAAACAGCTGTTAACAGATAAGATCCTAAAAGATCCAAACCAGAAGAGATTCTTTAAGAATAGTGAATTACATGACTTATTCACATTGAGCGATTTTGATGATACGAATGAATCCGAATATGGTAACATCTTTAAGGATCAAAAAAGAGCAAATGTTGATGACTTGAATAAAATTTCCAAGATCCAAGGTATCACAAAACTTGAGGAGTATAAAGATGAAACTGAGAATGAAACGGAAGATGATAGATTGATGGATGGCTTATTCAAAGGCACCGCTAAAGCTGTGAAGCATGATGATATTGTGACCTCTCATTCTCAGCCAGGTGATGAAATCTTGGAAAGAGAAGCAAGAAGAGCGGCGACTAAAGCTCTAGAAGCATTGAAGACTTCAAGAAGGCAAGTCAAGAAGGCGGGTCTTGGCGTGCCTACTTTTACTGGTAAATTCGGTGCCGCAGGGAGAGTTGTTAAATCAAACGGATCCAAATTGTCATCAACCTCCTTGCTAGCGAATATGAAGAAACAAAGAGATGGTTCCCCGGTGGCAGATTTATCAAGTGATGAGAATACAAAGGTGATTGAAAATATGAGAAAGTATCTGGCTGCAAAATCCGATGGGTTTGCCAAATCTACGGAGATTTTGGAGGCTTGTAAGATTGAGATTAGAGAAAAGAGAGATTTGTCATTGATTAGACAAATGCTCAGAGGAATTGCCAAGTGGGATACCGTGAGATCAGGCTGGATATTAACTGACGAATTTAAATGATATAAGTATCTGAAGATCTAGAAAATAAATATTCTACAAGATTGAAATTTTATAAGATGCGATATCTATGTAAAAACAAACATTAGAATTATTAACATGACAGAACTAAAAGGCGACGTAAACATAAATTCTGGCAAATCTAGTATGAACGACCAAACATTGTATAGTTAACAGCTTTTTGTTGACATTTAATACACTTCGTATCTGGTTTTAGTTCAGGTTGATCAAATGGAATACATAAAGATTTAGCACCCATACTTGGAGCCTTTTCATCCTCTTCTTCATCGTCGTTGGCTTTCTTAGCTGAAGCGTCTTTGATATCTTCTTCACACTCCAAGACACCACACCATGGGGATAAGATGACATTCTTAGCGTTCAAAGCAGGAACGAAATCATCCCAGTTTTCAACAATGATCCTATGTTCATCGTAGGATTGTTTAGCTCTTTGAAATAGAGCTTCATGTAAATTATCCAAGATCTTTGGAATTTCGGTGGCTAGTTCATCTAATAAGACTGTAAACTTCTTTGAATCGTTACGACGAACAACAGTGACTGAATTCTTCTCTAAATCTTTTGGACCAAATTCTAAACGGATTGGGGTACCTCTTAGTTCCCAATCTGAGAATTTCCAACCTGGAGAATAATTGGCACGATAATCACCAGTGGCCCTAATATCATTTTGCAATAATTGTTTTTCAATCTTTTTTGCACCATCCAAAATTGCATTTTCTTGTTCTTTGGAAGTTTTGGCAGTGATACCAACTGGGATAACAACAGCTTGAGTTTCAGCGACTCTTGGTGGGATGACCAAACCTTTGTTGTCAGAATGAGTCATAACCATGACACCAATAACACGAGTGGATAGACCCCACGAGTTTTGGTAAGCAAATAATTTTGGTTTATCTGGACCTTCTGGGCTTTCGACACTAATGTTAAACATCTTGGAGAAATTTTGACCCAAGTGATGGGAAGTAGCACCTTGAATACCACGACCAGTAGCTGGGATATAACCCTCAACGGTAGTAGTGAAATCACCACCAGCGAATTTTTCCTTCTCAGTCTTAGTACCTTTAACAACTGGAACAGCCAATAAATCTCTATAAATGGCTTCGTAATAATCTAAGATTTGTAGGACTTCTTCTTTAGCATCTTCTTGAGATAAATGAGCGGTATGACCTTCTTGCCATAAGAATTCCCTCGTTCTTAAGAATGGTTGTGGATGTTTGAATTCCCATCTGACAACTGAGTTCCATTGATTTAGTTTTAGTGGTAAGTCTCTGTGTGATTGGATCCATTTAGCATAGTATGGGTACATAACGGTTTCAGAAGTTGGTCTGATAGCAATTGGTTCTTCTAATTCAGATTGGCCAGCTCTAGTGACCCAGGCAACTTCTGGAGCAAAACCTTCGATATGATCTTTTTCCTTCTCCAAGACTTTTGAAGAAACGAACATTGGGAAGTAGGCGTTTCTCACACCAAGTTTCTTGATTCTCAAATTAAAGAAATCTTGAATTTGTTCCCAGACAAAGTATGAAGCAGGCTTCATAATGTAACACCCAGAGACATCGTAGTATTCTAACATTTCACCCTTTGTTAGGATTTGTTGGTACCAGCCTGGGAAATCTAAGAATTTATCAACGGTGACACCAATTAGTTTAGCATCTAATTGAGCAGCAGATTTGGTGTCTTTCTTTTCTTTTTTAGCATCTTTTCCTTTAGCAGAGGAAGAAGCAGAAGCAGGGGCAGGAGCTGCTGAGAAGTCAACAATTACTATTTCAACACCGGTAGTATTCAAATAAGCTAATAATTCGGAACCGTTAACTGAGGCAGAGGAAGATTCGGTGGATAATTGGTAAACACCAGAATCGACAATTTGACTATCAACTAACAATTTAATCTTTTCAGCATGATTTTTGGTGATGCTAGCAACTGAAAATTCCTTTGGAGTGACACCAAAAAACTCTTGAACCAAGTCTTCTTTAGCCAATCTAGGTTCCTTTACAGCAGCAGAAGAAGCGATGATATTAGCTGGAGTTTGAGTGGATTGTAATGCAAAGACAACGACAGGGACCGGAGTGGCAGTTTTGGCAGTTTTTGGCTTGAAAACAAGAGCTTTTGTGGCCAGAGCTTCACTCTGGACGGTGGAGATCTTCAAGTTGGCAAGTGATAGTTCCAAAGACATCGTTAAGGTGCAATTGGGGTGAGTAATGAGGGATCTTGTCTCATCTTTAATGGAAAAATTTTCCAGATTTTTGTTCGAGTTGATGATTTCCGCGAAATTGTTTTACATGAGTTTTAGGGCGATGAACTGTTTAAAGTGCTGGTTTCAAAAGAGAACAGGAAGAGGAATACTAGGAGGAATGCTAGTCTATTACAGGCCATTTTATCGCGGTTATAAACAGGTGAGAGTCAAACCAAACGACTGATTGTAGGCCTTTACCGCTTATAAACCCCAATTGGTGCCATCGTTATCAGACCTCAATCGTCACCGGTAAGGGCACGTAACACTGACTCAGTATAAAATTAACAAAAGAAAAAAACCTTCCACTTTGAGCAGTGAACAGGTCAAAAAGATCTTGTTCCCATTAGTTGAGAAATGTCCGAATTATACGTTAACGAGGTCACCGGTGCTGACGACGTGTCTGTACATGGTACAAAGGAGTCTCCATTCAAAACCCCTGCTTTTGCCCTCTTCACTAATGAGAATGCCAAACTATTCGTTTATAAGAAAGATGAAGAATTTGAAGGTTATGCTGAAATCACTGCTTCAGCCTTAAAGAAGGCCAAGAAAGGTGCTGATGGTTTGAAAAAAAAAGCTGAAAAGGCTAAATTAGCTGAAGCTCAAAAAGCTCAAAAGGAAGCTGATGAAGCTGCTAAGAAATTGGAAGCTTTAAAGATTGAAATTAAAGAAGATAAATCATTACCAACTGCTATAAAGTCCAAGATCAGCAAATTAGAAGTTGGTAAGAGATACAAGGTTTCTGGTTGGATTCATCGTTTTAGAGCTCAGAAAGGTTTGGCGTTCATCGTTCTAAGAGACGGTACTGGTTTCTTACAAGCCGTCTTATCTGGTGATTTAGCCAACGCTTATCAAACTTCAACTTTAACTCTGGAATCCACTGTTACTTTATATGGTACTCTAGAAAAATTGCCAGAAGGAAAACAAGCCGCCGGTGGTGTTGAATTAGTCGTTGACTATTATGAAATTGTTGGTTTAGCTCCAAGTGGTGAAGAAGCATTCACTAACAAAATTCAGGAAAACTCTGATCCATCATTATTATTCGATCAACGTCATTTAGCTATCCGTGGTGAAACTTTATCGGCTGTTTTAAAAGTTAGAGCTGCCTTCCTAAGATCAATTAGAAGGGTCTACGACGAAGAAGGTTTAACTGAAGTTACTCCTCCATGTATGGTCCAAACTCAAGTTGAAGGTGGTTCCACCCTATTCAAACTTGACTATTACGGCGAAGAAGCTTACTTAACCCAGTCATCACAATTGTATTTAGAAACTTGTTTACCATCCCTAGGTGATGTTTACTGTATCCAAGAATCGTTCAGAGCTGAAAAATCCCACACTCGTCGTCATTTATCTGAATACACTCACGTCGAAGCTGAATTGGCCTTTTTGGATTTTGATGATCTATTACAACACATCGAAACTCTGATTACAAAAACAGTCAAATACACTTTGGAAGATGAAGTTGCTGGTCCGTTGATCAAACAATTGAACCCAGATTTTCAAGCCCCAACTGCTCCATTCCTGAGACTAGACTATGCCGATGCCATTAAATGGTTAAACGACCATGGTATCAAGAATGAAGATAATGAGGATTTCAAATTCGGTGATGACATTGCTGAAGCTGCTGAACGTAAGATGACCGATACCATTGGTGTTCCAATCTTCTTGATCAGATTCCCTGCCGAAATTAAATCATTTTACATGAAACGTTGTCTAGATGACCCTAGAGTCACTGAGTCTGTCGATGTCTTGATGCCAACTGTTGGTGAAATTACTGGTGGTTCTATGCGCTCTGAAGGGTTGGAAGAATTGATTGCAGGTTTCAAACGTGAAGGTATCAACAACTTGGATGCATATTATTGGTTCATAGACCAGAGAAAATACGGTACATCCCCACATGGTGGTTACGGTCTAGGTACTGAACGTATTTTAGCTTGGTTGACTAACAGATTCACCGTTAGAGATTGTTCTCTATACCCTCGTTTCACTGGTAGATGTAGACCATGAGGCAGTAACCATTGAATCAGTATAGAAATGCTAAATTAGTGTAATGAACCGTACTAAATAGAAAACTTTTCATACGATTGATCTTGTACTCTATGACGCTATAGTCTGAATAACCCTTTCATTTCCCGATTAGGAAGTCTATCTTCCCGATGATAAAGTATGATTCATCATCTAAAAAAGGTTGGAAAAAAATAAACGATGAATTAAAACTAAAATGTCTCAATCAATTTTTCAGTTCAGTTGAATTTGAAACAACTTATAACAATCTCTGTTGAAAATGTCTGATAAACCTGCTGAATTGAAGCTGTGGGGTGGTCGTTTCACCGGTGCTACTGATCCGTTGATGAATCTATACAATGCATCTCTACCTTATGATAAGATCATGTATGCTGCTGATTTGGAGGGTACCAGAGTGTATACTCAAGGTTTACAAAAGATTGGTCTGTTGACAGAACAAGAACTGAGTGAGATCCACAGAGGTCTGAAAGTCATTGAAGAAGAATGGGCCACTGGCAAATTTGAAGAGAAGGAAGGAGACGAAGATATTCACACTGCTAATGAAAGAAGATTAGGTGAAATCATTGGTCGTCAAATTGCCGGGAAGGTCCATACTGGTAGATCCAGAAACGATCAGGTCGCCACAGATATGAGAATCTATGTCAGAGAAAATCTAGTAAAGATTGCTGGGTTTGTTAAAGATTTGATTGAGACCATCTTGAAGAGAGCTGAATCAGAGATTGGCATCTTGATGCCTGGCTATACACATTTACAAAAAGCCCAACCAATCAGATGGGCACATTGGCTGAGTATGTATGCGACCTACTTCACCGAGGATTATAAGAGATTGAAAGAGATTATCAACAGATTGAACGTTTCTCCATTAGGTGCAGGTGCCTTGGCTGGTCATCCATATGGTATCGATAGAGAGTTTTTAGCTAAGGAGCTTGGCTTTCAAGGTGTTATTGGTAACTCACTAACTGCCGTCTCAGATAGAGATTTTGTTGTTGAGACGCTTTTCTGGTCCTCTCTATTTATGAACCACATTTCTAGATTTAGTGAGGATTTAATTATCTATTCATCTGGTGAATTTGGTTTTATTAAATTGGCAGATGCCTACTCCACCGGTTCCTCATTGATGCCACAGAAGAAAAACCCTGATTCATTGGAACTATTGAGAGGTAAATCAGGTAGAGTCTTTGGTTCATTAGCTGGTTTTTTAATGTCTATCAAATCTATCCCATCAACTTATAATAAGGATATGCAAGAAGATAAAGAGCCATTGTTCGATGCCATGACAACTGTTGAACACTCAGCATTGATTGCCACAGGTGTCATCTCAACTTTGAATATTAATAAGGAAAAAATGGAAGGCGCTCTAACAATGGACATGTTAGCCACTGATTTAGCTGATTATCTAGTTAGAAAAGGTGTTCCATTTAGAGAAACTCACCACATCTCTGGTGAATGTGTTAAAAAGGCGGAGGATGAAAACTTGTCAGGTATTGATAAATTGACCTTGGAACAATTTCAGGCTATTGATTCAAGATTTGATGAAGATGTTAAAGATGTATTTGACTTTGAAGTAAGCGTGGAGAGAAGAACAGCTATTGGTGGTACCGCCAAATCTGCAGTCTTGGCCCAATTAAAATCCTTAAAAGAACAGTTAAATTAGAGATGCTTTTGTATATTATAATGTGCATAGTTTTTTCCGTCTAATTCTCCTGTATTTCACGACTACGTTAATCACATTAACCGTTTATATTATTCATTAATCGCCGCCAAAGAATTTGGCATATTTTTGCTTTTCCTTCACCTTTTGCTTTTCTATTAGCTCTTCTGTGTCTTTAACCTTCTTCTCAACAACCTTATCTGTGGAATTTATAGCCAAACATTCAGTCAAATCTTTCAAGGCCTCATCGTACTTACCTAGCTCAAACTTTGCTGCACCTCTTCTATAATAACCTTTAGCCCTATCTACATTTTGTAAATTTTCTGATTCTAACAAATAAGTTGCGTAATCGATAGCTCGCTTGTAATCCTTGATGTTAATTGAAGTTAGCGATAAATTCAAGTACAATTTCTTCTTCAACTCTTCAAACTTTGAGCTCAATTCAGGTTCGGAATCTTTATCAGGTATCAGTTCATTGACATACCTCAGAGCTTTTTTATACTTGTAGAACGCTTCTTGCGAATTCTTCTGTTTGAACAGGGCACCACCAGCATCTTTGATCTTGGAAGCAGCTTCAAATGATTCGATAGCTTTTTCTTTATCAAAATGATCATCATCATCTGGATATTCTTCATAAATATCACCACAAATTTCGGCATAAGAAGCATTATACACTGGGACACCTTTCGACTCATCCCATTCACCACAATCATCAATGATAACATCTTTGGTAGGTATACTGTTATCATCAACCTCAGCGTATTCAATGGTTCTTACTGTGGACTTGCCCTTTATGACTTTTCCAAAGATTGTATGTTTCCTATTCAAATGGGGTGATGGGAACGTGTTGATAAAGAACTGCGAACGGTTAGAATCAACACCAGTGTTAGCCATAGCCAGATTGAAGATGGTGTCAAAGTCAGCTGTGTTTTCATCTTCGCATGGTTCATTATGAATTGATTCACCTCCAGTATCCTTTGAATCTCTGTCAAATGATCCAGAATCAAATGTTATATCACCAGCTTGAATCATGAAGTTCTTGATAACTTTATGGAAACGATTACCTTTCAAGTTAACTATTTCACCTTTGGAATCCTTGTGATCACCTTTCACGAGAGCCAAAAAGTTTGAAGCTGCCTTAGGGGCTAGATCGTTATAGAGCTCAACAATAACTCGACCAATTTTCTCACCACCAATGGAGATATCCAGGAAAACTTTGCTTCTGACTGTCTCAATCTTCATTCTCTTTCGTCAACACTGAGGATGACTTCAATGATACTCAGATCGTTCTATCGTGTCCGATGACCTAAAATTTCCCAGGCACCAAACTAATTCGCGGTTGGACTAAGCCAGTTCCGAATCCCTCGTCAAAATCATCACTACCCCAGAAAAATCAACAAGAACAAAAGCTCTTTCAACAAACCAAACAGAATGATCGGGAAAAGATTCATTTCTGCAGTTTCCACTCCTCCCAATTTCTCTTATGCAACTCAATTAGAGAAATCTCGAAATGCTTGTGTTGATTCACTCAGAAAACATGACAAATCATCGTTTGTGTTGTCTGCTTACATCCCATCACCTGCTAGGGATACCTTCCTTGCCATCAGAGCTTTTCAGTTGGAGATGATGAAGATCAATAACAATGAACAAGTTAACGTGAAACTAAAGTCTACTGTCGGGTTTAGCTCGCTGGATATGAAGTTCAAGATTTGGGAGGATCTGCTACAAAAGAAAGTATTTGATTCTACTTTCAACGATAATGTCATCGGGGAACCAGTTGCATTT
Source organism: Taiozyma yuanshanica (assembly GCA_030569295.1). NCBI lineage: Eukaryota > Fungi > Ascomycota > Saccharomycetes > Phaffomycetales > Wickerhamomycetaceae > Taiozyma > Taiozyma yuanshanica. The sequence continues at coordinate 217,413 of JAJMKP010000011.1, forward strand.
TTATTAAGAGAAGCATTGAGACAAGAATTCAATTTGAATATTGGTCACTTCACACAGATATTATCTAGTAGGAAATATTTCCTTGAAAGTGGTCAGTTCAAAAGCGTTGATGACATCTGTTCCTTTGGTGAAGGTTATTATTCGCAATTCAACTACTTGGTGCAAAACTTGTTACTTTCTGCACAGCTGTCACCATCCACGATTGCCTTATTAGAGTCAAGTGATATTTTGAGAGACTTATCAGTAGAGATTATGGCTCATTTGGGTCAGGCTACCAGTATTGCATCCATTGTCATAGGAACGAAATACTATGCTACCCAGAATAAAGTGTATCTTCCAATTGATCTGATGACTCAAAAGGAATTATCACAAGAATCATTACTAAGGCTGTTTCAGGGTCATTTAAGTGATGATGAAGAGCTCAAGATTGTGAAGAATAAACTGAAAGATGTGATATATGAGACTTGTATCGTTGCCAATGATCATTTACTGACTGCCAGAAATAAATTGACCACTGTTAAATCTGAGATTGGAAAAATCATCAGCAAGACCACGGATTCCTTGATCTTAAGACAAGCCAACACATGGAAAAAGGGTGTTCCTGACTGCTTATTTGTTCCTATGATGAATTCTGTACCACTGGAAGGTTATTTGAGGCAACTAGAGCACAATGATTTCAACATTGTCGATCACACAATTGAAAATGCATATTGGAGGCTTGTTTGGAATTCATACAAATCCTACAATGGTAGAACCATATAAACTTCTATCAATGAGGCCATATTTATCTATAACACCTTATTTATAAAACCAAATTATTTAGACCAAGAATATTTATTTACGCATTCCCAAGGAGATCAATGTTCAAGCTTCACTTTTCGCATATCAAAAGTCTCTTCGACACCTTCTGCCAACTTATTTCTCAACACTTCAAGTGTCACTAGTCCAATAGTAGTGGCTGGGATTGTAGAAAACGCATGTCTTCTGAATCCACGATATAACCAATCGAACCAACTCAGTTTAGAATTCTTCTGTATGAACAAGATGTGGTCAAGTGTATCGATGTATGTATTATAATATATCGTTAACCACTGCGAATGTGATCTAGAAAAGTTGAAAATATCAAATGCTTCTAATCTTGAGTAATGAATGTTTTGGATTTTTGCAATTGGGTATTGAATAGCTAATAATGAAAAAGAGGCACAAATACCACCAATGAAGACGTAACAAGTTTTTAAAAATTTAAACTTCCTCTGATTTTCGACCCGCTTAAAATATTCTTCTTTAGTAATACTGATGCCTTTCATTAATCTTTCCTTATAATAATTATAATTCATATAATTATGCTTCGTCACATTATAGACTTGATTCTTTATAGTTTCAAACACACAGAAATACACTGCAAAGCCAACACTTTCTTTTACAAAACTTAAACCATAACCAGCAAACACACCAGTAACACCAATATCTCTCAATTTCTGAATCCCAAACTTCCATAAATTTGTATGCTCACCTTTTAAAATCTCATTAGCATTGGATCTAGCATAGATGGCATCGATGGGCACAGCAGCAATAGATTGAAAGGCACCAGCGACAAACCCAGAACGCAAAGTGTCCCAAGGCGAGGGATTATCGAGGAAATTCTTCTTATCACCATTGAAATGTTGCAAACTGACCAAATATGACGTATATAGAACAACACCAGTCAATGAGTTTGCCAATAATGGAGGCAACACTCTCTCTGGGATGAATTTCCAGCCAAACTTCTTTACTGCTTGTATGAGAACACCAATTGAAGAATCTTTCATGAAACTATAAGGCCTATTGTGTGGATATCCAGTAGATCCATTCACAAATAATCGAGTAATAGCCATGTAATCAACTCTTGTTGGACGGAATAGTTTGACCGGAGTTCTCAGATAGAACGTGGTGAATTGATACATTAGAGCTCGTATACCTGCAGAAGATACACCGACTAGTCTAGAGCTTTTGGACGTCAACTCCGGATGTGCCTCGTCATCCGCCATTCGTCATATACCTCTAATCACTGAGTAATTCTTTTGTGCGACACCTTGTTAAGTCTTTGATTTATGCGTTTCATTCGAGATCTACTGTGGTGTTCGGGTGCAATGAAATTTAATACGTATTAAGCTATAAGTCTTTATAACTGACCACTTCTCTTCAAGTAAGCATTCCAACCTGCCTTTCTGTAACGTTCACCTTCAATATTTGGATCGCGGTCCTTCCCGAACAAACCCCTTCCAACAATAATGATATCACTGCCAGTTGATACGACTTCATCCACAGTTCTGTATTGTTGACCTAATGAATCACCTTTGTCATCAAGACCCACGCCAGGGGTCATCACAATCCAGTCAAACCCCTCTTCACGACCACCCATATCTCTCTGAGCAATAAACCCAATGACAAAGTCTTTGTCAGACTTTGCAATATCAATGGTTTTCTCCGTGTATTCACCAGTAGCGATCGACCCCTTTGAACTCAATTCAGCCAACATCAACAACCCTCTTGGATCAGAAGTGGTTTCTTGGGCGGCTTCTTTCAAACCTTTAACAATACCAGCACCAGTTACACCATGAGCATTAGTAATATCGGCCCATGAAGCGATCTTGTAAACACCACCAGCGTATTGTGATTTAACTGTGTTTCCGATATCAGCAAATTTTCTATCTTCAAAGATTAGAAAATTGTGTTTCTTGGCCAACTCTTGTAATGGCTTTACCGTCAAATCTAGACTGAAGTCATCGATTATATCAATGTGGGTCTTTACTAGACAAATATAAGGACCAAGCTTATCGATTAACGCTAGAAATTCAGCAGTAGTTTTAACATCGACTGAAGCACATAGATTAGATTTCTTCTCCTCCATGATTTGGAACAATTTTCTAGCTACTGGAGAAGGGTGAGCCGAAGCTCTTTGTGTGTATGTGAGTTTGGATACCATTGTTGATCACTCGTCTTCTGGTAATATGAAAAGTTCGATAGAGAGGTCCTTTGAAGTGAATTTTTCAATCTCATCGTCGACTTCCTCTTTAAGTAAGTTTCCAAATATGGTCATTTTTTCCTAATTAATTTTTTCTTCGACGTTTTTTTGCCATTAACAAAGCAAAGAAGTTCGACTCAAACAGAACAAAGACTGGAACAGTTAAGAGAAAACTCTATATCAAAATGGAACAATTAAACCAAAGAGAACAACAAGAATTCCAGAAACTTGTGGAACAAAAACAAATGAAGGATTTCATGCGTTTATATTCTAATTTGGTGGAACGTTGCTTCAGTGATTGTGTCAATGATTTCACTTCTAACAAATTAACATCAAAGGAAGATTCTTGTATTTTGAAATGTTCTGAAAAGTTCTTAAAACACAGTGAAAGAGTTGGTCAAAGATTCCAAGAACAAAATGCTTTGTTAACACAAAATATTCAAAATCAACGTTAGAACAACATTATAAAGAGTGGTTATATTCCTATCCCATAATGATTGAGGAATTATTCTAATGTCTATGTCTGTATATAAAGAAATCAATACCTTTTATCTGTTATATAAAGTAATTCATTCGTCCACATTTTTGAACAAGTCCAACATCTTATCTACTTCAACTTGCATCTCTTTGGCCCACTCATAAATATCTGTTCCTGTTTTATTGTACATGATTGCATTTGCAAACATTAGCAAAATATCCCTTTCCAATTCCTCTTTCGTCTGTATTCTCCCATCTTTAACCATCGCCTTGATTGTCTTTAAATCTCTAGGAGATTTGATCAAGGAATAGTACTCCGGTGCTTGATGCTCATTGACCGGAGTTAGAAATGTAGATGCATATTTATATGATGATATACTGGCAATCAATGGGTTTGCTATCAGTTTTAGTTTTTGATTTGGTTGCAAACCTTCAAGTTTAGCCTTCTTCTTAGGCTGTGACGAATTATCCGTATCAGCAGAACGTTTCTTATAGTCACTGCCTTCAGCGGTTTCACTAGTCTCAGCTGCACCCGTTTCTGCATTTGCATCAGTGGTGACCTGCTGAAATTCTTCTTCATGCTGTTTCTTATCTTTAACGTCTGTTTTCGACTCAACTTCAGGCGTCTTTTCTTTCTTTTCAATTAGGTTTTCCTTTGAACTGATGGAGGCTCTTACACTCTTTCCATCATCAGTGATCGACAACCCATCAACCTGTTGTATTGCGCCGAATTTATCGACTGGTTCAGGCTCTGTCTCAGAGCTCTTCTTCAAAGACACCTCTTCCTTGTGGGAAACCTGCTCTTCTGGAGACTGTTTGCTTCCTTCACCAATATCATCCGTCTGCTCTTTCAGATGCAATTCCTTAATGATAATCTGATCCAATTCACCACTTTCAATTCTCTTGATCTCTTTCCCCAACTTTTCAACTTTGTCTTCATCAGCTTTTATGCCTTTCAATATTTCATTTTGAAATTTAGTATCAAGCCCTTCAATCAACTCTTTAAACTGTGCTCTATCCATTTTTAGCTTGAAGTTATCATTGTTTTTGAGAATGGATATCTGACTTGCTTGAAATATCTTTGTTATTGACAAGATAACGTCTCTTATCGTCACCGTGGGTAGATTGTCTGTCATCTGTTGTAATGAGAACTGTATTAGTGGATGATTGTTGATCACAGTGGTCATCTTGGTTAAGGAAATGGTGGTGTCTATACTATCATGCACTATGGACTCGATAACACGAACTACCACCACCCGAAAGCTGAGAAGATGATGTATTTCTGGAGTTGGAACAGCCATTGTAGATACCTACCTACCTTGTTTTCTATTGAGATGAAGAGGGTGCTAAATATCAAAATTTTGCGATTATTGAATAAACCTCAAGATTTGTGTGTCGATGTTATTGATCGTTTAATGATGAAGACTCAATTGCGATGATATGGAGAATAAAAGAGTGGGTTCTGTTAGTTGAAATTGGTGTTTCTCTGACAACAGACATCGCTTCATATGAATTTTTCTCCATTTCAAATTTCCCGAACAAAGAAAGAAAAAACGCGAAAATCATGGAATAAACGACACTGGAAACAATACACGGGAACCGTTTCTTCTGCATCTTATCAGGATAAAACGACTGCAATAATGTCAATATTGCCAGCTCATTACCCGATCGCTTCAGACTCCACACGTGCTCTAGAGGGCCTCCGAAACAAATGCATCGACGTCAGCGAGTTGACGAATCTCGAAAATGAGATCATGAACTCATCTATGGAATTCATCGATTCGATCATCGATGGAGACGAAGATCCAGATCTAGAACCAATAAAAAGTACATTGGAGGCTTTCCAAAAATTAAAACTTAACCAACAGGAGACATATAATTTTGATAGGGTGTTTCAAAGGGCTAAAGGTGAAATCAGACAACTGAGTAGAGAAGAACCTGAATTGTCAATCAGAAACATTAAACATTACCAAGAGACCATAGAAGACGTGACTTTCTCAAATTTGATAACAAAATACACTGAATGCACTGAAAATCAAACAAGACAGGAGACTAATTATGAAAATAGTGAAAATTATCAGTTTTTAAAGAATTGTGCCTTTATTATTGATCATCCTGAAGAACAATTACCGGATGAAAACGAAGATGATGATTTAGAGATTGAAGGTGGTAAAGTTGACTTGAAATGTTCGATCACGTTGAAATTGTTTGAGAATCCAATGATTAGTAACAAATGCAGACATGTTTATGACTTGGAAGGCATTAGATCTACTTGGTTGAGAGGTCAAGTCAAGAAATGCCCAACTTTGGGTTGTGATTATAACCTATCAGTGAATAACTTTGAACCTGATAGATTAATGAGGTTGAGAGTGAAGGCTTATAAGAAACAGCTAGAAGGACGTCGTAATAAGGAGGATTATGAAAGGATTTAAAAGTATCAGTGAATGTTTATTTAATGTGTTACTATTACTGTAGTAGTGTTCGCAGTTTGCCCGAAGTCTGCCATTTTCACACTTACGACGCACATGAAAAATGGAACAATTCTCCAGTCTTAACTAACGAGCTGATACCGGAACAAAGCAATGCTCAGAGGTTCCAGCAGTAAAATATTCATACGGTTTCAATCCTCGATACCGACACTTTCACCAACTCTGGCACAAATCTTCAAAAGCCCTCCTGTTGTTAATTCGAAAATCACCGTCAATGGGTACATCAAGTCCATTCGTTCGTTAAAGAAACTATCATTCCTTATAATCAATGATAATTCTACCTACGAGTCACTAACATGTGTATTACCACCGTTAGAAGAGAATAGATATAACACTGGGCAATGCATATCTATCACTGGTGAATTTGTCGAATCAAAGGGGAAACAACTATATGAATTGAAAGCCAATGACACAGATGTGAAAATTATAGGCGACGTTCCTGCTGAATATCCATTACAGCCAAAATTTCATTCATTGAAATACCTGAGATCACTGCCATCATTGCGTTGGAAAACATCGTATTTGTCTTCAATTTTAAGATATAGATCAAATTTAGAATTTAAACTTGCAGCATTCTTCCAACAGGAAGGTTTCTTAAAAGTTAATCCACCAATAATCACAAGCTCAGATTGCGAAGGTGCTGGAGAATTGTTTAAAATTGAATCGAACTCCTCTCAAAAGAAGAAGGATGAAAAGTTCTTTGGCAAGAATGCTTATTTGACTGTCTCGACTCAACTGCATCTGGAAGTGTTATGTTCTTCTATCGGGAAAGTTTGGACGTTATCTCCAATTTTCAGAGCTGAAGAGAGTGATACAAGCAGACACTTGAGTGAGTTTTGGATGCTGGAAGCTGAGATCGCATTTGTTGAAGACGTCAAGCAATTGACCAAGTTCTCAGAGATTATGATCAAAGACGTTGTCCGTGAGCTAGTTAATGACAAAAATATAACTAATGATTTACTGACCAATGTGAAACTGAGAGGCGATGGTGAAGGTCTTCGTGGTGATAGAAATGTTCAATTGCTAGAAAAGAGATGGAATGATTTGTTAAGTAAAGAATGGGATTTGATCACCTATGACGAAGCAATCAAAATCTTGAAACAATCTGGTAAAAATTTCAAAATCCCAGTCGTATATGAAGATGGATTGGCTACCGAGCATGAGAAATGGCTAAGTGGTGAACATTTCGGAAACCCTGTCTTTGTGATCAATTATCCAAAAGAACAAAAGCCATTTTACATGAAGGCTAACGCGGACGGAACAGTTGCTTGTTTTGATTTACTAGTTCCAGAAATTGGTGAATTAATTGGTGGCTCCATGAGAGAAGAGAACTTATTAGTCTTGAAGTCCAAGATGGTTGAATCCAATATGAGCATCGAAGAAATGAAGTGGTACCTGTCCACCCGTGAAAATGCTACATTTCCACATGGGGGATTTGGTCTTGGATTCGAGAGATTGGTTTGCTACTTGACCGGGGTAGAAAACATCCGTGATGTGATTCCATTCCCTCGTAGTTCCAAAGAATGTGATGCTTGATGTTGAGAACTCCCTGTAATGAAATACTGTATATAGATTAACTGGACATACATATATATCGGAAACCCGGTCCGTGGAAACCCTGTAGTATCCGGGTGCTCGGTCCGACCCCCAGATGGTTTCAATATAAAGCAACAGGATCCAACTAACTCTGGTTTACTTGATAAAGGACTCTGACAATCGATTAGTAAGTCATACTAAAAGTTCTTTTAAAATGAGTTCAGGAGCCAGTTTGATCGCTAAGAGTCTTAAGAAACTTGGAGTGACAGTCGTGTTTGGGATTGTGGGGATTCCTGTCGTTGAAGTGAGTCAATAGTTTATCCACAAAGACAAGAATACAATAATTAACAACGTTATATTATAGGTCGGTAATGCCCTTTTAAAAGAAGGAATAAGATTCATATCATTCAGAAACGAACAGGCCGCTTCATATGCTGCTTCTGCATATGGATACCTTACTGGAAAACCAGGTGTCTTATTAGTTGTTGGGGGCCCAGGTTTAGTTCATGCCCTTGCAGGTGTCTTTAATTCAAACGCTAATAGATGGCCATTATTAGTCCTAGCTGGCTCTTCAGGTTTTGATGATATTAACAAAGGAGGATTTCAAGAATTAGACCAAGTTAGTTTTGTGAAGGGATATACCAAACTGAGTTCAAAACCTCTAAATTACGAACAATTGGTGCACTTTTTAAATCAGAGTTATAAAATCAGTTATTTTGGGAACCCAGGAACTTCTTATTTGGATCTATCTGCCACTATAATTGAAGGTGAATTGGATCTATCTACCGAGGAACAATTATTGAAACAATTGGGTCCCTTACATCCAACTCGTTCGTTAAAGTGTAAACCAGATAATTCTCAAGTCTTGAAAGCTGCTGAATTACTAAGATCGGCAAAAAGTCCATTGATTATAATAGGTAAAGGTGCAGCATATTCTGGTGCGTCTTCTGGAATCAGAAGGTTCATCTCAAACCATCAATTTGCCTTCTTGCCTACACCAATGGGGAAAGGTGTCGTTCCTGATGATTTTGAATTAAACGTTTCATCTGCAAGATCTCAAGCACTGAAGACCGCTGATGTCGTGGTTCTGTTAGGAGCCAGATTGAATTGGATACTTCATTTTGGTGAAGAGCCTCGATTCAAAGGAGGTGTCAAGTTTATCCAGGTTGATAGTTATCCCGAAGAGTTTTCTTCCCATTCCAACACGTCACAATTGGAGTATGGGCTAATTGGTGATATTGGATTGGTTGTTGAAGAATTAGATCGCCACTTGGCAGATTACAGAGCAACCGGAGTATCATCAGCGTTGAAAGAAATCATTGATAAGAATAACAGTAAACTCTCAGCCAGAGAATTGGAAAAACATGATCAATTGACATACAATAATGTCTATAAGACACTGCGTGAACATTTCCAAGCTTATGAAGAGAATTTGATCTTGGTCAGCGAAGGTGCCAATACAATGGACATTGCTAGAATCTCATTTCCACAAAATTACTCAAGACAAAGATTAGACGCTGGTACAAATGCAACAATGGGCGTTGGTATTGGGTATGCAATTGCGGCTCGTGCGGCTCACCCTGATAAATATGTTGTTGCAATTGAAGGTGATTCTGCCTTTGGGTTTTCTGGTCTGGAGATTGAAACAGCCGTAAGATCAAAATTGCCAATCATTGTGGTTATAATGAACAATAGTGGTGTTTATCATGGGAATAGAGACCCTATTGCTGGTCAATTACCAAGCACAGCGCTTGGAACCGAGACAAAATATGATCTTGTCGCTCAAGGTTTAGGCGCTGACGGTATTCTCGTGAGAACAGACGACCAACTTAAAAATGCCATTGATAAAGCTTTTAACAATACTAAGAATGGTATTACTACGGTATTGAATGTTATCATTGAGCCTGGGGCAAACAAGAAAGTTGGATTTGGCTGGCAGAATAAAAAGGCTTCCAAGCTATAGCTGGAATAACAATTGTTTGGGAGCACAGATGGAACTAACGTCCTTTAATAACAACCAACGTGTGTGTTTTTATTAGTTTATCTATGTAGGAACAGATCGACAAGTGTTTTGCTTCCCTGGATTATGATCTTCAATATTGTATTCAGATATCTATTTAGTCGCTAAGTCTACAAAACCGGACTTTGATCTTCAATATATAGTGTTAAAGTACCTTTACGATCTTATAATTCACATGAAAAAAACTAAACTCAATCAGCCAAAATTTTCAAGTCCTTTTGCTTTTCCTTCAACTCACTCAATCTTTTTTCGAACTCTTGTTTACTTTCACCAGCTTTCCATCTCAAACCATAAGCATAATGATCCTCTGGAACGAATTTCTGGCCCTTAGTTCTGTAAACTTGTTCTCTATAAGACCCACCTTCAACAGCATATTCCTTTTGTGCCAATCCACGTTTTTGTAACTCAGGGATCAAAATATCAACAATGTTTTCAAAAGTTTCTGGGAAGACAATGTTGGAGAAATTGATACCGTCAATACCTGAAATATCAACAAAGTTCTCAATTTTATCGGCAACTTCTTCAGCTGAACCGACGTAGTAGTTTGAGTGGAAGAAGTTTTCAGCAATATAACGTCTTGTGACAATATCACCTTCTTTGTAGAAAGCCCTCTTTTTGAAGCTCAATGCTAAGTTTCTAACAGTCTCATCATCAACAGTGGTTAAATCATGATCCCAGTCCCATTTGGAAACATCGGTACCACCACCACCTAATTGGACCAAGGTACCATCAAGATCTTTGTATCCTTCAATTTCTTCATGTTTAGCAATAGCTTCTTCATGAGTCTTACCAACAACAACTCTTAAGGAGGTGACGAACTTTAAATGAGATGGATCACGACCATACTTCTCCTTAGCTACTTTTTTAGTTCTTTCAATCTTCTCCCTAGCATCGTATGGGGTTTCTGAAGCAATAAAGATGACTTCCGCATGCTTAGCACCTAGTTGAACCCCCTTTGGTGAAGACCCAGCTTGAATGATCAATGGAATTCTACCTTCTGTTGGCTCAGTGATTTGTGGACCTGGAACTCTATAGTGTTTACCATCAAAATTAATCTCTCTAATAGCATCGGGATCTGAGAAAATACCTTTTTCTCTATCGAATACAACACCATCATCTCTCCAAGAAGATAATAAGAGTTCATAAAAGACTTGTAAATATTCATCTGTCTTTTCGTATCTTGAAGTCTTCTCAGGCATGGTGTTATCCTGGGTTAATTGACGACCAGCAGATGGCAATCTCGAGGTGACGACGTTCCAACCGACTCTACCTCCTGAAATATGATCCAACGTTGCCATTCTTCTAGCAAAATGGTACGGATGCTCGGTCAATGTAGAACAAGTTAAACCAACAGAGAGATTCTTGGTCGATACAGCAATAGCAGATAAGTATGCTGTCGGGTCATTCTTAGGAAAGTTATTACCAGATTTAGCAGCTTCCTCAAAATTATAAGGACCTTTGTAACCACCATAGATAGCTAGGGAATCACCGATGAATAAACCATGTAATTTACCACGTTCGGCTAATTGGGCCAATTTGATCCAATATTCAGCCTTAGTATAGCCTCTTGATTGATCTCTTGGATTCCTCCATTGACCAGGAGCATGTAAGACTGGCGTTAGGGCTTCAAAAAAGTTTAGGATCAGTGGAGTTCTCTCTTTCTTTTGCTTTTTGGTAGCTGGTTCACCTGCGGTCATGGTAATATCGTTCGGGCACAAGAAGAGATCAAATAATGATTAAAAAGACACACAGAGCAAGCCCACCTTTATATAAATCTTTCAGCGCGGCGAAAGATTTTCTCATGATTAGTCTCGTCGAGCCTCAAGCCCTGGCGCCGTCAAATCTTGACAGGATCCACAGTTACTGATCAGTTTACAAATCCATTTTCATTGGGAGAGCGGCCACAGTTAAATAAGCGACTAAAGATATATTTTGGGAATAACTCCGAAAAATCGGAAATCCGAGATGTCGATGTTCGATCATGGCCATAAAGTAAAACTTTTGACACTGGAATTCTACAAAGATTCTTTAACTAGGCAATTGAATTTTCACCTATTTTCTTCACTAAAGACAATCATTTCTTTTGAGTGGCTGGGTCTGCTTTAATGGCCCAATCTTTTCTACTTTCTTTCAGTTTGGCCAATCTGGCTTCAAACTCCTCTTTACTTTCACCTGCGTGCCATTTCAAATCATAAGCAGTATGATCATTAGTGACAAATTTTTGACCCTTCTTTCTGAAAACCTGTTCTCTGAAAGAGCCACCTTCAACAGCATAATCTTTTTGGGCCAGACCTCTTTTTTGTAATTCTGGGATCAACAGGTCAACAATGTTTTCAAATGTTTCTGGGAAAACAATGTTCGAGAAGTTGAAACCATCAATACCGGTGGCGTCAACAAATTCTTCAATTTGGTCAGCAACCTCTTCTGGAGTACCAACATAATAGTTTGATTTGAAGAAGTTTGTGGCAATGTAACGTCTAGTGATTGGTTCACCGTTATAATCTTTCTTACCTTTGAAACCTTCGACAAGACCTTTGATTAGTGGATCATCATAGTCACGAATGGCTTCTGATAGATCTTCATCCCAGTCCCACTTGGATAAATCTAAACCACCACCACCTAATTGCACTAAAGTTCCATCTAAGTCATGATAACTCTCAATTTCTTTGACTTTTTCAAGAGCTTCTTCATGGGTCTTGGCAACAACGACTCTTGCCATTGTGACGAATTTGAGATTGTCTGGATTTCTACCAAATTTCTCTTGTGCTAGTTTCTTGGTTCTTGCAATTTTATCTAGGGCATCTTGAACAGAGAAGGCAGCGATAAAGATGACCTCACCGACTTTAGCCGCTAATTCAACACCTTTTGGAGAAGAACCAGCTTGTATGATCAGTGGGATTCTACCTTCCGTTGGTTCAGTGATCTGAGGACCTGGGACTTTGAAATATTTACCATTGAAGTTAATCTCCCTGATAGCATCAGGATCTGAGAAAATACCCTTTTCTCTATCAAAAACAACACCATCATCTCTCCATGAAGATAATAGCAATTCAAAGAACACTTGAACATATTCATCAGTCTTCTCGTATCTGTGTGTTTTCTCAGGTAAGACATTATCATCAGCAAGTTGTCTACCCGCAGTTGGAAGTAAGGATGACACAATGTTCCAACCAACTCTACCACCAGAGATGTGATCCAATGTTGCCATTCTTCTAGCAAAATGGTAAGGATGTTCAGATAGAGTAGAACAGGTTAAACCAACAGAGACGTTCTTCGTAGAAACGGCAATGGCTGACAAATAGGCAGTTGGATCATTCTTTGGGAAGTTATTACCAGATTTAGCAGCTTCTGAGAAATTATATGGACCTTTATAACCACCATAGATAGCTAAGGAATCACCAATGAATAAACCATGTAATTTACCACGTTCGGCTAATTGGGCCAACTTAATCCAATATTCAGCCTTAGTATAGCCTCTTGATTGATCTCTTGGGTTTTTCCATTGACCAGGAGCATGTAAGACTGGCGTTAGAGCCTCAAAGAAGTTTAAAACCAATGGAGTTCTCTCCTTCTTCTGCTTTTTGTTAACTGGTTCACCTGAAGTCATCTTGATCGTTTTATGATCATTGATGAGACTTCCCAACTAGAAATCAAACAGTATTTATAAATGGATGCATGGCGGAGACGCTTGTGCCGTCAAGGGATCCACAGTTTTTGATGATAACTGTTACGGAGTTTATAATTGCGGATTGTGGAGTCGGAAAAATTGTGGAGCTTGATATTGATAGGCAGTAATGATAGGTTGCATTTATGGCCTGATGATCTCGGTGAAGGTGTAAAGACGACCTTAGCTACTCGCTGGTTGATGTTTATTGGTTGGCCGTCAGTGCCAGTGTGGCAGCTGGCATGAAAAGATACATTAAACAGCCAACAATTGCGTTCATGATTTGAACTTGATGCAGCTACTGCTATCTACTCTTTCAGGTAATTAGTAATCCTATTGTAATTCACACAAATAAGAACTCATCATGATGTGTCTCAGTTTTAGATAATAAATAAATCGAAACAATAGAACTTTATCTTGGTAATATTACCAATGGAAATGAAAGTGAATTACTACATGCAATATTAGAAGTTAACAACTCATGATATATACAATAAATGCCATTTTCTTTTTTAATTTCATTCATCAAGAATAACTTATTTTTTCTTTTCACCCAAGTTCAACTCCTTCATTAATTCAGAAGCTTTCACAAATGAATCACTATCATGAACACCATCAACATTTTCACTGTTTAATGAAATCCCACTGTTCTTTCTATTAACAGGTAAAAACCCACGGTCATTAGTTTGTATGGATTGAGTTGAAATATCAGTGTTGTCAATATCGTTTAGTAATTCTTCATCCAGATCTTCCTCTTCCTCTTCCTCATCAAATGAACCATCTTGGGAGTTATTGGTATAGTCGTCATCTTCATCGTAGTCATCTTCAAACTCCTGCTCTTCCTCATCTCCATCATTGTCATCAATCTCTTCGTCATCTTCATAATCGGCATCCTCCGAAGACACATAATCCTTCGTAATATCATCAAGTCCAATTCTTTGACTATTAAAGATTTCTTTTTGTGATTCAGAATTATCCCCTTCCTCAGAATCAGTAAGATCAGGTAATGGTTCTCTCCAATAGTTTAAATCAGTAAAACCTTCGTCGTCACCAAAACTCCCGCTAACAGCAGGGAAGAAATGATCCACCAATTCATTTATGTTAACGTATGAACTTCTGTAACCTGCCAACTCCAATAACTCCATATGAACTTCCCCATCGGGATTGATTGTGAAAATACGGGAAGATGGAATACCGACACTTCGATAACTCAAAGCATCTGTAATTCTGTTACCAAACCCAGCATAAAAGGGATGCTCTTTACCAGCATAAAGGTTTCTCAAATCGTTAAGACAAGCCATTTTAAAAACTTCTGGTTTCTTTAAAATAACTTCACGTCTCAGAGCAGCAATTGTTCTATCTGGAGATAAAATAACGGGACCATCAGGAAGCTTGATCCCATCCTGGTCAACAGCACGTAAATAACTTCTTGTGGAATCAGCTTGACCAACAGATCTTGCAGTCAAATACATAATGTTATAGCCGTTCAAATGGATATCCTGGAATAACTTAGCAACACCTGTATGAGTCCAATCTCTACCTAACATTGTCAAAACATGCCCAAGGGCATCAGATTTTGTTATGGTACCATCGATATCTGATATCACAATTGGGACGTTTTGTTTCCATAGATATAATTTAGATGTAATAAGCGCTTTACCTTTATCAACACTAAAGCATAAATCATTCTCACCAGGTTTCAAATCTAAAAATTTTAGTTGATCAGAAGTCAAACGTAAAGTTTTGACATAACTAGAAGATGACGAAGCAGTTGGGGTCTCCTCATCAGATAATTGACTTGCCGAGTCTGTTGTATCTTCAGAAGACCTTAAAGATGGTGATGTCAATAGATCATCATTGGAAACGATCCTGATATTACCACTGTCATCTTCTTGAATAATTTGTGATAAATCAACATCATCACCTAACTCTTCATGTAATAATTTCTTCAAAATGTCATCTGCATCATGAATAGTCTTTTCACTTGATTTATAACCGTTCATATCTAAAAACATATCTCCATTGTTATCGATTTTCGCAGGGATATTGATCTTCGTTAATCTTTTGGATAATTTTTGAATCTTTTCTAGTTTTAACTCTTTTGGAGATGTTGCCAATTCATCTTCAGATTTAGAGTATGGGAGTTTCTCATTGATTGGGATCTTCGTTGGACTTGTACTGCCAGTTTCAGCAAGATTAGGCATTGACTGTGATATGTCCAAGAATTCCGGTTCGTGCAAAGATCCACCGGCTGATTGCCTCTTTGGAGAGCTTGGTGGAGATGAAGAAGGCGACGAAGCCGCACTTAAGACAGGTGAAGTCATCATATCGCTAGGAACATCAACGTTATTGGCGGCTTCAAAGACAAAGAAAGCTTCACCACCATCACCTAATTTCATAGGTAGATTAGTTAGTTTCCCATTAATTATAAAGTCAACTTTCTTTTGAGATGGTCTTAATAGTTGAAATTTCCCAAATCTAACATGGAAAGGTGAGCAACTTAATTCACCATTTTCATTTTCGACAACAATAACGTCAATTGCACCGGACAAAGTCGCAGGATTGATGGAACTCCATGTTTGTGAAACGGAATTGAAAGCACGACCAACATATTGCATTTTGGAAGGTATGTAATTTATTAACGTATGTTTCTTCTCTACTGTTTTGCCTTCAGAATGTGTCAAAGTGCTGATGAGTTGAACTTGAGTTGGAAAGAAAAAAAAACAAACAATAGACTGACAATTATGCGCTAACCTGGAAAGAAAAGAAAGAATTTGATCCTGTTCTGATATTTATATATGAATTGAACCAAACAATGGTGGTTCCTGCTTCCGTTGGTGGTGGCTAACAATGTTTTGGTGATGGTTCAACTGGTACAGTGCTAAGAATAAAATCCATGGAAATATGACATTTTTTTTGTAAAACAAGTTCGCGGAAAAACAAGCTTCGCGGGTGTTTATGTAATCACGATAAGGAAAGAGGGAAAATTTTTCACTTTAAAAAGAAGAAGTAGGGCAGAGAAGAGAAGAACACACTTTGGGAGGTTTAAGAAGATGATGATGTCAATAGAGAAACAAAGCCACTTCAAAAGACCCCGCGACGAAGAAAACGAAGCTGCACAGCTGAAAAAGAGAAAGTTGCAAATTCAAGATCAAGATGAGAATAGCATTGAATTTCAATCCAATATGTACAAATCCTACATAAAATCAGCATTGGATGCCCTGGATAACGTAAGTAAAATCTTACTTTACGAACATACTTGGTTGATTTTGTTTAGAGATTACTAACGTATTTAAGGGAAATTCATTACAAATTGATTCTTTAGCAAATTCAATCTCTTTACCAAAATCAAATGAAGAAAGTATAACCAATGAGAATTTTTCTATTGTATTATCAATCTTGACTGAAAATATATCCAAATTAGATTCAAAACTGGCTAATGACCTCATATTTTCTATCATTAAATATCCAAGATGGTATAATTTAACCCCAAGAGAAATTCAAATATTTAAAAAGTTCATAATGACTTTATGTTCATATCTACCTAAATGGTGGAATGAAATAGCGATAGTCTTAATCCAACAGTTTGTTCTATCAACACAAAAGACAATTTATCATCATGAACTTCTCAAATATTTCTTGAACATAATCCCAACATCTGCTCATTTCATCCATAGTACCCTTGTCAAGTCATTTCCTAATAAGAATAACAACAAAGCTGATCTCATAAATTATGTCTCTAATCTGCTCAAAATGAATCACTATTGTGCTGAGCTAAGGTTTAATATTTGGAAAATTATCATCTCAAATAGCATCAAGATTGATGTTGAACTGCAAAATGAATTAGATGAATTAGATGATGAAAGTGATTTTGATGACAGTGATGATAGTGATGATGATGATGATGATGATGACGCTGATGGTGATGATGGAGAAGAAATTGATGACGATGGTGAAGTGCAAGTTGATGGTGTCAAGCATGTACATTTTGAGGTTGAAACAGCTGATAATGAGATTGGAGATGATTATGCTGAGGAAAATAGTGATCTTGAAGAACTTGAAGATGATGGCGAGGAGGAAGAAGAGGTCAATTTAAATAACTCACAAGTGGCCAACATTGCTGACTTATCAGAGAAATTAGACTCGATCCTATCACTAATCTTTGCTCATTTCCAAGAGATGAAGCTCAATTCCAAAGATGAAGAATTTGAAGAAGAATCAGTTATCTTGCACAACACATTGACATCATTATTTAAGTCTCACATCTTGCCTACATATTATACCAAATCAACTCAGTTCATCATTTTTTACTTCACACAACAATTACCGGAGCTGATGGATTCATTTTTGGTAACTTTGATTGATTTATCCTTTTCATCTAATGAAACTATCGAGAAGAGAGTCAAATCATTACAATATCTAAGTTCTTATTTATCCCGTGCAAAATACTTACAAAAATCACAAATCATCTTTGTTTGCAGTTATTTGATGAGCTGGCTGAGCAGATATGTTGAAGAAAGAGAGAATGAAGTTGATCAAAATGTCAACATGGATCGTTTTAAGCTGTTTTATTCAACTTTTCAGGTACTACTTTATGTTTTTTGTTTCAAGCATGAAGTATTCAAGAATGAAGAAGGTGGCTGGGAATTAAACTTGAATAAATTCTTTCAACGTATGTTGATTACGAAATTTAATCCATTGAAATTTTGTAACGAGAATGTGGTTTTAATGTTTGCAAAGATTGCACAGGAAGAAAATGTTGCCTATTGTTTTTCAATCATCTCAAAGAATAAAAATGAAAGATTAAAAGGTATTTCTGGTATAAGAAGTTCATCTGATTTAACCAGAAATGGTCAACTGACTTTGGGTAAACAGCAATTTGTTGATCTAGAAGGCTATTTCCCTTTTGATCCACTATTCTTGAAACAGTCAAAGAAGTTCCTTAAGGGGTTTTACATTGAATGGTCTGAAATTTCTAAAGATTATGACAGTGACTCAGATGATTTTGATGATTTGGCTGATGATGCTAAAGAAGCTGTTAGAAGAAATTCAATGAATATGAATTAAAATGAACGTTTTAGCCATTAGACTCAGTTTTGTAACCATAGTAACGTTTTTTCGCGGTGGATAAAGATCATCGGCAAATGAAATATATTTCACTTACTCATTCAAAATTCGTTTGTAAAATTCGTTTGTACATTTCCTGATTGAAGAGATGTCTGCTTCATTTCAAAGCTTGGATTTGTCACGGATAAAGGACTCGCTTGATGATTTGGATGAATTGAACTTGCCATTGATAATCGCTTTAACCTCCGGTTTAGGGGTTTTATTCTTGTTCTTATTAGGGCTCACGATATACTTCTCATTCTTTAACAATGGTACTATCTTTTTAGGTTCACAATTCAACATCCCTGGTGAATTTGATGATGAAGAGAACAGACTAAACGAAGAAGAACAATATTTGCCTACATTATCCCCTGAAGAAAGAGAGAACTATTTTGCTGGTAAAGAATTTGAACTGGAATTTTCACCAGTGACAAACCCACTAGGCTCAACATTATCACCATATGAGAAAGAATTCATCAAAGAAAGAGGTCTTCAAGCTTATCTGTTTGCTGCTCCTTTGGAATCACCAGTTGTTGTTATTGATAAACTTGATGTAAGATTTCCAGAAGGTGTAAACTCCATTACATTGAATTATCCCTTACCAACAAACACTGATAATGACACAGTTTACTTCGAAGTAAAAATCTTTGAAATTGCAGATAATGCAGTCGTCTCTATCGGGTTAGGGTCTAAACCGTATCCTGCATTCAGACTTCCTGGTTATAACAAATATTCAATTGCTTATGAATCGAGTGGGACTGTTCGTGTTAACCAACCATTTTATTCCCCAAACATATGGCCAAAATTGATCGAAGGTGATGTCCTTGGTTGTGGTTTTAAACAGAGATCAGGTACAATCTTCTTCACTCATAATGGTAAAAAGGTTCTTGAAGCTGTTCATAACGTTAAACTAGATTTATACCCAATGATTGGCTCTAAAGGTGAATCAAAATTGGATGTGAACCTAGGTCAATTAGGTTTTGTCTTCATAGAGGCCAATGTGAAAAAATGGGGCTTTGGGTCCACATATGGTAGTATTGGTGTTCCTCCGGCATTCAAAGAGATTCAAAGAGATACCGTTTTGGATAAAGGTGAAGATTTACCTCCAAATTATCCTTCAGAAGAAGATACTTTCTTTGGACCATCTGCTCTGCTAACTGGTGAACGACCAACAAGAGTCATCAACAGTCCTCCATGTTATAAAGATGAACCAAAACCTGAATTGATAAGAGATGATAATATTGTTGAGATTGATGAAGAAGAATATGAGAGAAGAAGTAGTGCATTTGAGTCAGAGAATCAAAACGTTGGGAAATCAAGTGATTTGATAGCCTGGAATATCACTGATTCACAGCCAATTATAACACCTTCTCATCAATCCAATCAAACACAACGGGTATTGTCGCCGTTAGCTGAAGCTCCTACACAAGAGACCCAAGAACATCAAGTTGAGAACAAAGATACCACAGTCCAGGAATCACATTCCGAAGTTGAAGATGAATCACCCCTAGAAATTGAATCTTCAGAATCTACTCCAGAACCAACCGCACAACATACAGCAGAAACTTCTCCTAATTCAAACAACAAGAAAAATAACAAGAAAAAGAAGAAAAAGAAGGGTAAGAAGAAATGAATGGATCGTAATGTCAATTTTAATGGTTAATGAAGGATTCTATGTAGTATATATTAAGCATAGAGCATGTTGGCCGGGTAATAGTTTGGGCTTAATAAAAGAAAAACAGCTGCTGCCCGAAGTAACTGGTCCAGCAGCATCGTCAGCATCATCTGTATCAAGGACTCATTAAAAAGGCTTGAGCCAAAGTTAGAATGCCTGCTCTAAAGACTGATCTGTTCATTGAAAGAACCCTGCAACTTCTTCTGGTTAACCCATCAACTGTATGTGTTTTCCTTCCTTCCCTATCGTCTGTCATTGTGAAAGCATACTAATATCAGACATAGACAAGGATCTCCATCACCTATTCACAATCCAAAACAGAAACCAAATCAGTGATATCCTTCAAATCCTTTGATCCAGAAACAGGTACCTTACATAAATTTAAGACGAACAAGTCTAAAGATCTATCGAAAGTGTTGACAGCTTTAGGTCCTCATGGTGTCAAGATCACAAGTGGGAAGAGTGAAAAATCAGTAAGAGGTGCTGGGTCTGTACTTGTAAATGCTGAAGTTGAAGAAGAACATGAGGAGGAGAAAGTTGTGGAGAAAGCAAAGCCTAAACCAAAGAATAAGAAGCAGAAGGGGAAACGTTAATTTTGTATATAATGTTAAGGTTTTCTTGCTTTTTTAAATGTTAACAAAAACAATTTGATGACCTGGAATTGTAAAAGTCGAAATACTCAACATGGGAGGTTATGAAAAGAGAGAATCATCACTGATAGATTTCTTGTTATGCTCTAAAGCTTTGAACAATGTCTTTAATTTCTTGAATGACCATAGCCCGACGAATTTGAATCGAGGAAAAAGAATCGCTGTCATAGAAGACAGTTAACTAACAAACAAAAAGCAAAACTGTAGCCACATTTCTTCCGATATGGGTAACGTTAAACCAATTCATCATGAGCCACGCAGAATTGAACAACTCTCAAGTGAACTATTAACATCTGGTGCCATTGGTGCGTTAAAAGGTGCAGTCATTGGGGTCTCCACAGCTTTAATACTTAGATTGATAAGTCCAACTTATAGAACTGCAAGAACTCAAGTTAAAGTCTTTTATCATGTAACTTGGATATCAATGGGTGCTGTGTTTTGGGCCGATAAACAGTTGGTGAATTTCGAAGAGAGATTGTTCAAGGAAGAACACGCAAGAAGAGAGAGAATTTTGGATGAAGCTGCTGATAGAGGAATCTTTCTTGAAGATGACAAAAGAAACTTGGATTATGGTACTCACATAGAGAAATGAAGCTGAAAAGCATCACTGGGATATGACGACTACATGGTATTTATATTACTACAATATTCACGAAATTATGAATAGTTTGAATGATCATTAATCGTAAACTCATCAATCAATACCTGACTGTTAACGACGCTGTTTTTTCTTCGTTAAGAATGTGTCCTCCACCTGAATGGATCTTGATGTATTCTGACCCCATTCACTTTGTTGAACACCAGCTGCTAATTCTACAACTCGCGATAAATCATTAGCTAAAGCAGGAGAGCCATTTCGTAATTGTTCAACCTCTTTACTATTCATCTTTTGAAAAATGTCATTATCACCTTGTGATAACCTAATTTGAACAATAACAAATGATTTATCTGCATCGGAAATTAACACTGTAATGAAATCCTCTGCTGATGTTATCACCTGTAATGTACTCAATTTTGCTTGGGGTTCCCCTTCTTTGTATAATGATAGTGACGAGGTTACACCATTGTTCCAAACAATAACGGAACTTCTAGATAAAATTAGTAACAAATTAGGTATTTTCTCAACAGTCGTTATATCTCTCACTATAGTCTTAGAAACAATAACAGCTTTTATATCAACGGATGCAAGGTCAAAGGCAAAAACACTAGTCGGCATACTTTTAACTAAAATGAACAAAAGACCATTAACTAAGAATTTTGAAACACCTTTCCATTCTAACGGTAATTTAGTCAAATGAGGTACTTCAATAAATTCATCATGACCAGCTATTGAATCAAAATTCACCTCTTGCCAAACGTCTATAAGATCCTTATCTATCCTCACCTTCGTTTCATAACGTGAAATTAGCTTAAACCCATCAGATATTTTCAATCTATGAATACTCTCTTTATGATCAGCCACTAATATTTCATCATCATTAAGAAACATAAAATCAACGGCCCCCAGTGGATCACTATCAGTTCTGTATGCAAACAATGAACCGTCGTTAATGCTCTTGATGGAGCCAGCCATGGAATAGACATTTAGTTTCACTTCACCAAGGATAGCATCATTAACAACTATCCAATTGGCCGATGGCGATACTTTTATCTGGGATAAATTCACAAAGGAACCCAAGTTTACCTTATAAACAACATGACAACTTTCTACTCGGTTTATTAGAGTGTATGCAATGATATTGCCATTGTTTTCCTCTGTAAATAGCATAAATAGGGCACTATCGTCCCTCTGAACGACTTGGTTGATTTTAGGTCTATCAATTTCGAGCACTTTCTTCCCTAATATATGATAAATCCTCAGAAACAATGAATCCCTACTAAATATCACAATCTGTTTCCCATATCTAAGCCATTCGAATTTTTCAATACCAAACACAGGGTCTTCTTCAATCTCCACAACGAATTCCTCATCGAGCACATCGTAGACTTTAATCACAGCTTCAGACTCCAACAAAACCGCAAATTTCGTGTTATTCTCAGGATTGGGATTCCATGAAATCTGTGTAATTTGGGCAAATGACTTAGAAGTTAGGTCTATGGTTCGTATTCTTTCTAAAGTTTGTGTAGACCTTATGATCAACTGGGTGGAATTATGGATGGAGATGATATATTGACCATTTGGAGATGCCAGGGGTTTATAAGAGGAGAAACTAAACTTTATGGATCTATCTACCAGAGACATAATAGTGAAATGGCCGACTGCAGTTGTGATTCTCTACTTTGATTGTAAGTAAGTACGTTGCTAGCGGTTTGTTTATCTTTGAAATTTTTCAAAATAACTTGGTTGTTGCCTGGGTTACAAAAATTGGTTGAGATGAGCGATTCAGCTTGTTTAAAGCTGATTAAAATAGATTCAATAAATAATAAATAATAAATAATGGGGGTACTGAAGCGTTCATAAGTTTCTGTGAATCTATGATCATTGTATCACCCGTTCAGCAAACTTTAAAAAATTAGCAGAATACTCCATCATCTCTGTCTCATCAGTGCTGTTGTTCAGTTTCAATTTAAAGTTTGATTTGATCTTATTAGACATTTTAGAATATGAATTCTTGATATTGAAGCACGATGAATCAAAGAAAGAGTTTGTACGGTTACCGTTTGTGATTTCACTTAGAAATTGCATCGGTTCTTCTTCATTGATATCGGTTATTAGATCATTCTTGTACTTCCCACCAGTATCGATTATGCATCCCAAGAATAGCATTGAAACCGTAGATGAATTGATCTCTTTAAGAACCTTGATCTGCTGGTGGTAAGTCTCTTTGGTCATTGTTTGGAAGTTGATCATAAATGGAATTTGTAAATCGATGATGAATTCTTCCAGTTCGATGTTAAACTGATCCAATACAATAAAGACATCTTCATTCCCAGATGAATAACAAGTGGTGATATTCCCAGTATCCATCATGGTCATATACATTTGTGGAATTTTTATCTTCCTTATCATATTATCCACATCATTCAATCCAATTGTTGAAACATCAATACCAATGGGGCATGACAAGCCGCTAGCTACATCACAGAGTTCATCAGCACCATCAATAATGACAAATGATACTAGATCATTGAAGTAGACATACGAAAATGGATCTTTAAGATGATAGATTATGGGAACTTCGTGTGCCATTATCTCCATCATCATGTTTCTCGTGTTCAAAATACCATTCTCTAGATACCATTGATCACCATTACCAACCGCACCATAAACATTAGAGTTCATGAACAAGTTCAAACTGGCGCCCTCTCTTAATCCTCTTATCCAATCAGCGCAATACAAGGATTCTTTAACATTATTGATGAGCTCAGGACCAAGAATACCGATCATTGGTCCCTGGCCATACCTGACTTTTCGAGTTATCAAATCTCTACATTTCTTGACCAGGTCATCAATCTCTTCGGTTAGTGGACACAAGAAGTCACGAATCACCTCTGGTTGTGTTACAGCAACAGATACTTTATCTTTTGGTTTAGTTAGCAGCACAATAATCAAAAGAGGACAATGGTATTAGTGTATACCGGTTAAAAAAGGTGGATCCGAAACGCCAAAGCGACTGAGATCATGGGCACAATCAGTACGGATCACTGAAGAGGATGTATTCATGTCAGAAGTGTTGATTCGTTCCAGAGTGTATTCACTAACATGTTCTCTTGTTTGGATCTCAGACACAAAAAAATTAAAACATCAACGCACTTTTCCATAGTTCAGAAACACATCAAAAAGACATCACAATGAGTCTTGAAATGAACCAAAAGAGGTCTGAGACGCTGATAAGTATGTGATTTACTGAAGTACTTCAACTGGCAATAGTACTGACAAGAATCCCTATCAGAAAAAGTGGACACAAATGTCGATTTGTTAATCTCGAGACTACAAAACATCGTTGCACTATCAGTGAGTCTTTCCAATTCTTTGACAAGAAAAGCTTAGTATTAACCAGAAAACAGGCATCCACCAGTACCCAGGAGATCCAAGCATCAGAGATGCTTCAGATAGAGTCCAATTCCACATTGATTATCCGTCTTGTGGAGGAATTACTCTCTGTCACACGTACATTGAAGGAGAATTGGATCTTAAATCAGATGCCCAAGACAGAGACAGAAGCAGATTTGACAGCTGGGATACAAGATAAGGTGAATAGTGTTTTAGATATAATCATTGGTACGAAGAAGTATGATGAAGAGACTGATGATATTGACAGTGAGAGCGAGGTTGAAGAAGAAGTACCAGATATTAAGCCTGAGCCAGTGGTGAAGATTAAGAAGGAGGAAGCTGAACAAGCCAGAGATACGGCGACAGTGACAAAGATGATAACGACAGGAGCAGGAACGACGGTAGATAGTGAAGTGAAGAAGGAAGAGAAGGACGAGAAACCAGTGATTAAAGATGAGCCTAAAGAAGAGGAACCCATTCAAAGTGAACTCAACCTGGATGATTTTCCAACTGGAAATCTAGATGAGATTGATTTTGGTACTTTTGGGAATTTGGATGACGGGGACAATGATATCATAATGTTGGACTGATTATTCTGATTGTTCTTATTGGCATTTCCAATAAATGCGAATCATGGGTGGGTCGCAGTCTAATAGCTACATGTCACCTCTTCATCTCATTAATCATTTTTTTTTTGTGTTCGTTGGCGTTATATATCATAAATGTCTTGTTATATTTTTATTCATTCATCAAAGACACTGATGCTGTTTTCATTATTCAAGAGTTCATCTTTTCGTTCTAAGCATTTTTTAAATTCATTCAAGTTGATATAATTCGAAGAAGGGCCTCTTGGTCTCATTAATTTTTCATTAATAGGCTTTAGTAGATTCTCAGTGAGGCTTGAATCAATAGATGAGTCAAATGCAGGTGGGATATCCATCGGATGTATCAAACTTTCATACGGATCTAAATTGTCCAAGAAGGGATGGTCAAAAGATTTCGATATTGGTGATATTGGTTCTTCTAATGTTTGTAAATAGTCATCTATAGAGTTTAAAGTAGTTTCATTGACGCTTATTGGTGTGTGGTAATGATTTTGTTCGTATAACGTTGGTGATGTCGAAATTGATGCCTGTAATTGAACTGATGGGATTTCCTGCTCAGAAGCTTCATAAGCTTTATGTAATGGAGTATGAAGGCTTTGGGTCGTTGATCTTGATTGTGTGGTTATTTTCTTCATCTTGATGGTTCTTTTTTTTTTCTTTGGTTCTTTTTGCTTGCGATGTGGTTGTGAAGCATGATCACTCAAAGATACTCTATCGACAAAATCTTTAAAAGTTTCTGGTTTTAATGATAATGTGTTGAAAATATCAAATGTTAACTGAGGAGCCTTTTTAGTAGGGAATTCAACCTCATTATAGTAAACAGTATTGATATGATCCGGTACTTTGGCCTCTTTAACACCTTTGTCAGCTTGACCATCTTCTTCTTCTTCGTCTCCAAACAGTTTTAGTTTATGAATCATACTTGGAAGATCTTCTTTCAAGAACTCAGTGGCCATCTCCAAAGTATCATTCTTTATCATTTGAAACAGATCATCATCGAGTAATTCATCGAGTGATGTTCGAATATTTAAATCCATAAACATCCCTTCATTTATATTATCATCAAACACTACTGTAATATTTCCTGAATTGTAGACAACAGTGATCAAGCAATCCAGTTTGAAATCTTTAATGCTGAAATCAACAGGTAATATTGTTGACTTATCACTCAATATAAAATGAGGTTTAGTAAAATCATCAAAATCAATCAACCGTAGAGAATTCACTTCAACGTTGGAATTAAGTACCAGATTCAATTCACCATCGTATTTGAATTTAAACGTGCCCTTGAATTTTGTCTCCGACAGCTCGATAATCTCTAAAAGTTCAAAGATTGGAGCATTTTGGCCCCAAGTCAATGACCGAAGCTCTATCTTATTTGGGGTGGATGTTGGGGACAGGTTATTGAAAGAGGTAGTTGCCAGTAAAGTGTTGATCCTCTGCTTGATATCCAAGACAGAGAGGTCCAACCAGTTGAACATGAAAGACATGGCTTCCGGATTCGTCTAAAAGGTTGGGTTAATGAGTGATTAGTGAGAGTTGTAAGTCTGAAACTGATAGTCACTTAATTATTAAACCTCTCTGGTTTTGGTTTCATGACCGGGTATTAATAATTTGAACTTTTTTGCTGGCTGACACAATTCGGTTGCTGAACATAAAGAGAAGGCTTAACCGATAAACTAACTACACTAAAAACCCCAACAACCAAACAAAATCATTGCATAATATAACACCGACATATCATAACAAGCAGTCACTAATTCCCTTTGCGATACATCATCACTGTGGAGACTACAATAAATTCATTAATATAAACCGCCCCGGACTATTCCCCCGTTTTTGTTCTTTTGTTGAACACAAGTAAACCACGTTGGTTTGTGCCAAATGGCAAGTTTCTACCAACAAAATTTTATAGAGCGCGCGCCGCACGTGGAAATCAAAAAAAGGGGGTAAATAGTGCTGCCAGTGTGGTTCGAATGATCTGTCAAATGGTACTAAAGTGTACTTTATAATGTTTCATAAGGACGATCTAATTATAATTATCTTATTGATCATTGAGACCATGAAAGGTTCGATATTTAAGGGTTACTTCAGGCTCTGGCAGTCAGCACTAATCAATTAGCCACTCAATTGTGAGTGGAATTATGAGGAATGAGAGTTAACAAGTGAAAGGTATCGATCATAAGAGTAAAAAGGTGCTTAAGACAGGAACGGCAGCCAAAAGGGAACTCGCAGCACCTTGGAGAGTCTTGAGAAAATCCCAAGTCGATAAATAGAAGGGAACATCCTGAAGAAACATAGAGTATTGCAGAGAGAAAAAAGAGTAGGGAAATGACAATATGCTTCATGATGATACAAGTTCTCTTGAGAGTGGTTTACAAGATCACACACCGAATTCTCTTGTGATCATCTCTACTGCTGACCAGTGAACATCCACTCATGGTAGCCGAGTATTTTTAGAACTGTCTCGGTGTGATATCTGGAAGTTAGCGAGTTAGTAGCCCTGATGAGTATGGATTAAAGATCTTGTTATTATTTACATCAGTTATCCCCACTCATCAATTGTTACTCAGATCTAAGATCAGGTCATACGGATCAGGTCATTCGAATGACCTAACAAAGGTTATGATTCAAGCTATTAGTTGTCCCCGCTTACTTAAAGAATCGTATATATAAAGTCTTAATGACTTTCCTAAGTTGCCACTATTGAATGTTAAAAGAATGAAGTTTCCTTTCTAGAATTTAATCATACTATTAATATATTACATCTACTTACTCTTATAATAAATTACCTAAAGATATTAGACGTCGATAAAACATCGGTTGCGGCCATATCTAGCAGAAAGCACCGTTTCCCGTCCGATCAACTGTAGTTAAGCTGCTAAGAGCCTGATCCGAGTAGTGTAGTGGGAGACCATATGCGAAACTCAGGTGCTGCAATCTTTTTTTTGTCCTACGTGGGTATTTTGAACGTAAAATAATGAACAATATAACAAACAGCGAACCAATTACCGAAGATCATAAGCTCCAAGGACAAGGATTGCCTTCTGAGACTTGATAATTACTCTTACGCTCACATAAAAGAAGGTTCTTGAAAGCGCGATAATCCTAGGCAAAAGAACCGACAAGAAAACCTTCTTAATTTCAATACTCGATGAATTCTATCCCTCTCAAGAGACACTGGATTTCTTTTCCGGCTTCGTTGATTTGACCAATTTCATTTCTTCTCTTTACGGTTTTATGATCGTTCAAAAAGATGAGACAAAGGGTTTCAGATTTTTATCTAAAATAAGTAATCTGCCACTCGGTAGCGTGTCAAACGTTAACGTTGCTGCGCTCAACCCGAGACCGAAAATTGGAGCACTATTTAAGGCGCAGACTTGACAGAAAATGAGTTAGAATCGTCATTTGTTGATAAGCAACTGATAACTACTCATCAAGAATATCTTTTACTTAGTACCCTATATACAATATTACTCTTATGGTATAGCGCATTGTAATAATCATGTGTTATTACGATTCTGATTGGTTTGTGACCGAATATTATCTCCCTTATCGCTATAGGACTATTGTCAATGTCTTAAGATGCTGTCCCACAGAGGTACTTATAAAAATCGTTGACTTCATGATAACTAGCATTTTCGGGATCAGAGCTGACAGTCTTCTGGCTTTGAAGGAGAATCCCACTCTCAGCGCTATAATCGAAACACGCGTCAGTATCCTTGTGGAGATTCCCATCGATATCCAATATGATATTTTTCATCTAAAAGATTTCCAAGATCTAAGTAAAGTCACAAAATCATTCTTCATTGCTGTTCCGTCTTTCCAACTAGCAGAATCAACCTACTCATATTCAGCTTGGTGCGATATGCTCGTATATGATATCAATGATTCTCTTTCCTTGAAGTACAATAGTCAGGGTATCAAAATTGCGCAACATAATCAGGTCTTTTTGCATCATTTCATGGAGAGTGGTAAATTTATTCGGCCAAAGATATTTCTTATGTTCTTACCACCTGTTAGCGCCAACAATTCCAAAGTTCACTGGCTGCATTACGCTGCCAAAACCTATGACTACGAGGATCGCGGTACCACTCTGTGCGAACATAATATATTTCGAAGGGAAGCTCCAGAGCCTTCAATCATGGAGAAGATTAAGCAAAAACTATTATATAGTGACTGGGTTACAGAGAAGTCTTTCAAGCTTCTCCATAATGTTGGTTTTTACATTAGACACTTCACCGGAAGAGCCCCTATTAGCAAGGAGGTGCAGGATCGTGTTTTGGCACAACTTATTGAAGACAATCATCAGTTATCGTCTTATCACTTTTGGTTCAAACTACACGAGACTTTGAGTGATGACAGGAACTTAGATTGGTAGACTTTTGAGCATTCGATCTGTCAGTTATTAAAGCTCAATTGCTTTAATCGCCCAACTCTTCCCTCATGCAAAGGTTTGATGGTGCTTTTATGATTGAAACTAGATGAAAATGTAATTTTATGAGTCCAAAAGACCGTAGTAATATGTGAGGGTATAAGTTCTACAAACCCTTTCTCTATTTGGCAGAATATTCTATTCAGGAATATTACCTCTTTATAACCTTCTAGGAAAATTCGACCTCTATGAGTGTATTCTTTGAGGCCATTCAATCATACTTTTAAAAACAAGGTCTATTAATTGCTATCAATTCCATACTTTCTGGTTCCGTTCATAGAGTTTAACTACTCGAATACAAGACACAATACGCAAACTGATTACGAAGACTACTTGTATTAAAAAAATCAAGAAGAGGAAACTGGATCAACACCATTCTACAAGAAATTCCGGGAATTACCTATAATTGCAGCTCAACACATTTCACTCTTTGGAACATACTTTGCATTACATCATATCCCAATAAAGAAGTTTATTTTAGAATTAGAAGGAATGACGATTGCTGATGCTTTGATCACCTCAGGTATCCTAACAGCCTCCTCTTTTGGCTGTCGCGAGATTCCGATAATGGTAAAATCAGTTGTGACGTGGAATTCAAAAAAATCATAGAAGAAAGACAACCTTATCCACTTTAGAAGACAAATTATACTGTTTGGTCTTCGGGATTATTGCTGGTGGATGTTTGTGGGGTTGCTTATATCTTGCATGGTTTCTCTTCATTTGCTTCAAAACGGTGAAACCAATAGGCAAAGGTGGTAATGGCAACGCTGCTCTTGTCGCATTAGTCACACACTGGAGTACTTCGAGCATTTCTTTCGTTAATTATTTTTGGAATATCCTCAATCTTTGATTGATGTGCTGTTGGTAAGTTAGGTCTAAATGACAACTTTTAGGGCCGCGGTTTCTCCAAGTAAGACACGACTAATGATAAGCATTTCAAGATTTGAGTGGGAGAGGTAGATTCTCGTAGACTCTCTAGATTATATGAATAAATCAGCATGTAACTGAGTATCATTGATCAATTCTCTCTTTCTAGATGACCAGCTGTATGTGTAACTTTCCCTCAGGATACTCGGATACTTTACTCTAGTTTCATCATATTAAGTATGAAACTTTCCCTGAACCCCACCTTACCCTTTCAGCGGTTTACCTACTTGCTTTTCTTTCCTTCTCCCTCAGCATTCCAAGAAGTTCGTTCTTCTGTAGTTCTTTCTTTTCTCCAGCCCTCAGTTTCCTCTGTAAATCTTTCTTTTCCCGTAATGACCTTTGGAACTCATGGGTGTAGACATAAACTATACCCTTAGGTTTTATCTTTGGCCTAAAGATATACCACAGTCGGGAGTACTTCAGCTGTTGTTGTTTAACTTTATCATAGTGCAATATATAAAGATCACTTCGTTCGTTTGTTGGAGGTTGCGGATCCCCTTGATATTCTTTTTCAGATTTCATCCGTGTATAGGCCTTTTGAAGTGGTGGTAATCTCTTCATATCAGCAGCTTTTTGATCTTCAATGTTTGACTGTAACACAGCATTTCTCCACATTTGTTCATAACTGGGACTCTCGGCTTCCTTTGGTGATGGCGTATCACTGTCATAAATAATGTAAATCTTGAACAAATACCAAAGAGCATAAGTGAATGAAAGTAAAAACGTCATAATTAAAAGACAGAAGGGGATATAAATCACGAGATTTAAATTCTCTTCACACAAATCTGAAAAGTTCTCCATCAAATATCTCATAAAACTTTGCAAAGATTCACGATTTTCTGAAAAAGTATTGAAGTGATTACCTTCAGAAATAGGAGATAAATCATATAGTATAGGAGCCATTTTTTCCCTTATGTCAAGGAATTTAAAGGCAAGCATGAGGATAAAGAGAATGGGAGATAGGTCCACATTCGTCTAATTAATAGATCAAAATGATGAGCTAATTATATTGCCGAAGAAAGAATCAACTCAGACTAAGTCTATTCGTTGTCCATCGATTCCCAAACTTAGTAATGAAAAAAGCTTAACAACCAAAAGCACAAATCTTGCTCTAAGCGATGATACTTAATCAGAAAACAGCTCATTGGTCATTCGACAATCTGTTTCGTCAAGTTTGGGAAGTCATCACCTTTATCATCGCTAAATCTTGTTATCAACGAATACAAGAAAGGAAATTTAGTTCTATTCCTCCAAAACACGTTCCTTCTGGTGAGCGTCTCGGATTTAGTCAAGCTGTTCAAATGTGCATCTCATTAGTGATTTTCAGTTTGCAGGTCTCAATGTTGCTGAGAAGTTTTTTGTATGTTATTGCCAAACTCATCAAAAATACCTCTTTCCCCCCTTATTCATTTTAGGATATATATGTGAATCTTATTTGCATCTTGGGAATATGTTTATTGATGATTATCGAAGTTCTCTTTTCAGAGTTGGAAAATCTTATTCTTGAGTGGTATATATGTTTGATTTGTCTCATTCATTTGAAGACAGTTTATTCTTGTTTCAAGGTGGATATGTCCTTAGTCTGATGACTAAATCTCCTTAAGTTCTTTTCCCCCATGATTTGCCGTTGATGATTCTGATTTGTGATTAGGGATCTTTCGTTGTTTAAATAACTACTGCTGCTAATTTATTGGCGGCTAAATATTTGCTTTTTTAAATTTTGCCAGATTAATATCGGTAAGGGACACACGGTAATAAGGCGCAGAGCACAAAGGGTAAATATATATATAGTACAAATTCATTATATTCATTAGCAGAAGGCTATATTTCTCCACTGTATATCTCTTTTTCGTAATCTTTCATAAATTGAAGTCTGATAACAAGTTCAGTTAGATCCTTTTCGGTTTTAATTTGAAAGAATTCAAAGATTTTAGGAGTTAAAACTTTAGATTTAAGATCGGTAATTGGGATATCTTTGATTTCCAATTTTTCAAGATTGAAGTGCTTGCTAGTCTTCTTTAACACTTTTAGCAGAACTGACCAGTGTATCTTGTCCCAAATAATCTCAGGTTTGGTTGTGTTATTAGAGTTTGAGACTTCTTTCGCATTGGAAATTGATTCAAGAACAGAACTGTTTTGAGATTCTTTCATATGATGAAGGTTAGTTATTTGATGTGATTCGTCTGATATATTAGCCCTTGAAGCTGTTTGTGGGGTAGATTGATCGATAGAATTGACCCTTTTGATAGGACTGTCTTCAAAGATTGAGATAGGCTTTGACACCTTCTTCTTTGATTGTGGTAGACCCCCCATCGTTCCATGATTACCATTGATTATTTTTCTTTCTGTATTTATTATCGTTGGATATAAGGATGTGTGTCTAGATTCAAGAATCTCAATGCCTTCAATCTTCTCAGCACCCTTGATATTTTCTTCCAGTGGAGTTTCTTTACCAGATAATGGAACCAAAGAAGGATACAGTTGATCACTGGCGTTAGGTTTCAGTTTCTTTCGCTGTGGCACAGGAGCGGGTAATTCTTCCTTACGCTTTTTGACATTTAAAGTTCGTGGTGAAACTTGGTCTAATTTCACAGTCAGTTCAGGTACTGGTAATTCCTCATCACTAGAGGCGAATTGTGACATTGGTAAATTGGATGATCTTCTTTCTTCCACTGATGATGATTTTGTAGTTGCACCAACAGTAATTCTTCTTGGTGGGGAGGATAAATCAGGCACAACATTCTTTAAGTTCTTGAAAGATGATTGTGAAGTTGTTAAGTTTTGCCTTGGGGTGAATCTAGGTGAATGGGTGGCATTTGGGGTTGATCTCAATGAATGATTTTGGGATTTCGAGTGTCTTGGAGATGTAACATTCTCTGCGTGTTTCAGTAGGTCGATATTTGGATTTAGACCAGCTAAATCTGGATACAGTTCTTTTTTTTGGAGAATGGTGAAAGTGGAATTTATTGAAGATGATAATCGCTCCTTCTTCGCACTTGTCAGGTTCTCTTTTGGATAGATATGTTTTTCTGGGCTTAAGATGTCACTAGGAATGTCACTCAGTACTGTATTGTCGTATTCATTGGAGTTTTGATTCTCGCCAATGTTATCATTATCATTATAATCTATTTCCATACGATTATCACTTGTGAATGATCTTTGTTTGAGGCTTTCAATTGCCTCTTCTAACGCGGATGTATTGTTGGTCTTGACGCGCTTATCATTTGATTTTAAAATTTGTCTCTTTGGTGATTTGTTAGCAGATTTCCCAGGTGTGCCTTTTCTTAACGGTTCCTTTGGTGAATCGCAAAGAGGGACATTCACAATTGAAGAGCCATTTTTAATGGATGGTTTATCATCAAAATTTGTGGTTGAATCGTATTCCTCAGTATATTCATCATTATATGGCCTTCTTAACGTTTTCACTGGAGATGTAACTATATTTGAATCTAAATGCCTTTCACCATCATTCTTTCTTACTCTTCGTGGTGTTACACGTCTCGAACCGGTATAATTTGATCCTGTAGCCCGTTTCAGTGAATTATGTAATGATAGATCATCTTGACTACTACTTGTAATGGGTCTCTTATTTGGAGTGAATTGGTTTAAGATGGAATTGTTAGAATAAGACTCAAAGTTCAGATTTAGCTGATCCTTGATGATCTCCTGTGAGTCTTTTGATAAATCTTTAGTCATTTTGCAACCACTACGTACTCGTTAGATAGCACGTACACTTGTAGTTTATAATGTGTTTATGTTTCAATTTGTTTCGTTCTTTGTTCTGGTTTTTCGCAAATTTCTGCCATTTTTATTCTCAATCTGAAAATTTCTCAAAACAGTAATCACGTCACCTGACTTCCGCCACTCTTCGCAAATTCCGTAAATTCCGCGAATGTCCTTGTTGCCCTTTCTTCTCTTCTAAGTTATAAACAATAAAGTTTTTGATCACAACTCCTAACTAACAAATCAACACAAATAAAAGGTCTTGAGCTCATCCATAATACTTAAATTCTTCTACTTTCAAACCCAAAGCACAAAACAGTTTTTACGCTCAAAAAAAGGAATAAAAGAGTAACGAATTCCCTCCCCTGTTCTTACTCATTTGTTAAACGAAAGAAGCAATTCAGTTTCAATAAAGAACGTAGAAATAGCTACAGTCATGCCTGCAGATCAAAATTTATCCCCTTTCCCAGGATCCCAAGTTTCCCCAACTCCTCCATCTCCACAGCAAACTTCAAACACAGTAAACACCCATAGACGTCGTTCTTCCTCATTAATCTCTCATGTTGAAGAAGAAACTTTTGAAGATAAGATTGATCAAGATGCTGAGCCTAATTTAAATGCTACTTGGGTTCATTCAAAAGGTGCTTGGGTTATTCATGTTGTCATTATTGCATTTTTAAAAGTCTTTTACGATTTGGTGCCTGGTATCACGACAGATTCTTCGTGGACATTGACTAATGCCACCTATGTGATAGGTTCCTATCTAATGTTTCATTATGTTAAAGGTGTTCCATTTGAATTTAATTCTGGTGCTTATGATCATTTAACAATGTGGGAACAGTTAGATCAAGGTGATCATTACACTCCAAGTAAAAAATTTTTAGTTGGTGTTCCAATTTGGTTATTCTTATTAACTACTCACTATACAGGTTATGATCTGAAATTGTTTACAATCAATGCTCTTATTTGTGCAATTGGTGTCATTCCAAAATTGCCAATCTTTGATCGTTTAAGAATCACCTTCTGGTAATAAGATTTCAATTTATGACATCGGTAGTTTTTCTCAATCTTACCAAGTGTCCTTGTTCTAGTCTGAGAAAAAGAACGCTGTGTCTACTATGAGAAGAAAAGAAGTGGAAAAATAACCTCTGCTAAGATTATGAAAATAATATTCCAAAGAGGTTCACACTTTCACATTCACTTTCCTTGACAGAAGATTTACAGATCAATGTCCCCCCTTTTTTGCTTCTTTTCTAATTCTTTTACACTATATCCTATTTGTGATCGAAATTTATATATATAAATGTGTCTGTGTCTTTCTTAATCATGAGCTGAAATTGACATGTAATGAACCAAATTAATTCCATCTAATTATTATTATGGTAAATTCACCCCCTATATTTAATTTAATGAACAAAAATATTTCTTTTAGTCATGTACTACCACGCACTTTATAATTACTTCATGCTATTGAGAAAAGCTAGTCCATTTAGAACTATTTTGTAGTCCGGTAAAAATGTATACATGGCTTGTATAGCTTGTATAGGAAGCCATGTAAATACGTCTGCAATATTTAGTAGCCAAACTCCGGTTGGACCCTGATAAAAAAAAATTCAGAGATTTTCTGCTGATGATCTTTTAGCAAAATCTTAATATATTTTACTAGATGACTCAGTTGGCCTGGTGCTAAATGAACATTTTACATCACCAACTTCGATGCAGCGATTGCTATTCCTGAGAAGGAAGAGCGGCAAATAATAAGTTTGGAAATTGCAACTAATTTCAAAGAGATAAAGGCAGAGACAGGGTTTAAAATCTGGAACACAGTTAACTAGTAGATAACTGAGCTTGATCTGGTGCCTTTGAACAAAACACCTAAGATTATACCTGAGGCAGCACCTGAGGCCTGAGCGGTGAGCACATGATAAAACTTAAGCAAAGTTTGCGGCACTAGTTCTCTGTCCAACTACCAAAGAACTTTATACTCTGTGAGAGTCACTATTAAAAATAATAGAAAAATCTGCCAAGCTTGATATTATTAAAAGTCAAGGCGGTATGACTGTCAAAACAGCTTGATCGATGATGGAATTCTTTGCAACAAACGGGCGGGAAATACTAGTGGCTGAATTCAAATTAGATAATTCATTGAAACCTATGGCAAAATTCTGATCAATTCAACCAACTTATAGATGTAAGATTTAATCCTTAAAGGGTGTAGGTATTTCCCATTGACCTAAAAGAGAAAATGAAACAACATAGAGAATCCTCAATAACCAATATAACGTAAAAAGAATTTATATCATAAATGTATACCCTAAGTATGAATTCATTCAATCGATTATAACTGTTTTCGCTACATTTGGTGTCAATTATACGTAGTTCTCGTCAATTAATAATGAGCTATGTACTTATTCACGGAATTCCGTAAAGATCTTGAGGGATTTCCTCGTCTGTCATGTGGTTTCGTGTCACCAACCGCGGAATTCCGTCTTCAGAAAATTCTTAAATATTCAAAGTCATTACAAATGAAATAGAACAAAAGCGAGGAGCGAGCTACAGTACTGTCTAATTGATTATGTTATAAAAAGACCCTCAACGAAGCAAATACACATCATAATGATAGTTTCACTGTTACAATTCGTAGCTATATACCATCTTTACATGGATGCTTGAGAAATTGATTGATTTATACAAAAGAGGTAGACAATTAGTGCCTAATGAGAAGAAGAGCCATAACATTGCCTTCCTAATGGTCTTATTGGCCACGTCACTAGATAATTTGAACGTCTCGGGGACAATGACGTCTTATTTCTCCTTGAGTGAACACTTCGATACTTCTTCTTCTACTGTTTCATGGGTGCTTTCTGCATATTCTTTGACCTTGGGTGCATTCATTATTATCGGCGGCAAGGCTGCAGATGTCTTTGGGCCAGAAAATGTTTTTATCAATGGGCTTTTCATTATGGGTATTTTTGCATTGTTATCTGCTGCTGTTGACTCTTCTCTGATTGCTGTGATTGTCTTTAGAGCTATACAGGGTATTGCTGGTTCCCTGCTAGTTCCATGTGCGTTCTCTTTTGTTGGTGGATTCTATCCGGCTGATAAACTTTCCACTGCTATTGGTTTATTGTTCATGGCATTGACAGCAGTTTTGGGAGTTGGTCTAGTTCTAGGTGGTGCTTTCTCAGAGTCATCAATCGGTTATAAAGGTTTGTTCTATTTCACGTCTGCCATGTCCTTTGTACTATCCATTGGTCTATATTTCTTGTCCCCAGCAATTTCAAGGACAGAAGAGCACAAGAAGATGAAGTTCAAGAACCTAGATTTTTTTGGTTCAGTGTTCTTAGTCATTGGGCTACTTCTGATCATCTTGGGTTTGACTGAAGGTGGTGAATCTTGGAGAAGACCTGCTGCTTATGTCCCTATTCCTATTGGTTTAATGGTTGTGGCTGCTGTAATCTTATACGAAACTGTCTATATTGAGAGCTACAAGAAGAAGTATAGACAAAACCTGAATGCAAATTATGAGGCACAGGGTACTGATGAAAGTATTCATGATTGGAGATACACCTTGGAGCCCTTGTTCCCAAAAGAAGTTATTTCAATCAA
Organism: Taiozyma yuanshanica; assembly: GCA_030569295.1. Taxonomy (NCBI): domain Eukaryota; kingdom Fungi; phylum Ascomycota; class Saccharomycetes; order Phaffomycetales; family Wickerhamomycetaceae; genus Taiozyma; species Taiozyma yuanshanica. The sequence goes on from JAJMKP010000011.1 coordinate 255,327, forward strand.
GAACTTCTATCACTATCTAGCGTCTACATTCTTAGGTTATCTGACATTCATCGGGGTTGTGGCCTTGATGATTCAGTACTACATATACGTGGAAAGAGCTTCTCCATTGATGGCAGGCGTCAAAAGTTTACCTATGGGGGTCGGCCTCGCCTTTGGTTCCTTGATATATCGTGATAAAGTTGCAAAGAAAATTGGACTGAAATTGTGTATGATGGCTACACCTTTACTTCAGCTGACTATGTCTGTGTGGCTATCCCGGTGTGACTTTAGGATTAAAAACTCTTATTGGAAATATGAATTTGTTAGTCAATTCCTATTCGGTTATGGTACCAACATATATTTTCAAGTTTATTGGAATGCTGTCCTGTCCAATTCGCCTCTGCACTTACATGGTGTTCTTTCGGGTATCTTGCAGACAGCTGGCCAGATTGGTATTTGTTTAGGAAATGCCATCATTGCAACTATTCTGGGTTCAATTATTTTAACTAATGATTATGACGAAAGAGTTCATTACAGAGAAAAGTTCCAAAATTGTTTTTACATGGCATTCGCTGCATCTGCTGTAATGCTACTGGTCCTTGCTACCACTAGATTTGATAAAGTTGGTAATGGTGAGGATGCTGCCGCTCTTTCTACTGCCACTTCTGCCATTGATGAGGGTAAACAAGCTGATTTTACCGCTAAAACTGTCCCTGCTTGATGTTTGGTTAAGAGAATATTAAATCCACAGGAAAATTTTTCCTTCAAACAACTAATTCTACTTTAACATCCATGGAAATTTCTATATATATATAGTAAACACTTATTATTATTAAGTACTCCAAAATTATAATGGATGTAATTCATCGATTACGAGAGGAGGTCTCTATTGCTTAGCGGAAATCATATGGATTCCATCGTGATATCAGAAAAAAGACTTACAAGTACCCAGGTGAAATGAAAGCTCTTTTTATATGGCATGTAAATACAACAATTCACTTGAGTTCATTCAGTGTGGTTTTGGCCTCAGTTCCTGTGTCTCGTATCATTTTGCTTCATTGGCTGCATCTTCTGATGAGTTGATTTGGAATCTGATACATCAGATAGTCGTGCCCTTCTGGGTTTTATCAGTCTCCTAAAGCATAATCTCCTCAATACTGGTTCAAAAAAAAGGATAAATATATCACCTAAATGAAAGATGATAGTCTTTCTTTAACTTTATTCAGCAAGGGCTCATCTGACGTAGTAATACCCTTTTCCATACATAATTGGTACATCTTTGCCAATAATTCCACATCATCATTAATGTCTTGTTTATCCCTAGATGGAACTGTATTGAACGATAAAGATGACAAGTTGTTATAATTTGTTGAAAATATTGAATTTGATTTAAAACTATAATTATCATCTTTAGAAGAACCACCAGATATGATGGATTCAGTAGTTGTGCTCTTCAGGTGTGATAATGAAGAGAAGAGTTTCTTAAACATTGATTTATTCTTCATCATCTGAGTAGAGCCAACTGTCTTGTTATATTCAATTTCTAATTCACTGAGTTGATCAATTGAAAAATCTTCAACTGATAGATTCAATATGTTTTGCATGAATAGCTCAACGTTGTTTGAAAAGGAGCCCCAACAATTCTCTGATAATAAATGTTGATAAATAAGCTCTGTATCATCAATACTGCTCAATAATTTCTCATTGGTTTGTAAAATGACTAAGCCAACACGTAACAACGTAGCTTTAACACCTTCGAATAACATCAAATCAAACATTCTAACAAGAAAATTAAAAGGTATGGTAATTGAATAAAAGCTTAAGAACCATTGTGAAAGAAATAATTTAAAGTCAATCTCTAAATTAGTAAAATGTGAATGAAGTTTCGGTAGATTTTTAATAAGGATCTTTTCAAATTGATAAAACCATAGACTTAAATCGCTCATTTCGTTATTATAGATGTTTCTTAGTTTGTTAATTTCAAATAACTTGACTAATGAATTGAAAGTTTTCAGTTCATCGCCATCATAATGGAATAACAATGGTGCCACAATGAATTGTAAACCTTGACAATAACCCATATCTGAATCAAATATACTATAAGCATTCAAGATTTTTTCAAATTTCACCTTGATGGTATATTCGTTGAACATTGATAGCTCCGGATATGTTCTATTGACGTCATTGGTAATGATCTTGAAATCTGGCGAAATATCCTTGTTTAAGGATTCATACAAATTCTGTAAATAATCATCAACTTCACCTTGAGAATTTGAAGCTTGTAAAAGACAGCCCCAAATTCGATCTCTTAGTTTGGTAGGTATACCATAGTTCCCAATCATGAACCTTGTATAGTTTGGTAATGTTAAGATACATTGTGAATAGCTATTGATCAAGAACCACCAGAATGAAAGTTCCATTTCATTGAATCTGAAATCTTTCATTGATAGACAGCACGGCTGTAAATCGATGTTGACCTTGCCAATCATAGCATCCTCATCATTGGCATACAAGTTATGATGACATTTAGTACAAGTCAATGTTAGATCCGCTGAGGTATCTCTATCTAGCAAAGATTGGATCTCTGCAATGGTGATTGATGAAGAATTAGTTTGGGATGAAACGGTTAAAAGTTCCAAGTGTGATTGTAATAATGAAGTTTGTGACTCCTCCGGAGTTAAAAGCGCTTGTGCTTTGTTTAGATTGGACTCAAGCTCTAATAGTTGATGGAAAGCAGCATCGTTCATTGTGGGAAAAGAAAAGAGTGGATATGAAACTGATCTGTGATGTTTTTAAGTTGTAAAGTTGAAAGGAATGACTGAAGTGGGAAGTTGAAAAAAATATAAATGAGCGTTTAAAGAAGTTGAGCAGAAATGAGTTTGAAGGAATGACTGTGGTGAGTTTTATTGATCAAAGTGATTGAAAAGGGATAAGTTTCAACTTTTTTTTGTTTATGAATCAAGTCCAAGGAACATAAAAATAAAGGCTGGCAGCATGTGGTGCAAACCAGTTTTAATTCCAACTTCAAACTTCAGGGGAAAAAAAAAGCGCGTACTATTACGTAATCAAGAAATAAAATGTACCTTTTAATTTTGATTTCTGTATTAGTTAAACGTTAAACTTCATTGCCGAAGCTCAAATAGGAATCATTTCTATCTTTGAACAACCCATCGGAATCCTCTTCTTCATTATCATCTGTAATTGTATCCTTCTGTTCATGTCTACCAAATCTCAACCGCCAAATTAAATGTGAAGTAAAGATCCCCAGTTCCATGAATCCAACAATACAATAAAGTATGATACCTAGAGTATCGAATTGTTTAGCAAAACATAATGATAATGCACTAAACATGGCACCTGAGAAATCTAATGTTAAAAACACAAAATTTATACCAACAACTCTTCCCTTTCTTTTCAGCAACTCAAAATATGGCGGGATTAATCCAATGGTTAATAAAATACTTGCAATTATTCCAAAGATTAAGGAAGGCCATTCTTTACCTTTATCATATGCCCTTCTCACCGGGAAAATGAACCCAAACTCAAAAGCTAATGAAACAATGACAAATGAAAAAATATAACTTAAATTTTTCTTTAAACTGACAGCAACAGGTGGATAATATAATGATTGAAACCAAGTTATTAAACAAAGTGTTGTAAATAATTGTGGTTGGATCATTATTGGAATAGTCGCTCTCCTCGAGATGAAATATATGGAAAATGGAACACCAGATGCACTCCAAAGGAATAACATTAATGGCTTTAAACCTTCACAGTTCTTATTTCTATAGTTATGAATGATTTGAGGAACCATCTGAATACACCAACATACTGTACCAATGGTTCCCAGTATATTCGCAACCGGTGTCTCCGAACCCATCTTATGATAAAAGTTGAGCAATAGTATTAATATTTAACACAACTAGCCAGGCGTAATTATTATTGCTTGTGTCTATTAGGAATCTGAACTCAAGTTCCCAAGGCAGTTAGTTAATTTGACACAATAATTTTTCGGAAAAAGAAACGTGTGCTTCTATGCAAGATCGTACACGATTAGATCTAGATTTGATCCAAAAATGTATCGAATATTCCAAGCTTTGAAATGGTTAGCGAAATGTAACGAGTAACACTCAAGGATCTTTCAGCAAATATGGGAATCACCTACTTAACTAAATACTTTAGAAGAAAAAATTCTTCTCTTGATCATCCGTACAGTTAAAGACTCTTGAAATTCCGGTGGAATTTCAAACTTTGTTATGTACACGAGATTTCGGATTGAAAATTTCTCAGAAATAGAACAACAGTCTAGAAGTAATAAAAAAAATACTCTAGTTAGAGCAAAAAAATGTCGTAAAATTCATCCATTTCTTCAAATTAATTGAAAGTTATTATCTTAATGTAAAATATTATTTCCTGTCTTCTCTGTTTATGCCGCATAACTAGCTGTAACCGAGTGACTTTTTATTCGTTTTAGTACTCACGACCACTTGATGATGCCAACACAACTAATTTCTTTCTTCTACCTTTCTTCTTAGTTCCATTATTGGCCTTTTCCGCTTCTTTTGCTTGTCTTATCAATTCTTCTGTGTTCCATTCATCTTCTAATAATTCCTCCAATTCATTATTTTTTTTTTGAGTCTTTGGGATCTTTGTACCCCAAACTGTGGTTGTCATTTCCTTTGGTTCATCTGGTTCATGTCTAATCTCATCATCATCGCCAAATGGGTGTAATCGAGCATTAGTTTCATCAAACTGAACAGCAGTATTATCATACACACCCCAGCCATCATTCTCTTTCTTAAAGAATTCAAGAGTTTTCTTCTCTTGTTCTGTGTCATATCTCTTCTTATCTCTATCCTCTTTCTTCATCTTCGACAACAGCTTCTTTCTTCTATCTGTCAACTCTTTGCTAAATATTTTATAAACTTCTGGGGAGATGACGTTCTTCCAATTAACATCAATAAATGCAAGTTCTGTACCTAGGGGTAAATGACCAAAATATTTATGTCTCTTTAAAGTTTCCTCAGTCACCATGTAACCATATTTGATATTGTCAACTCTTAATAGTAAAGTGGTTGGAAAATTAGCATATGAGCCATAAGTAGCTTTCAAAACTTTGATATCGAGTGGTGATAAGAAATATCTAGTTGTGGAATTAAATGAAGTTTGATAGAAGAAATAGCAATTGTTATCATTAAGACTTGAATGCTTTTGAGTAATTGAAAGATTATCCATTGATTCAACTAATGGATTTGGTTCGTCATAATTATTATCAAATGAACCCTTCAATAGATCCAATTGAAAATTAATTTCGTCAAGGGCCTTAGTAACGTACGTAGCATCATCATTGTACAATAACTTGTCCTCGTCATATTGGCGAGCAATAGCAGCTTTATCATCTTCATAACATCTTTCCACAAATTCCAACCCACCTTTCAAAATTCTGGCATATGGATATAATTCAGTGTCCGAGTACCAAGGTGCATTCCCAATCTTCTTGTGATTAAGGTTCAATACATGTGGGATCGGTAAGATGCTATCCATAGGCTTGGCCATCAACTTCATGACAACATCATCACCAACTTTTGGAATTTCAAACCTTTGATCAGCCTGATCAATCAATACAGGTTTGATTTCATCAGGTCTAACAGACAGTGCACAAAGTGGGCATTCCTTGAATCTTTTAACTGATGCGTCTTTCTTCTTCAAAGGCTCAGAGTCCAAGAAGCTTAGTAAACAAGTATGGCAAAACAGATGGCCACATGAGATCATTCTTGGAGCAACAATATCATCAGTTAGACAAATTGGACACTGATGGCCCTTTGGAACGATAACTCTCAAAATTGAAGAATCATCCAAGACCTGCATAGGATTGGCCACCTGGCTCATATAATCATTTCTATAGTCCACCACAAATCTATAATTAGCATTAATGAATTCGGCACCATGTAAATGCAATCTTTCATGGTTATTACTGGATCTGCGCCTTCTTCTAGGAGCATGACTCAAGTGATTAGATCTCAAGTCTCTTGAAGGAAGTGAGAAGTCTAACAAATGATTAATTGAGATTTGACCTCTTTTACCCTTAGTCTTAAAAGAACCAGTTCCTAAGACTTCATCTTCAATATCAAAATCAAAATTATCAGAATGCTGCGGAGAAAAACCATAACTATTACCATTATTTCTTGATTCTCTATTCCTACCACTTCTCTTGCCGCCATTCCCATTAGAGGAACTCGAGCTGGAGCTAGAATTTGACTTGGCACGCGGTTGTAGAGGTGGAGGAGCGGCATGAGAAGACATATTTGGGTTAGCCTTTTGTTGTTTAGCTTGTGAAGGTTGAGGGGCGGGAACAAAGGATTTAGAAGGAATAAAAGCAGGTACACTAGGGTTCAACGATTTCTTTGACATTTCAGCAAGTTAAAGAATCTCTAGCGAACTGAATGATTTGGATTGTTGGGGCTCAAGATATAGTGACCTTGTGTTTAGTGAAACAACCTCTCTATTACTCGGTGATTATAAAGAAACCAAGTTCAGCAAGGTCCTCTACGACCGCCGCTGATCGTGGTAGCTTTTCTAGCGAAAATTTGTGTCGAAGCACTGAAGTAGAAACAAACCACTTTGTCTGAGATGGCTTATTTCTTCTCACTGATAGCACACTAATTAAAGGCACCAACAGCTGATTTGTTTTGGTTTTAACATGGCTCCTTTTTTTACTGTGAATTTCAATTTAAGAAAAAGTAAAATAGAGAAATGCGGACCGCGAATTTATTGGTTACGAGCCCTACGTAGCTGGGCACGGTCTCGGTCAATTAACAAAAGATCAGCACCAACGAAATCATCCCATCTTCTGGCCACAATTGATAAATTGACCAATTCCCTTTCTATCCACTGAATCACTGATGTCATCTTTCAAAACCGTGAACAAGAAGTGAGTTCTAAAGTGAATGCCTTTTATTGCAGTTTTTCACAGTAAATACTAACACCCATTAGCTCTGTCGTTGAACTCCGTAATGCCACTAATGAAAAATTACCAGTGGTGTTGACTTCCTTAAATTACACAGAGTCACACAAGTTAACAGACACAAAACTGGCACTGGGATACCTATCGGCCATAGTTGCTGCCATAACTTACTACGTTGAGAAGAAGATCAAATTTCAAGACTCAATTTCATATACCACAGCACTAGTTGCGATTTACTTTATTCTATCTGGGTTGACTTACTTACACTCCAAACTCATTGAAAGAGATACTATCTACGTTGGTACTAATAAAGACAGAACTTTAACAATCACTGGCAAGACCGACAAATTCATCCCTGAATACAACTTAACATTCACTATACAAACCAAGGGTAAGAAACCTGTCACTTTCTTGAAAGTATTGAAGTTTACACAAGTTTTCGACAAGTTTGGTAACCTTTATGAAAATCAATTGGCTGATTGGGTTAAAGAAGCTCTAGAGTCCGACACAAAGACTAAGTGAGAATTAGAGGGTGATACATAAATTGCTACGATATGAGGACAAATTGTCTATGTATGTAGAAAATGTTCTCTATTTCTTCTGCATATCTTGTTTAGTTGATGAAACACTCGTATCCATTTCACTGAACCATCTTGCAAACTCAGCAAGACTATAAGGAAGCATCCTCATTAAGGGTATGAAATAAGTATACAATGGACCATGTAGGACACCCCTTTCACCAAGTTCAATTTTTCTCATTATATCATGTGATAATGATTTTGTATCAACCAAAGGGGCAAGAAATTGCTTTGGAGGCCTCACATCTTTAAACATACTAGTATTCAACTGACCAGGTGCCACTAGCAGGAACCTGATTCGTTCATTTATAATTTCATGGGATATTGTGTCGTGCAGCGACATTAAGGCAGCCTTGGTGGCAGAATAAATAGATAAATGTGAAGGACTGGCTAACCCTAGCACAGATGATATATTGACCACATAAAGTTGACCTTTAGTATTACAAAATTCCTTCATGAGTCTTATTGGTGACATGAGATTAATCTGAATCATTTCAGAAATTTTGGAATACGAAATGTCTTTTAGTGTCTCATCTTGCCTTATAGCAGCGTTGTTGATCAGTATCGTAGGTTTAACTTTCCGTCTTTTGAGTTCATATATGCAATGGATGAAGCACTCTATATCATTCAGGTCACAACTAAGAAATTCTGCTCGATGCTTGACTTCGGCATCAGTGGGCACAACTCTGTCTATTATGATAACCTTGACTTTCTTCTCTATTAATCTCTTTGAAATTTCCAGTCCCAACCCATTAGAGCCACCAGTGACAATAGCAGTGTCTCTTGCACCTATAGTTCTCCATTCACCACGACGTTTATAGCGGATATTACCATGTCTAATGGCTCCTATGAGTACAAATGCAACAATGAGTGCTTTTGCCCAGCTAGTGGGAAGGACATATCTGTTCCTGTTAGTTAGGAAAGCTTGATGGTTCTCCAGGACTAGACTCACAGTAACGTCAGAAGTAATGACCACAGTGATACTGGATTCAGTAGTGAAAGTATCAACGCATCGATGCTTATCAGTGGCATCCTAGAATGTCTTTTCGCAATGTTTTTATGGTGAGTAAGTAGAGCTCGGAGGTATTACTTTTTCGAAAACTATCCATAGTTAAGAGAAGATCAAACAGATAACCACGAATCAATATCGACTTGACCTCATCGGCATCCATACTCTTTTCCTCGTGTTTTACACTAAATTCGATTTAAATAAGAACCTCTCTCTAAAATTACAAGTAATATACAGATTGACATCTAATGTCTTCTTCTACCTTTCTTCTGCACTAGCTCGAACCCATCATCATCAATGACAGGACCACTAGCTTCAGCATCCTCCATTTCCACATCTTCATGCACAGGTTCTCCCTGCAATTGTGGGATTTCCTCATCATCATTCTCGTCGTTTTCTTCGTCATCCTCGTCAGGATTGTTAGGATCTTGTTGGACCTGAACTGCAAGTTGAGCTCTTCTAGCTTCACGTTCACCTTTCTTTGCATTCCATGTGTTGTAAAGCTCATGGATCATTATATAATTCTTATCGCAAACCTGTCTGTAAAACTCAATAACTTTAGCAGCGACAGGGAGAGAAGAATCATCTTCAACATTGACATCGAATTCATCAATCATGGCATTCAAGATAGTATCCTCAATAAGCTGTACATCGACAATCTTTTCATCAAACAAATCCACGACAATAGCAGTGATCCAGTCTCTTTTAGCCTCCGATTCAGGTCCGCCCCATTGGTTAGCAACAGCAATCTCAAGAGCATCCCATGAATGGATGGCCATAGACACACCCAACTGAAAATTGGCTTGTTGCTTCTCCTCCTCAAATTGCAGCGACTTAGCACCTTCTGCAGCTTCAACAAAGTCTGTAGAGTCTATTATTGCTGTCATCTTATAAGGAAGTGTCCTATGACTCGATACTTCAACTTAATACTTGGTAGTTAAAGCCTTGTATAAATCCATTTAGCTCATCGCTATCATACAAAATTTTTAAATTCGCGAAATCAGCTAATCTAACATTCGAAAACAATTAATTTATTGAAAAACCGTTCAACCTACCCGTTGGTAACCATTAGAAAACCAGCATTAAAATAGCACATTCTCACTACTTCAACCCTTTCAATCCTACTCAGAAATCACAGCTGATCCAATTCAGAAATGTCTGTCCAGGAAAACTCCGAAAAGATAGGCGCTGCCATTAGAGCAATGAGCAATAAAGCTGAAAAGCCGGTTCGTGATCTCACTGTTCAGGATATGGACGGTGTTAAAGTATCCACGACATCCAGAATTAATACTCGTGTTCCTCCAATTGCCAATTTCAAGCCAACAGATGAACAATTGTTCTTACCTAATGGTCTTCCCAACACTGAATTCCTAAAACAACACTTTCTGAGAGAAGGGAGACTTGAAGAGGAACAGGTCATCAGAATTCTATCAATGGCTTCTAAAGTGTTCAGGACTGAGCCTAACTTACTACGTGTTCCTGCTCCAGTCACGGTGTGTGGTGATGTACATGGTCAATATTATGATTTAATTAAACTGCTACAGGTTGGTGGTGATCCAAAGGACACTCCTTATCTATTTTTGGGTGATTACGTTGATAGAGGTTCGTTTTCCATCGAATGTGTCCTTTATTTATATTCTTTGAAAATCACTTATCCAAGAACTTTCTTCATGTTAAGAGGGAATCATGAATGTAAACATCTAACAGATTACTTCACTTTCAAAATGGAATGCTTACACAAGTATAACGCTAATGTTTATAAGGCTGCATGTGAGTCATTCAACACTTTACCGCTAGCGGCTCTTATGAATGATCAATATTTCTGTTGTCATGGTGGTATTTCTCCAGACTTGAATACCCCTGAGGATGTGAACAAGATTGACAGATTTAGAGAAACACCAACGAGAGGTCTAATGTGTGATATCTTATGGTCTGACCCAGTCGATGATTATGACGCTGATAGTGATAACGCCCTGTTTATTCCAAATTCTGTCAGAGGTTGCTCTTATGCTTATACATTTAAAGCTGTGTTGAGATTCTTACAGAGAAACAACTTGTTGTCTGTTATAAGAGCCCATGAAGCTCAAGATGCTGGTTATAGAATGTATAAGAAATCTCCAGAGAACCAATTCCCCACATTATTGACCATTTTTTCAGCTCCAAATTATTTGGATACTTATAAGAACAAAGCAGCTGTGTTGAAATATAGCAACAACTCCATGAACATAAGGCAGTTCGCTTATGAACCACATCCATATTGGTTACCTAACTTCATGGATGTATTCACATGGTCCTTACCATTTGTGGGCGAGAAGGTCACTGATATTCTTGTGTCTGTGTTGAATATTTGTACTGAGGAGGAATTGGATGAAGAGACAGAGATTGACCAACATACGTTGGAAAAGATTGAAAAATCAAGCATCACAAGAACAGAAGAAGCACCAGAGGAAATTAGTGCTGAAGTTCTAGATGATGACGAGGCTGCAGCTAGAAGAAGAAGAATGAGAAATAAGATTTTGGCAATTGGCAGAGTCTCAAGAATGTTTTCAATCTTACGTGATGAAGCTGAAAATATTGAAAAGTTGAAATCCTTCTCTGGTGGTGCCATTCCAAGAGGTACTCTATTGGGTGGTTCTCAGAGTATCAAAGAATCAATTAATACTTTCGAAGAGGCCAGAAAGGCCGATTTGGTTAATGAAGCATTACCTCCAACAAAGGAGGAAATCAATGAATACGATCAAGAAATAGAGAGACGGATCATCAACGATTTGGATGAGCATGTTTCACATAATGCCAGATTACAAACACTCGCAAGAAAATATTCAAACTCAGATATCAGGAAATGATTTTTTCACATTCCTGTGCTTCTTTTGGTCTCGGATTGTTTTTGTTTACCCTGCAAGTAGTGTTATGTTCTCCGTTCTATTTCATTACCACATTATAGCCTTCTACATTCTATCTAGTGTGTCGATTCCCCTACCTAGCATTTAACTCTCTTGGGGCTTTCATGCCTTTCTTGTGACATTGAATCTTCAAAGCTCAAGTCGCCTCTATTTCTCGTCTTACCTCTAACTTCGTCGAAAATCTTAACATCGATACCGGCACTGATACTCCATTCCTGCTCTGTATTGTATTCTCCAATATCATCTGCATGCCCAGAATTATCGAAGCCATCTTGATAAACATCAGGGTGTGAACCCAATATGTTCTCATCCTCAGTTTCAGATTCAACAAGGTGGAACGCTAAACACTTCCCAACGGCATTGAACGTGTTGATCACCATTGTATCGTTTCTATTGAAGCCAAAGTACTCAAAGGTGAAAAGTCTCTCTATAGAATCATTATAATAATGATCATCTTCAGAGTAAATCGGAGTCAGTAACAGCTCCGTGGAACCACTAGACGTGGTTGTTTCTTCGAACTGCTTAGGGGCACTCTCAAATATACCAGTATTCTTGACCTGTAAGTATAATTCCAGCTTCCCATTATGATTCTTCTTCACCGCATGGGCTTCAATGACTGGATAACAAAACTCAATACCTTTATTATAGTCATTCAACCAGATGATAATGCTTGTATTGAGCGCGAACACATCCACTTCAATGGGACGTTGATGAGCAAGTGCTATGTATTTCAGAGCATAGGCGTCTGTAGATCGCAGAATCCACTTACGACCACCACCGTAGAGTATAGGGAGTTCCTGAAGGGAAAATTCACCAGGAGTAGAAGACTGGTAGCGCATTAGTGGGTCGCAATTCTCAATGGTGGGTTTGACTGTGATAAGCTGTGACATGGCTTTCGTGACGCTGTAGAGGAGTTAATGTAAGTGGCTTGCGCTCTATTGCGGGATGATCGGGCGAAAGAGTGATGAATGATATATAAGAGGTTTCAACTGGCTCTGAGTTAGTGAGTTCGAGTTCTCGAGGAGTTGAAGCTGAAATTGTGCATTTTCTTTTCAGCCCGATCCATTTGCTAGTGCGGACATGGTCATCGGGTCGGATCATAATTCTGAGTCCAGTAGAGCGGCACCTTGGAGTAGGGAAGGGTAGGAGTTCTGGCTTAAACCAGCGAAGGGAGAGACCTCCTGGTACTACAGAGTAATAAAATCAATCATATATTAATTAGCATAGAATATCAAATAGTAAGCACATCTCTACTTGTTGGAATTAACGTAGATGGTTTTAGCTTGAGCTTCAAACCCATTGAAAGGGGAAGCAGCTGCTGAAGTGTAAGCACCCAAATGAGGGAAATATAACCAATCACCAACAGTAACATTTCTTGACAAGTAAGTACTGGAAGCAATACAATCTAGACCGTCACAAGTTGGACCCCAGATACTAACGTTGTATGTCTTTTGTGTTTGTTGATTATGTTCACCATATTGGAATTGACCACGGTGAGTTAAAACATGGGCTTCTGGGACCTGGTGATCAAACAGGATACAATTCATGTTACCATAAACACCATCGTTGATATAAATCATTGTTGGGGTTTGCTGCTCAGATGAACTTGAATCAAAGACACTCCCTCTCTTAGCAATGATATGGGTTGCTAAAGTGAAGGCATTAGCAACAAAGTAACGACCTGGTTCAGCAATAACCTGAACATTTGATTCAATAGGGAAATATTTATCCAATGAATATGATAATGCTTCTGATGAGGCTTCAAATGACTCATATGAAAACCCACCACCAACGTCAAGAATATTCATATCAAAACCTAATCCATTACCTTCATCGAAGACATCTCTGGCGTCCTTAACAGCCTTGATCAATGAGTCATTATCATTGGCACCGGAACCAACATGGAATGCAACACCGACAACTTGTAAACCTAATTCCTTGGCCAGGTTTAACAAGTTTGAGACATTGGATAATGGGGCACCAAATTTTGTAGATAATCTGCATTGTGCACTTTCATCATCAGTGATAATTCTCAATAGCAATTTACAACCTGGATGAAACTTCCTGATCTTGTACAATTCATCAGCATTATCAAAAGTGGTCATATTAATATCATTTTTATTCGCATATCTCAAGAATGAACCAACCTTACATGGGTTTGCATAGATGATTCTTGAAGGATCAATACCCAATGACAAGACAGTTTCAATTTCACCCTTCGAAGCACAATCGAAATTAACACCTTGTGAGGCTAATAGCTTCAAGACTTCAACGTCTGGGTTACATTTGACAGCATAGAATGGCTGAACCCTTGGTAATTTTTGTCTCCAGATTTGTAGTAATCTTTCAACTTTACCCAGGTCACAGACAAAGAACGAATTTTCAGCACCAGCTTCACAAGTGTCATTGTCAACAGTTAAGACTTGTTCTTCCAAAGCCTTAGAGATCATAGCCTCTGATTTGGGATTTTCCAGAAGGATTGATGAATCAACGTGTGAAGCAGGCATAGTTGCTTTCAAGGCATCAAAACTAAATTTATGTCTTGAAGCAGGCTCAGCTCTAACATGTTTGATCTCAGCAGTGAATGAAACTTGGTCTTCTGAAACATCAGAAGCAGTTTTTGTAGTGACAGTGGTCATAGACATCTTTGAAAGAGTCTTGGTGATATTTTGTGGTGCGGCAACTGATCTTGACTTTCTGCCAATATCGACCAGACGCAAAGCGTTGGATTTAGAAGACAACTTGACTGGGTTTCAATGAGGAGGTAATAGTGAAATTAGCTAAATCTATCAAGATTAACTAATATCAAAGCAACTTAAATCAAACAGGAAAACCAGAAGGAAAAATGGGCACAAAAAGGGGCCTATTCAAGTCGATTTTATGTCGATATAATTCTTAGGACAAGACGAGTTTCCCAATGGACACAATTGGTACTGGTGTATTTGGAAATGAATGTGTTATTGAAGGCCTGTGAAAAATGGTCACAGGGCACAGCGTAAGGGACTTTCAAGCGGCAGCTCACGTAAAGAAAAGTGTATACTTTAGATCAGTGAGTACTATTATTCTGCAGTGTCAGCGACACGGCAGATATGAGTTTAAAGAGGAAGGAAGGCTCTGTGTTTGTCGAATAGTGTTCTGAGTGATATAGCAGTAGTATAACCTGTTTTAGGGGAAGATTATACTATCTCTATACCGGGATCAACGTGTGTCAAAAGTAGGGACTGAGTGCTTGGTTAAGGGATCTCTTCTTGAAAATTTTTTCTTCTTTTTAAAAGGAGACTTTTTTTGGTTCTTTATGATTAAACATATGGGCAAACTCTTCTAACTGAAAAGTTTTCTTTCCTCTTCGGTAAAATGGCAGATTTGACGGGCAAACTCCACACCATCGAATTCGGAATTTTTGTTTGTTTATAAGGCCAGAATAAGGTCAAATTTGAAAGAAACAGTCACAGAGGTTTGTCAACTAAAGCACTTTGGAGACCATTCAAACCAGTTTTATTATATCACTACAAAGTAATCAATTACCGTTAACCGTTTTTTATTTAAAAATGCCCAATATTAAAAATGTGATACAACATATATGATTACAAAATAAGTACGCCCCTTCAGTTGTTATGCCAAAAAAAAGAATACTTGAAGAATTGAATAAGGATGATGATGATACGAAAGATAATCGCTAACAATTGACTATTTGTTCTTTTCTTTGACCTCAACTTCACCGCCACAATGCAAACATGAATAACCAAGACGTGTTACACCATCAACACTTGTCACAAGAGCTTTTCCTCTACTCTTCATCGCTGTCCATTCACCTTTGGCTGGGATTCTACCACAATTCTTCACTGTACATCTGGCACCCGTTTTCTTATATCTCAACCCACATGAGTTACACAGTTGGCCAGCGGCAGTGGACCACGAAGGTCTCCAACAGGGTGATTGATCAGACCCACAAGAGATACATCTTCTCTTAGGTTGGTTGTGATGGTGGATGGTGTAAGTGTGGTTTGGACCTTTATGATTATGAGTATGGATGAAAGAATCAGTCTCCAAGACAACGGGCTTTTTCAACGGATGATGACCGTGCAATTGCTTTGGTGCAGCTTCTAACTTGTGTGTTGTTCTTTTTGGTGAATGATGCAAATGATTTGATGGGTGGCTGTGATACTGCTGTGCATGCTCATTGGCTGTCAATGAAGCTAGCGAGATGGGCGTCTTCCCTGGTGTTGACATTGGATGACTTATTGGTGAATGTGGTTCCTCTTGACGATGACTGTGTTTCTCAGTGGTGGAATAAGTATAGTTGGATTCGTTTGCCAACTTAGCTGGAGTGGAATGAACATCAGCATTACGAATTGGTGAAGATGAGAACTTGGAAAAGGCACTCGTTGGATCCAGCACATCTTCTGTTGAATCGATGACCTCCCTTCGTTGATAGTATGGGTTGTGACGACGTCCTGGTGACGACACCATCTTTTTGCTTATCCTTGAATTGAAATCAATCTTTCTGATCTTTCTTTCTGTGTCCAGTTTCTCCTTCAATTCATTCAAAAATATTGCATCATTTAACAGATCAAACCCTGGTTTGTCAAACCTTAGCAAGTTCTTCAAGTTATTGAACTTCTCTGGGAAGTTCTTCTCAAACCAAATCTCCATGTTCATTCTCCAGTCATCATCATTAATACAAGTGTCTGGGTAATCTGATGAGTGATGAGATGAACCGTATCTATCATTTTTCATTAGATATTTGTAATCAGGCATTGGTGGTAAAGTGGAAGTGATGGTGTTGATAGATGGTAACTTTGTCTTCTGGGTAGTTGAAAAGACTGGTGTTGTCGACTCAAGTGTAGCTGAAGAAGTTTGTGGTGTGGTTGGAGTAATGATAGACTTAAAGAATGGCGGTGATAATGGAGCAATTGGCTTGATATTAGTATTCGCTGGATTCAATAAGGAAGGTGGTGTCGGTGACAAGGATCTTCCTCTGAAAACAGAAGCAATTGGTGGAGACGGTGGAGCAGTTCTGGCTCTTTTGTTTTCCTCTAAAACTTCCAAGTCTTCAATGTATCTCTTTCTGTTCAAGGTGGAATCCTTGCGGGCGATGGGATGCAACAGATTTGAAGATGACATATTCAGCTGTGATGAAACTATACTCATATTAGCTGTGGACTGGTTGTGAGGATTGGTATTCTTTGGAACTGAAATTTTGGGGGAAATTTTAGTCTCAATAGGGAAAAATAATGACTTGAATAAGTACTGGTACTAAACTGAAATATAGTTGATGGATAGATCTGGGGCAGAAGTGTGATGACCGAAAGTATGATCTACCAATTGAAATTTTAATGCAGTTAATTTCAAGGGGTTCCCTGATGAGTGTAAAGTTCAGGGTTCGTAAGTCCTTTGTTTTTGTCGAACGAATGAAGGTTGATAGTTGAAATTGGAACTATCTGTCAGTTGCGATAAATTGAGGTTAAGTGAATGTTACTATGGATACTTTCCCTTTTCCTGTGTTTTTTTGCCTTTCAAAATGTTGAAAGCTGACTAGAATGCGATGAATGATTTCCTAATCTAGAGGGGTGATGGCCTAATTAGGTTAAAAATTTCACGATGATGTTATGCGAAGCGGAATGATAAACTCTATATGAGAACTGTCGAATCACTCGGCAATTGATTTGGTTTTGAAGTGAGTGAACGGCTAGTTTGATTTAAAAGAGCGTCTGGAGGGAGTTTGATGTTTTTGCAATGGAAAAAGAGTGTCGTAGTTGATTGGATAAAAGTTGTTTGAGCAGGCAAGGGGGGAAAGAGGGAGAGGAAATTAAAGTCAGCTTTCCAAGAAAAGGGAGGACTTCTTTTGATCTTTTATATGATTTGACGTTAGGTGGTTGGTAGTCTACCGCAAAAGATTTGACTTACCATTGTGTGCGTCAAAATCAATATGGAGAAGACAACTACTACTTCTAAGTTGTCTCCTAACGTTAGAGTAGGGTCTCTTTGAAACATCCCCCGATCTAGGAAATTGCAAGCCATTCCAGGTCCTGATATAGGTATTAAAACATTCATATCTGCAGATATCTGATCCAGGAACTAAACTTGATCCTTCCATGTATCGAAGATTCTTAATGCACTTCATTGGCTGGCTTTGATACCATTCATGGACCTCTTATTGGCGAAAAAAGGCATTCTTAAACTCTGTATCAATTTGGGAAATTGCAGGCAGTTTCCCGATTTGGACCAATTACATTTCCTAATGTGGAATTGTAAGTTCATGCGTCATAACGCATGCACTTCCCCCTTTCACGGTTTCACCTCGAAAAAGAAGAAAAATTACCCGATTCGGTGAGATTCCAGATCGGGACTGAGAAAGATCAAAGAAGAAACTTGGGCTGGAAAGCTGGGGGTTTAAAGTTTGAAGTAGGCGGGAAACTTAGGCACTTCATATGCCAGGATCAAGTGAATCTTGATTTGACTCGCAAGTTCCGAAACAGCTTGGAATATTCATGGATCACTCAATGCTATGGTTCGATCAGAGATCAATTATAATCTGGCGTCGATGTATCGACCCCGCGCACCAGCTGTCAAAATTGTCACCAATTCGGATTTAGAAGACTGCCTTATAAAATCCATTCGCGATTCTTCGTTGATGATGATGACCAGTTTTATTGGAATCACTTGGTTATTATTCCACACTAAATTGAACTAGCTTATCTTTATCAAAGTCGAGTTGCGAACAATTGAGATACTTTGTGTATACTTGTTTATCAATAGCATCGACCATACCCCAATTAGCTTCAGATCAGGCCATCAGGAATCATGACGTCAAATCCACTATCAAAGACGACGTAGATGTCGTGATTGGCAGGCTGCTAGCTAACCTCTCGAAGGGTTCTAGTAAACCGACTGATTCGTAAGCCATTGACATACCACGATCCTAGCCACGACGCCACGTCTCATAAAAACCAAGTGTCATTCAAGGCTCGGTTGGTACATTTCAGGCTCGGCTATACCTCAAGCCACTGTTCTTCGTGGCGCGGTTATGTTTAGCTTTCCTAAATCATCGTGGCCTATATCACCAATGCTCTCTAGCAATGGCACCATAAGCCTCCTATTGAACAGCTTATAAGAGGTCTCAAAGTACGGGATTACTGAAGCTGATCTTTCACTTTTTTCACCAGGATAAATTATGACATTATACACTGAAACTGCAACACAACCGGGCCTAAAGTTTTCACTTTCTGGAGCTAGCGGTGATCAAGACGCAAACAACAAGAGAGTCGAAGCAACTAAAGATGACTTGGAAGCAATCAAAGAGAGATTGAGTGGTAAAACGATCAATTATGAGTTATATGGTATAAAAGTTGAGGTTAATGATGAAGGTCTAATTGAAGTCGACAAGGAGGAAAGAAAGACTGCAAAATACCCAGACTGGTTACCAACTTGGAATCCTTTTGAAAAGTATGAGCCATACACTTTGTTCGAATGGGAAGACCGTGGTTTGAAAGCTGATCCTGAATACAAGAACCTATTCAAAGGCGATTACCAAAAAAAAGCTATTGCTCCAAAGTTCGGTACTGAAATTAGAGGTATCCAATTATCACAATTGTCAGATGAAGGTAAAAATGATTTGGCCAAGTTCGTTGCTGAGAGAGGTGTTGTGATATTTAGAGACCAAGACTTGGCTGATAAAGGACCTGAATTTGCTGTGAAATTTGGTGAATACTTTGGCCCTCAGCACATTCATCCAACTAATGGTGTGCCTGCCAGCACTTCCAAAATCCATTTGGTCTATAAACCTGAAAACGGTATTAAACCTGAAGAAGGCTACTTGAAGAGACATACAAAGGCAAACTTCTTCCACTCTGATGTCTCATACGAGAAACAACCTCCATCAATTACATTCCTAGGTTTACTCGAAGGTCCGGTCACCGGTGGTGATACCGTCTTTGTTGATACCGTTCAAGCTTATGAAAGGTTATCACCACAATTTCAAGAGATCTTGCACAACTTGAGAGCAACTCACCAAGGCTTCACACAAGTCAATCACAGTCGTGAAACTCTAAACATTGTTCGTCGTGAAGCAGTCAGCAACTCGCACCCAATTGTCAGAACTATCTCATCAACAGGGAAGAATGCAATCTATGTCAATGGGTTCGTTAGTGAAGTTGAAGGTTTAAAAGTTGAAGAATCAAAAGCTCTATTAGACTTCTTATTCGACCACCTGCATTCTTCTGCTGACCTGCAAATTAGAGCCAGCTGGGAACCTGGTACGGTTGTTGTTTGGGATAATAGACGTACTGAGCATTCAGCTTTGTTTGATTGGAACAGTGACGAAAGAAGACACTTGTTCAGAATCACACCAAGAGCCGAGGTTCCATACTTACAAAAATGATCATGCAGGATTTTATAGCTGGCTATCAGACCTCGAAATATATATTATGACTTATCTAAGGTCAAGTGTATGTAGTAGCAGGCCCCCAGTCAGTGGGAGCGGAGCACTAGTTATAGTAGTTAGTATTTGGTTACCTTTTCTGGATGATTTCCTATTTAGGTAGTTTCATGGAAGAGCGATTTTTTCTTGACTTTGGTTCATCACAATGCCATTGAAATGCTGAACATATAGCAAAGGGAAACAGCAAAATGGTTGACCAAGGTATGTTGCTAGTTAGTTTTGTACATTTACTATATTCTAACTAAGATCCAGGTACACAATTGGAAAAAATCATCAAAGATCTCTTTCAATCTCTTGACAAACAATACCAACCGAACCTACCACTGGAACAGTACAAATCACAATTTCTTCCACAACTGAAACAAACTTCACCTGTGATAATTGATGGTAACCCACTAGGTGGTAAATCTGCTTTTCAAGAGGCCTGGTTAAAGTTCCCACTGACACAGCACTCTATCACTTCATTAGATTTCCATCCAATCCCAGGTACTGGGACTCTTGTGGTAAACTTATCCGGTAAAGTCAGATTTGATGAGATAGGAAAGACTAAACTAGGTGAAACAGCAGACATTGATTATCAGCCAACACAGCCTTCATCTACTGTCAGAAACTCCTGGGGTTCATGGTTAGGTTTCAATGCAAATTTAGTCGTTGATGAGAACATAGTGAACAACAATGGCCAAGGTGAAGTTGTCAACTCCTTGAATTGGAAGATTGTGTTCAAGCCAGAAGATACTGGAGTCACGATATGATTATTTATAATAAGAAGATTACAGCTGAATCCTACGTGAAATATAAAGTTCGTTAAATAATGTTTTTTGTGTGTGAACAAAAATAGACTGATAGTGATAGGGTTATTCACCCATAATGGAACAATATAAATAAAGCGAATGCAGTCATTAGTTGGATGATCTCTCCTATAAAATTTAGTTGAATGACGTTTGGAATAGGAAAGTGAAAATGAAAATGATATAGAAATGAACGTAAGAAAAGTTCTTGTAGTTAGTGTTTGGAACTCTCCTTGTCATGTGGTTTACATTCTCAATGATGAGAATGATCGCTATCTGAATCTGCAAGCGATTTTTCTTCAAACACCATGGCAGGTTCTGACTCTTTATCGTATTTATGTGACCGGGTGCTGCCACAGCATATAGCGAGCAAATTGAAGAAGTTTGCTAATAAGAAGGCAGCAGCGGACCCCCAAATGAAACCATAGAATTGATAGTTTCCGAAACCAGCAATCCAACCAAATGCATCTTCAGTATCATCAAATGCGTTCTTCATCAAAATAAATGAACCAGTGGATGCGCCGGCAGCAATTAGCATTGATGCGACACCGATGCAACCTAGAACTAGACCAATGCATGATAGACAGTGTGAGCTGAATGAAAAAGCTGTTGTCAGGGAGCTGATGAATGAGAGAGCAACACCAACTATAGAGGTAATGAAGATAACCTTGGATGTAATTTTGAGTGTCTTTAAACTTTCATCTATTTTATCGGAGACGGTCAAAGTGCTTGCTGATAGATCATCAGTCAACGCAACGATTGGATTAATTTCATAAAAAGGCTTTGGAGTTGAACAGTGAGTAACCTTGTAAGCACCGTCAGTGCTTGTCCCTTTGCAATAACCCCATAGACCGAAAGTGTAGATCTCACTTAGACCATATTGTGTAACAGGAGTGGAATCTGATCCCCAATTGCTTTGTGATGCTAAATTGGAGCTTCCTAAAAATGATGTGGTTTTAACCTCTGTTAGGTTTAACATGAACATGTATGTATCAGCTCGGTTCTTGACGGTGCTACCTGAGATAGCCAGCGCACCTAAGACCAAACAGGCAAGTGAAAAGAAAAGTGGTATTAGCACCACGAAGATCCTGAACTTTGAGGGCATTATATGGGATTCAGCTGAGACTTTTGATTCTTGATGGGCCTTGTTCACTTGAATTAGATTTTTTACTGACTAGTATACCAGCTTTTGATCAGACGTGACTCTTTGATTTTGCTTATCCTGAAAAGATATCAAGAGCGGCCCCTGAATCTTAAATACCCTCCAAGACGTCTTTAGACTCACTTTTACTATGTGCCACAGCCGATATCCCCAATCACTTTCATGTTTCTAATCTCTTCGTCAACCGGTGGTCAACACCAGCCTACTCATTAATTGATTTCGCTTATCACAATTAAATTTGTGCCAGCCACTTTTTAATAGAAATGCTTCAGTCATGTGATTTCCGACCAATTTATTGACAAAACGTACGAATATTTCCGGTGAAATGAGAGAAAGAAAAGGTGTCAAAGTATTTTTAGATTTGACCCATCACTGCATAGAGAATTTACGAAATCAGTCAAATTGCTTATATGTGCAGCTTTTGGCCAATGAGACGATCACGCAGAGAAATGGTAACTCTACAGTTTGATGACGATCATATGGTTTTTGTGGGGGAAAAAAATCCAGCGTTAGAATACGTGCTTGACCAGAAGGTTGTTGCCATGGATCTCTTAAGAGCTGTTCGTACTCTCTAGCATCTTGTTGAGACTCCATCAATAACATTGATCTCCCATCTCCATTTGAATTTTCACAACTTTTCCATTGGCAATTGGTGCGTATACATATATGAACATGTGTAACAAGTAAGTGATGTAATTTCTTATCTACATCTGAGAAGATGTTTCTATCGTTAATTTTGCATATGTATTTCATTGTTCAATAATAAGTGAGCTCCCCAATTCTGACAATGTTCACCAAGATTCCTCTGGCTTCACAGTAATCCTTTTCTAAAGCTATTTGCCAAATATACCAAGAAAACCAACACTAGAACACTGAATCCAAATGAAAGCCAAATTAACACAAACCCGACGCCAGAGGCCACATCGGCTACACCAACTTGTTCAGCAACATCCTTTAGCCTCATGAGATACTCCGAGGTTAATGAAACTATTAAAAAGCTAATTAACAGGTTCAAAAACCCTAGGAATGTTTGCAGAATAACAATGACCTTTTGAGAACCATGGATAACTTTGCATGATGGAGAATTCAGTTCAAATCGATTAGCAACTAAATTCAACATGCATAGTCCAGCAACTAGGAATGTAAGCACACATATCATGATAGGCTGTGAATAGCTCAAAAATCCTAATCCTTTGCTAAACTTCTGTAGTAGCACGGCATAGTCAGTGTATTCATTCTTCTTTGATGCCGCAAGATTTAGTTGACTGATACTGTTCACAGCTAGTTCATAGGCAATCGCAAAGCTGTCGCCCATAATATTGAGATTTGTTTTAGTCAATTCACCTAACTGAACTCCAGCATCTCTAACAAACACTGACAAGATATCAAACCCGTAGCTTCTCATACAGAATCTCTCAAGATTCTTGGTAGACGACCGACAATAACCCAAAAAGTTGAATTGGTAAGTTGTATTGACATTGAATGTATCAATTCCTTGGTTCTGATAGTAAGTTTCTGAACTTTCATTGATGAAATATGATTCACTATCACCAAAATCAATGGCAAGATATGATAGCACTTTCAACGCTTCTCTAACAGTCAGCAATGCAGTCTTAGCAATAGGTGACTTCTCAGTTAGCCTCACCGTTAGTTGTGGATAGCAGACATAATTTACAGAGTTACATGAAAGCACTGGAGCAATAGCTAATAGCATACTTCCCACTAGAAGCACATATAAAGCAGAGAAAACACAGATAATCAGTTTCCGTTTCTTCTCGCTCCCCCTCGCTTGGTATTTTTCAATGTCATCATCTTCATTATATAACTTTAAAATAACCTCATCCAGACTATTGCCTCTTGCCTTCTCGGTGAAGTCACTATCATGAACATCCTTTTCTTGGAAGAATATCTCTTTGGTTTCCGTCTGTGTACCTTCATCAGTGACAAAGCCAAGCTTATGTTCAAAAAAGGGTGAATCATCAAGTGATAATGTCTCTTTCGTTGATTTGAAAGGAGATTCATCAAAGGAAGTTTCACGATTCTCATTGGATGAGCGGATAGACGTAGACAAAAATGGTGTACTGTGGTTGAAGTTGGAGCCGTCAATGGATAGCCTTCTTCTACTGTCTAGAAAATGTGCATTTCTGGAACTGGAATTGCTCTTCCTAGCCGAAGTACCTGGTGAATCCATGAAGGATTTGCGGATTCCGTGGCCACAAGAGTTGGAGAGCTTGCCATACTCATTTCTAAGAAAGGCGTTTTGCTTGAGTTCAGCGTCGTAGCCTTCGTGAGTGGACATTTTTTTTCAAACTTTTATTACCAAGATCACAAATCTGAGTGCTCTGCGATTTTTCTTCCATCTTTATCAAATTTTGGTGGATAGAGAGTTTGTGGTAACCTTTGGGAAGAAGAAAAAAAAAAGTGACACAAAAAGTGACACCTCAAATTCTGGACAAACGAGAAGTTCCAGTGGCATCCAGTAAATCGATTTCAAAACTTTCCAGAAAAGATCCAGAATCATTTTTTTCATCGTCCAAGATTCTATATTTTGGTTTCTCAAAATTTGAGAACAAAGGTTCATCTAATCTATGGGCATTAAGTGATGGAATTTGGATTGATCTATTGTCCATTTCTAGCCCATCTGTAGAATCGTAAGCATGAGTGTTGTATAATCCATGAGTCTCTTCTTCGTCTTCTTCCCTCTCTTCCGGGGTGGAGCACCACATTGGACCTGCCCAGGCAACCATATTGAAAAAAGTGGAAACGAAAATGATCCATGAAATGCAAAACCAACCTCTGCCAAAGTGCAATGAAATCTTAAAAGAAGACAGCTCCTTAAAAATCCTTTCTTTGAAGCTTCTGAACGAAAGCGAGGTAGAGATATTGGACACGGAGCAGATTATAAAAACGATTAACGACAAAGCTGAATTAAAATGGCCAAAACCTAATGCTCTTCTTGGGTTCTCCTTCACGCTGTAATATGCAACTCCTGAGATAAGTATGGGCACCTGTGCAGCTCCTATAAAGATTGTATAGTAAGGGATCTTGTTCAGTGCGATGACTCGTTGGTGCTTTACATACTCCAAGTAGGAAGGTTCAATTAATGGTGATATCGTCCACGATTCATCAGTTGTTGCAACTAATGATGAGTTGGAGGAGTATGCCGCAACGATTAGTGAGTTGAAGTAGTTTGCTAGCAAAGAACGATAGTCGTAAAGGACTTGTGGATAGCAGTACAATGAAGTGTTAGTAAATCTGATCTCATGGCTATCAAGAGCTGGAACTTCATGTACAAGATGTCGATCTGGGTTGTCTGGATTGTCATAAGCCCAATGATGAGTATAGTGTGCACAGTAGTTGTACAGCGATGAAGTGATATAGTCTGGTGTGTTCTCCAGCATGGATTTAGTCAAATTCGTAGCAGCAATGACCTGTGATGTGGTTAGACCTTGTTGATAATTGTCACCCGTTGGTGATGAAGATGATAGCACGTCACCAAGAGAATTATAAAGACCAGAAAAGATATCCAAAGTTGATGTATCCAGTCTTACCAGATGCAATGCGTCTGTCTTTTTCGTCAACTGAGGCCCCATCAGTACTATAATAAGCACTAATGTTATGAGACTCGAAAGTACGCGAGTAATTGCAGCAATGAACTCCATGTGATCACGATATACAGCCTCTACTTGCTCAGTGAATTTACTTCCAAATCTCAACGCCGTCTTTTGGCGGGAGTTGCGTCTCATATCGAAGCAATGTGTTGTGCCTGTTCCCACCACCGAAAGGCCATTAATTGATGTGATGATAGAGCTCCATGTAATTCCTTGTTCTATGATTCTCCTATTTTTGATACCTAGCACGTGACTTATTCATTTCCCCTTTTGGATTGATGAAAAACTGACACGAAAACTGACGTTGAAAATTGAAAACGAAGTAAACAAAGAACGCACTAAAGAAACAACGCTCTTCAGTAAATTGATACTAAGGACTTTTCCGGTTGAACAAAACATGGCTACAAGCAAGATCAAGTTTTCAGGATGGAATTTCGCCTTTGCTGAATCTGAAACTGACGATGGGAAACGCTCCAGAAGAAATGCTGCTCTTGATTCAAGTTTAGTGTTAACCAGGGAGAGTGATGGGTTGACCGTTAAGACGGGTGATACTTTGTTATGCAGTGACCCTGAAGGTGATGTTCCAATTGTTTATCTGGTTAAAGACGCTGCGATAGGTACTGATGATTACATCTCATTAACAGCTATCAATTTATTAAGACTTGATGAAGTTGAAAAGGCACCAGAGGGCTCAAATGATCAAGAGTTATTCTTGACTTCAGTTGCTGACGCAATCTACGTTGCTGATATCATTGAAAAGGCCAATGTGTTGAGTGAAGACAATTTTTCAAAGATTATCATCGATGAATCAAACAAAGATAACACTTTCCTTTGTCGTAAAGGCTATGATACTTACTATGCCAAATACACTGAATCCTTCGATTTTGAAACGGTCCGTCAAATGCTAATCAAAGACCATGTCGCTACTCTTGAACACCTTAGAAGACTGATTGTGACCCCATTATACAAGGAAAAAGTCTCAAACCCGGTAAAGAGGGATACTCTTAAGCCGGTAAAGTCTGAAACAGTCCTGGTTCCAAAGAGACCATCGGCAAGGCAAGCCGAAAAATCTTCGACAAAACCTAGTAAACCATCCACTACTAAAGCAGACCCATCCGATCTCACAAGAAAGAGGAAAGCAAAGAAAACAGCACCAGCTAAAAGGGGCTCTAAACTAATTGAGCGCGTTGTGTCTGACTTCGATAGTGATGAAGAGGACGAGAATGGCAATAAATTGAGAAATCAAGTGGAAATTCAAGAGGTCGAAAGTGATGAAGATCAATCAGAGATCGAGCTTTTAGGTAGTGAAGAGAGCGACATTGAGATTCCAACGGATGATGAATTTGAACCGGTTCGTAAGAAAGCAAAAAAGACGAGTAAACATTCTAAATTGAGAGGTCCTACTTCAATTGCTGAAGAGCAAACCAAGGGCTTTGAAGAAGAAGTGGAAGCAATTTTGCCATGTCGTGAAGAACAGTTCACACAGTTGTTTCACACTCTAGAATCATCAATTGAACTTGAGGCCGGTACATGCCTATACGTCAGTGGTCCACCGGGAACTGGTAAAACTGCTACTGTTCGTGAAGTTGTCAGAAAGCTATTCCAAAGAACAAAGACTGACAATCTGAACAAATTTGATTATTTGGAAATCAACGGTATGAAATTATTGACGCCGAATTCAGCTTATGAAAAACTATGGGAGAAAGTCTCTCCAAATACAAGGATTCCGTCTTCAGGGTTAGCTGCAGCCTTGGAAGAATACTTCCAATCCGGTGATGCTGAGCAGCCATTGGTTCTTCTACTTGATGAGTTAGATCAGATTGCCTCTAAGAATCAATCACTATTGTACAACTTCTTCAACTGGACCACGTATGAAAAATCCAAGTTAATTGTCATTGCTGTTGCCAACACCATGGATCTCCCGGAAAGAATCTTATCGAATAAGTCATCCTCCAGATTAGGTTTATCAAGATTGACTTTTGCTGGTTACACTCATGAGGAGTTGGTCAAGATTATTGAGTCTAAATTGGAAATAGTGGCCCACAACGATATAATCTTGAACAAAGACGCGATTGAGTACGCCGCCAGAAAAGTTTCAAGTGTCAGTGGTGATGCCAGACGTGCCCTAAGAATCATCAAACGTGCCATCCAATTGGCTAAAGAGTCCCAGTTTACCGAAGAGAAGATAAAGGTCCAAGCTCCTCATATTAACAGAGCTATTAACGAAGGTAATAATTCCCCAGTTTCCAACTATATCGCAAACTTGACATTTCTTGGGAAATTGGTATTAGTCGGTATTTTAACGAAGAAGAGAAAATCAGGTCTTGCAGAAAATTCATTGGGTGATATCATAGATGAGATCAAACAGATTGTTGCAAATAATTCCGCTAAAGACTCTTCCAAATTCACCATCGATGGTTTAAACATTCTGGATGTCTTATATGATGATTACATAGTGAGGCCAAAAGGTTTTAGTTTCATCCTGAATGAATTGATTGAATCTGGTTTGGTCTTACAACAGAATCCATTGACAGAAAGAAATACTTCTATTAAACTAAATGTTGCTGATGAAGAAATAACATCTGTTTTCAAGAATGACGAATCATTAAGATTCTTTGCCAATCTAATTATATGACAAGTTCAAAGTACCGTTCATGCTTTTTACTCCTTCTTCTTCTGGTACAGTGTTCCAACTGTGATTGGTGCATCATTTACCATTGTTTTTTTTTTATTTTTTTGTACGTTATATAATTATTATGTTGTTTGTTGCTCCATATTCGCAAATTCTTGCCTAAAAGTCTCATACGTTGTATAGCAGCAATGGCTCTCCAACGTTAACTATCTCGGGTATGCGGATTTCTAAATCGAAAGCTTTCGATATCAGAATTTTGAAGACTTTCTGGACATTGATCGAGTCACTGTTCGAAGTGAATATCAGACTAGCACCGATTTTGTTTGCCAGGTCTATACTTGTCTGGTGGATTTTTTCTTGATAGTTCTTAGGCAGTTCAATGAACTTATCGAATTTTGTACCAACAATAATGGGGATTGCCGTGTGATTTATGTTTCTTGCTAAGTTGTACCACCTTAGTAAATGATCAAGACTCTTGGCGTTGGAAAGATCAAATACAAGGACAACTGAGACAGCATCGTTTGTAGTTAATGGGAGCATGTTCTCAAATTCAGAAGCACCACCTAGATCATATATGGAGAATTTCACATCTGTTGTACCCGACTGAATGTTTCTTTCCATAAAATTGACCCCTTTGGTTTGCTCTGTATTCTTCTTGAACTCATTGTTGACATATTTCACCATTAGTGAAGTCTTTCCGACACTTTTATCGCCTATCAGAGCAACCTTAATGGTGACACTACTTTCTGGTTAGTACTCTTTCTCAGGCTCTCGGTTCCTCCATTTTCTTATTTTCTTTGTGAAGATTTCTTAACATTAAACATACGAGTTCCTTAGCCCTGCTCTATGCTCTGGTGGCGTTGGCGTAGACATTATTGGTATTTCTTAGATACCTCTATGTAAGTACCACTTGTAGAAATGTGTCAAATGCTCAGAAAGCTCAGAAGTACTTTTGACTTTGTTTACGTTTGTTACGTAAGCGCACGTCTCGATCTTTC
Source organism: Taiozyma yuanshanica (assembly GCA_030569295.1). Lineage (NCBI taxonomy): Eukaryota > Fungi > Ascomycota > Saccharomycetes > Phaffomycetales > Wickerhamomycetaceae > Taiozyma > Taiozyma yuanshanica. The sequence goes on from JAJMKP010000011.1 coordinate 284,391, forward strand.
CCTTTCCAGAGGTTTACCCGAAGGTCCATGACAGGAACTTCTGGTGTTGGGATGTTGAATCCTTCAAAACCCTTGTGACTGTTTTTTTTTCTACTGGCCTCGAAAAAATATGTGCCCGCCCCAAAACATTCCCCCCAAGCAAACACCAGAACTTTTCACGGAATTTCGCGAAGAAAAAAAAAAGCTTTGAACGGTTACGTTGCCCTGGTGGGACGCAGTGCGAAATCTTCAACAAAATTGAAATTTACTTTAAACCATTGAAATTCTTGAAGGTTTTGTATTAAGAGGAAATCAATAAACAACTTACAAGATGGCTGTTGGTAAGAACAAGAGATTGTCCAAAGGTAAAAAAGGTTTGAAGAAGAGAGTTGTTGATCCATTCACCAGAAAAGATTGGTTCGATATCAAAGCTCCATCAACTTTTGAAAACAGAAACGTTGGTAAAACCTTAGTTAACAAATCAACTGGTTTGAAAAATGCTGCTGATGCCTTAAAAGGTCGTGTTGTTGAAATCTCATTAGCTGATTTACAAGGTTCTGAAGACTACTCATTCAGAAACGTTAAATTAAGAGTTGATGAAGTCCAAGGTAAAAACTTGTTAACCAACTTCCATGGTTTAGATTTCACTTCAGATAAATTAAGATCATTAGTTAGAAAATGGCAAACTTTGATTGAAGCTAACGTTACTGTTAAAACTTCTGATGATTACATTGTTAGAGTTTTCGGTATTGCTTTCACCAAACGTCAAGCTAACCAAATTAAAAAAACTACTTATGCTCAATCATCTCACATCAGAGCTATTAGAAAACAAATCGTTGATATCATCACCAGAGAAGTCCAAAACTCAACTTTAGCTCAATTAACTTCCAAATTAATCCCAGAAGTTATTGGCCGTGAAATTGAAAAGGCTACCAAAAACATCTACCCATTACAAAACGTTCACATCAGAAAAGTTAAATTATTAAAACAACCAAAATTTGACTTAGGTTCTTTATTGGCCTTACATGGTGAAGCTTCAACTGAAGAAAAAGGTAAGAAGGTTACTTCTGGTTACAAAGATGAAATCTTAGAAACTGTTTAAGTTTCTTGATTTTGGTTTGTATAAAGAAAAAAAGATAAAAAAATCACATTTGTAATTTCATAGTATTAAAAGTGATGTAGCTATTAATTTCTCTCTGTTATTGGGCCTTAACATTCAGCAATTTTCTATTATGTATATGTCACGATGGTGAGGCAGGACATCGTTTAGGTAGGAAATTGAAGACATCTTGAAAATATATACGCTACAAAATTGGTAACAGCATATAGTTATAGATCCGAAACTTGCACTCTCCCTGCTATTCGCTCCTTTCTACATTATATCTCGTTGAAAACGCCCTAATATTAATATTGGCGTCTTTAAATTAATGCACTATATGCTAAACACAAAGAAAATACAAACTATTGAAATGAAATAAAACAAATTCCTAAATAATCCACCTAACCAAATAATATAACCCAAAGAAAATTAATTAAAAGAATAAAATTCTATAACCTCTCTTCTCAGTAATAAAACTTGTCAGATATCAAAACCAGCAATCAACAAACGAACACATCTAAAACTTCTGTAAACAAACAAACTTTTAACGAAAAAAAGAAAAACGAATATTGACCCAGTTTAGTTGAATAAACGTTTTTCGTAAGAATGTAAGTTGTGAACACCACCTTCTAATTGGGCAGATGGGGTTCTGTATTCAAATCTGATTTCACCAGAGTTAGACTTTTCTCTCAAGTCATAAACTGATTTAACACCAATATCTTGACAAGAGTGTTGTAAACCGTTAAATAAGTATGGAATGTACTTCTTAACAGAACCTTTATCAACCACTGAACCTGAAACACCTTGAGCAACAAAGACAGCATCACTTTCTGAAAAATATCTTGAAGTGGAAGCATTTCCTTTGTTATCGGTCTTTTGCATAGCATCAATGGAACCCATACCTCTATAAGTTTTTAAACGTTTACCGTCTCTGTAAAAATAGTCACCTGGAGATTCGGTGGTACCAGCCAACATGGAACCCATCATGACACATGAGGCACCTAAGGCGATCGCTTTGGTGATATGACCAATGTTTTGAACACCACCATCAGCGATACATGGAACACCAAATTGGTTGGCAAATTGAGTAACGTTGAAGACGGCAGTACCTTGTGGTCTACCACAGGCCATGACTTCTTGGGTAATACAGATGGAACCTGAACCCATACCAATTCTTAAACCATCAGCGCCGGCAGAGATTAAAGAGGCAGCTTGTTCTCTAGTGACCACGTTACCGGCAATGACATCCAACTGTGGATAAGTTTGTTTTATCCATTTGATCATGTTCAATTGGAAAACAGAATTACCTTGAGAAGAATCCAAAACAACAACATCTAAACCAGCTTCGACTAATTTAGCTAGACGTTCCTTATCAGAATCAAGAGTACCAATGGCAGCACCACATAGTAATTGTTTGGTATCAGCAGATTTAGAAGCATTTGGGAAATTCAAGTTCTTTTGTAAATCGGTTCTTGATAATAATGAAACCAAGTTACCTTCAGAGTCAACAACTGGTAATTTACCCTTTTTGGATTTTCTCAAAACGGTGTTGGCATCTTCTAAAGTAATCCCCTTTTTAGCAGTAACTAATTCAGTGGTCATGACTTCTGAAACAAGTGAACTGTCATCTTCATGGAATTGGATATCTCTTGAAGTTAAAATACCAACTAATTTACCTGGAACTTTACCATTTTCTAAATTGTTTTGTTAGTACATCGCATTCCAACAACATGCAACACATCATCTTTCGAATAAGAACTATCTTAATTTGGGGGTTTTTTTTTTAATCAGAGTATAATTTCTCCTCAAGATCGTTTGATCGCAATCGGTAGAACGAAAGTTAATATTGAAATTTTTAATCATCATTGAAACCTTCTTGGAGGCATAAAATATTGGAATTTTTACTGGGACAGTTCTGAATTAAAGATGATGTGGATCTTAAAATGAATAAACTTACCAGTAACTGGGAAACCAGCGAAACCTAATTGCTGTTTTAGTGCTTTAACTTCACCAATGGTGGTTGATGGGCCCAAGACAACTGGATCGTTGATGAAGCCGTTTTCGTATTTCTTGACTTGTTTAACCATTTCAGCTTGGTCTTCGGCAGTACAGTTGTGATGGATGATACCAATACCACCTAATAAAGCCATATGGATGGCCATATCAGCCTCGGTGACAGTATCCATAGGAGATGATACAAATGGAGTCTTCAAGGTGATGTTCTTGGTTAATCTTGAGTCTAATGATACAACGGAAGCTGGGAAATCAATTTTACCTGGTAAGACTAGGAAATCGTTATAAGTCAACCCACCTCTGACGTGAGAGTCCATTAGTTCTTTGACGCTTAAACCATCTTTAGATTCATAAGTTTTCAAGAATTCTAAGGCAGTAGCTGGGTCTTTGAATGACATTGTGTTATAGTGAGAGGATTAAAGAGGAATAGAATTTAATTCTAGGGCAGACTTAGCCAGATTGCCAGAAAAAAGAGAAACAATTTTGGCAAAGAAAAAACTTTTGATGATTTTTCTTTATATTTATAATCTTTGTAGAGAAAAAGAAACAAAAAAAAATTTTTTGCAGGCGATGACTTACGTAATCTGTTAGTAATACAGTTCAAGAACTAATTCTATTTTAGGGATACAAATAAGGAAGGAGGAGGAGGAGGAGGAGATGGGGTGTTAACATGTACAGGAGGTACCAGTGCAATTGGTTACTTTGATTATGATCTCAGTATTTTATCAGGTTATCAACCTGATCTACCCCCTTGGTTATTCTTTACCGAAGGTTGAACCAGAGTCAAATAATTATAGCTGCCATAACAGCTAATTATCATATAAAAATTATTGTTTATATTAATTTCCTGCTGACGTAATCTCTGACTAAAACACACAGCCGCGGGCAGCGTTTGAATTAAAACCGGGCCGGCCTATCTCCATCATTTTGCCCATTTTGCTGATCATGGAGTGCTGATATCAATTGCTGATCAAATATTGTTGTCTTTCCGAAGCAGTCGGTAATCATTCAGCAGATACTTATCACGATAAGCCAATATCCATTTCAGACATCCACACCCAACGATACGCACTTCCCATTCTCTTCTATAGATCTTTCATCTGATACGGTCAATTTCCCCCCCCCCCCCCCCCCACCGCGAACTCATTCGATATTCGATATAATTGTCACTGAGAGTATAGAACACATTCGCGCAATGTTTTACGAAAACAAACAAAAAACATAAACAAAAGATGTATGGAAATGTTTAAAGAAGTGGTGTTTGCTTATTATCTCCGGCTAAGTTTGACATTTTAACGAACATAATTGCTGCAAACAATAACAACAACATACATCACTGAGAGGGATTTGAATCACGCCTTTACTACTCAGATTGAGTAATTCTGCCAAAGCTGCAAAGGCACCAGACACTTTCAAACCAATTAATCATCATGAGCCAAAGGCATTACTTTGATGATTCTGGTCCTCACAATGATACTCCCCCATATCCAACCCTAAGTCCTTTCTTTTCTCCTGATCACATTGGTGAATCTCCAGCAAAAACCCACAGAGAGGATTTCTTCAACCAATCAGTTCCTAATACATCCCCAACGCCATTTTTTGATCGAAGGGTCACTGTTCCAGGCCCTGCTCTGCCATCGCGTCCTCCGCAGCATATTATTGACCAGCATATACCCCCAAAACTGAATAATCCCTTGTCATCCCCTGCTCCAGCGATACGTCATAAACCTTCAGTCCCTGAAGGAATCGCTCTACAACACTCTACCTCATCATCTAGGATACTAGGTCCAAGGGAGATACCTCACAAGTTCTCAAGCTCAAGTCTGAATGATTCTTTTCAAATTAAACTAGAGTCAAGCCCTGTAAGAACATATGATGATCCCTATACCGGTACAGTCTCCACTGAATACTCTAGAATGATATATCCAACCGACTATCCTTCATCCCCACCTGATCCATTGCACCATACACCAACTTTACAAAGAACACAACCAATCTCATATTCTTCTCCATTACAACCTAGTTTCTATTCCCCTTCTTCATATAGAAGATCCCCAGAAAGAACATATCCTTTATCAGTAAACACAGTAAATAATCAGTATTATCAGCATCCAGAATCCACACGCGATGCGCATTCCATTGCAGGTTTACCAGATGTTCCACTTTTGACACCAAATTCTTCCTACACCACATCCTCACCTCATACGTATGAGAGAAGGCATTCTACATTACGAAGTTCTCCATCTCCAACAAGGCCAAGCTTGTACGGTCCTAGGCTGAGACCTACTGTCTCTGCACAGGCATCCCCTTCAACATCACCAAATAAAACATATTATGACCATAGAACTAGTTGGAGGTCTGAATATTCTGTCAATGTATTGAATACTGAAGCAGTTGATGATCATTATGACCACTTTGACAACTTTGAGGATAACTTGATAGACTTGGCAGATTCTCCATCTAAAACCATTCATCAAATCAACAACCAAGTTGTGGATCAAGACTTGATTCTTGGTGGAATCAGTGCACTTGATACATCGGCTACCGGATTGCCTATCATTCCTATTGGCAAAGCATTACCTGCTGTACCTAAGGGAATTGAGTTACCCACGTTGCCGTTTTCGGCACGTTCATTGAAAAGCACACATTTTGCATCATGTAGCCATATTTATTTGTTGTCTGAGCTTTTTGAGTGGTCTGTTAAACTAACCGAAGAATGGTCAGATGGTCTGTTAGTCACTGTGAAGGAATTTAAAAAATCATTACATGCATTAATCGCAAATAAAGCATCAAAGCTGAGAACATTTGTTATTGAAAAAAATGTGGAAGTAATCTTGAAATCCTTTGAGAAACAAAACGGTATATACATTGATGATCATGATTATATTCATTTTCTAACCAACGTCAAAGTCAATGGTGTTTTGACTCAACTGTCGGGTTGTTACTCCAAAGAACACACAAATCACGATGATCATTACCAATGTTATTCCCCTCGTTGTTCATTAACAACTTATCAGCCACCAATCCCAACGGTGCAGCCTACTGAACCTATATCTGGTAAACTTGGCGAATGGATTACCTATTGGAACGTGACTGAGCAAGACTTGAAAGAATTGGATGAGAATGAAGTCAAAAAGCAAAGTCACATATTTGAACTCATCAGACAACAGCAAAATATTATTCTTCTTGGAGAGATCCAGGTTAAAGTATATGGACAATCTTTCAAGACGACTACACCACAATTACTGCCAGATATTTCCAAGTTCTACAATGACGCATTCAACTCTGTCAAAGCACTGATCGAATTGCACAGAAAGCATTTATTAGAGCCTCTGATAAATAAATTGAATTCACAAGGTCAATTCATTACTGGTGTTGGTGAAATTTTCCTCAATTGGTGCAATCTTTGTACTGTACCATATATCAAGTACACTGAAAAATCAGCGTCGGTTAGAGAACTTATAAAATTTGAAAAGTCAAGAGATTCAAGATTTGCACAATGGTTGTATCAACTTGATCATACTAAAGAAGTACAGGAGGCATCGTTGGATCACAATAGAATTTTCTTTAGTGGGTTTATTGGTCACACACAGCTATTATCGTTGGCATTACAATCTGTTCTCAAGAGAACATTGGAAACTGATGAGGACTACAAGCCATTAGCAGATGCTGTGATTTCCGTTAATAAGCTGAATAGAAAGATTGATGAAACACAAGATTCTGCTTTACAAAGTCGACATCTGAAGGTCCTAGCTAAACAACTGGTTTGGAAAAGTAACGTCATAGAGACTGATTTGCAACTATCTGACCCAAAGAGAAGAATTATTAAGAAAGGATCGGTCACTAAGAAAGACAAATGGACAAATTCTGATATTCTTCTTATTTTGCTAGATAATTATTTACTAATCACTGAAGAGAAAGAAAATAACTTGTTAAAGATCATTGAAAAACCATTACCTATTGAGTTCTTACAGATTGAGACCAAGGATCTAACTCAAGATCCAACACCAGAAGTTGAGACATATCCATTCAAGATCAGGTATACTGGGCAAAACATCTCACACAAATTTTATGCTGAAACTTTAGCTGATAAAGAGTCTTGGTTTCAAAGTTTTAATCAAGTCAAATCCAAGAAAGGTGTCACTCTTGGTCAGGAGAAATTTGAAATCACAATTTTATCTGACCAATTTGCATATGAAGATGGTCAGGAACCACAGAAATTGCCAATTTGTACACCTGGTTCTAACATTGATATTGTCATCAAAAATTTCCAGCAAAGTTTGCCTAATCAATTTGATGAAATGTCAACTTCGAGACCAGTGATGTTCAGTGAAGTATTGAGTGCTACAACTTTCCACTTCCATGGTAAGGCATATCATGCATTAGGTTTAGGTTTTGGCTTATTCATTACAGAATCAGGTAGTCCTCGTAGCTGGAAAAGGGTTATGGATCTACATAAAGTCACACAGATTGAACAACTAGAGTCTTTATTTGTGATTCTCGCGGATAAGGCTTTATATTATTTCAACATTGTATCTTTGCTATTGAATTATTATGACATGAATTCAGATGGGCATATCCCAGGTGAAAGGTTATCCAAGAAGGATGTTGCTTATTTTAAGATTGGATCCTATTATAACACGAAGTTATTATTTCTGATGAAAACTTCTATCCAAACTCTAGCACCGAGATTTAAAGTGTTTACACCAATATTTGATCAATTTGGTTCTTTTCAATATTTCCAATTATACAAGAAATTCCAATTTGGAACTGATTGCTACAACTTGTCCATCTTTAACAGTATGTTTGTCCTTCATACATCCAAAGGGTTTGAGATATTATCCTTCCAGGTCATGTATGAATCTCAATCCATTCCTAAATTTATCGAAATTTCAAAGAAGCCAAAGACCGAGATCGATTTGATCAAGAAGAAATTAAAATCCAACAATTGCAAACCTTTAAAGATGGTAAAAGTTCCCAAAAAACCACAATTCTATTTGATTTATGATTCTTTTGTGATGGTTATTGATACCATTGGTCAGTTAATATCTGATAAGTTCATTTTTCCATTTAAATTCAAATGTCTTAAAGTTTCACTCCAAGATAATTTCCTTATTGCTATTGGTAATGATATTGTTGAAATTTTTGACTTGAGTTATGATGACACTGTTGGGTTCGCTAGACTTGATCCAATTCAAATAATAACGGGTACAGATATAAAATTACTTGATGAGAATGATTCAACACTTTCAATGGCACATCCAAAGATCCCAGGTAGACATTTGATTTTTCAATTGGAGAAATTGAGATGAGTTAATGAGTTATGAAATGAAAGACTTAACGAACGCTATTATATATCTGTAATATTAGATCATTAGATGTAGCAGCTATGGCCATATGATTCCCCGTCCCGCCTTATCATTGATAAAAATTCTACAGAAGTATCAATGTTTTTGGAATTAATATGTACATATGACTTATATAAACCCTTACTGAATAAATTAATGGCCACTTTGTTCAGCTGTTGGTAACTCAGCCAATGCTTTTTCAATAACATCAATACCTTTTTGTAAATCTTCTTTTGAGATGACTAATGGAGGAGCCAATCTAATAATGTGATCATGTGTTGGTTTAGCTAAAACACCATATTTAATCATTAATAAACATAAATCCCAAGCTGATCTACCATTAGCCTTTGATGAATCAATAACAATGGCAGATAACAGACCTTTACCTCTAACCTCAGAGATAATACCGTTTGATTTCTTCTGTAATTCAACCAACTTTTCTTTCAAGAAATCACCTAGTTCTTGGGATCTTCCCACTAAATTTTCATCTTTCACAACTTGAAGTGCAGCAATGGCAACTTTAGCAGCTAATGGATTACCACCATAAGTAGAACCATGAGAACCAGGTTCTAAAGTTAACATGATTTCTTTTGACGATAGCACAGCGGAGACTGGATAGACCCCACCTGAAATGGCCTTACCTAATAAGACTATATCAGGCTTAACACCTTCAGAATGTTCAAAACATAATAATTTACCAGTTCTGGCAATACCTGTTTGAATTTCATCGCATATTAATAAAACGTTATGTTTCTTGGCTAAAGCTTGAACTTTTGACAAATAATCAGCCGGTGGGACAACAATACCGGCCTCACCTTGGATTGGCTCCAATAAAATAGCGGCAACTGTATCACCGGCATTGTTCAAAGCTTCTTCAATATCTTCAATAACACCATATCTAATTTGTTTAGAGGTACCTGGAATAGTTGGACCAACATTTTTCAAGAATGGACCGAATTTTTCAGTAGCTTCTGGATCAGTAGACATGGAGATCACACCTAAAGTTCTTCCATGGAAGTTGTTTTCAGCAGCTAAAATGATGGCTTCATTGGTTGGGATACCCTTTTTAACGTAACCCCATCTTCTTGCCAATTTTAAAGCAGTTTCAACAGCTTCAGCACCAGTGTTCATTGGTAAGACCATTTCATAGTTGAAATATTCCGTTATGTATTTAGCATATTCACCAAAGACATCAGAGGAAAAGGCTCTTGAGGATAAAGTCAATGTTTGAGCTTGTTCAATCAGGGCAGCAATGATCTTTGGATGACAATGACCTTGGTTAACTGCAGAATAAGCAGATAAGAAATCCAAATATTCTTTACCTTCTGGATCCCAAACATGAGCACCTGAGCCTTTATGAAACACAACTGGTAATGGGTGATAATTATGAGCAGAGTACTCTTCTTCGTATTGTTTAGCTAAAGCAGAAGAAATATGCGACATTCTGAATGGTTTTATTCAATTTATGAACCAAAGAAATGGGAAAAAAAAATTTTCAGGGATTGATGACTTTTTATATCCAATTTCAATGATGAACGACTTCAATCGCTATCACCATCACATAGCGATACTTCTGTGCCTGGTGATCTTTAAGTGATAAAGAAAGCGATTCGCGGCGGGGGGAGATTCGCGAATTAGTCCCAATATGAGTCTAGTCTCGAGTCTCAAGTCTCTAGTAAACCATTATATTAGTCTCAAATTTTCTACCACGAATCGTGTATGCAGCCTCATGCAGCCTCATTCATTATATCACGTGACACAAATGTACTCAATTAGGAAAGTTGAAAATAAAAAACTTCAGGTGAGGGAAAGAAAAAAAAAAGGGTAAAAAACAAAGGTGACAGCCGCTGACACCTGACACATATAAAGGAAAAAAAGATCTGCTTATTTGTTGTTCTTAAGACTTGCTACAGTGACAGAAAATCAGACAAAACAAAAATACAAATATACACATACTCACACTCTCACTCTCACTCTCTCACTCTCACACTCTCACTCTCACTCTCACAATGTCCACCGTTAAAAGACAACTCAATCACAGCATTCAACAGCAATCTGAACAGTACGCGTTTCAATATGAATTACAAACCATAGGCATGAGAGTAAGAAAATCGGTTTCGGATGGGTATCAAACACCGGACAATCTACTAGCGCAATCATATGCAAGACAGGAGATAGAGAGACAGATTAATGAGAGAAATCAGTATGAACAAAGATATTCTAATACTCTTAAAAGAGTTGCACTTCCTTCAAATGTTGTTGTTCCTCCTTTATTATCAAATTCTTCATCTACAATGTCCACATTTGGTTCCAACTTGGAAGAATGGGAATCAAATTTGGATTCTAGATTAAATGTCATTGAGGATAATTTAGTCTCAGAAAAAGATGCTTTAAGTAAGAGAAGATTTGAAGCCGTCGATAACGATTGGTGAATCTGATTATGTATCATGTTCTTTATTTATTTTTATTTCATTTCTGCTGATTTTTATAATCGATAACACTTTCAATTTACACTTGGTTGATTGTTGGTGTGTGTTAACATTTAGAGCACTTTCTTATCAATTGAAAATAATGAGCTAACAGTTGATGATATCTTGCATTTCTTTTTTATTATTGAATTCATACTAGATTCACGTGTTTCCGTAACAAATCCATATCAAATGCTCTCTTTGTAGCTTATTCCTCATCAGCATATTTCTTTTGAATTGTTTCTCATGTTTCTCGAAGGGAAAAAAAAGGATTTTCTCGCTAGAAAAGAAAAAACTGCCACCCAAACTGATAAGTCCACAATAAACAATTTAATATCACAAGATCCACACTCTACACCTGACATTAATTCATAATTTCATCTTCTCACAAACACACAAACGGTCGCTTAAACAAATTATCCTTCATTTATAATAGATCAAAGCAAAAGTCCCGGCATTAAAGAAAATATAATTATCGCTCTTTAACTGACATTGATCCCGCACTGATAACTATGGGTGCTGCTGAATCGAAACTCCGCTTTAAGAATAAAGTCTACAGATTGGCAGGGTTCTTCTCGGATGAGGATGATGATGATGATGATGATGCAAATGTTAATGGTAATGGTAACGGTAATGACAATGACAATGACAATGACGATGGTGACGATATTAATGATGATGACAAAAGCTTGGATGATACAGGTTATATCCCAACTCAAGACCCTTATTGGAAGATGTACTGGGAAGAACCACAAACTGCTGATGATATTTATAACCTTCTCACGTCCAATGATCTGAAATCCATCAGAGACTCAAATAGAGTCAATTTCCTCAATTTATTACGGATCATTTCTATAAAGATCATTGAGATTGGTAGCTCTTCAAATTTCCCTGATGATAATGACAACACCGAGAAGAAATTGTTGAATTGCATAAGAACATTGACAAAGATCATACCATTCTTATTTGAGAAGCAAGATCTCCGAAGAGACACTGATAATATATTTTGGAACTTGAGCTTTAACAATATTGGTGCTTCATATAAGGATTTGGATTCTGCATTGGCAAATGATGTCACCATTGGGAGCTTTTCATCTACAAATGATGCCTCCTTAACTACCTCAACTTTAAAGGTCAATGTTAATCAACAGATCTTGAAGAGCCCTAATTCTTTGGATGTACATGCTGGGGCCCAACAGGCATCTCAGACGATAGGTCAACAGCTGATTACTACATTGGTTGATTTGTTATTCACTAGAGGCTTCACTTTGGAGAAGAATGGTGCTAAAGGTACCGAATTCAAGATTTGGGAAGTTGGCATTGGCTTAAATGGTAAATATCGTAGTCCTGATCCACAATTAGATTCAAATAGACTTGAAGTTCTACGGCTATTGATAACATTATCTTCTCAGGGTCTATATTCAACTCCTAAGACTATTGTCAATGATGGTTCAAAATTCTTAACGGTTTTGGTCTGCACAATGCCAAGATTGAAATTTTTGACATTGATATGTTCCTTGTTAAACAATGTTTGTCGTTCTTGTAATTCAGATCCAGAACAAAATGGTCTCAACTATCAAGATGAAAATTCTCAATATTCATCACAAAAGTTCATCAATTTGAGAAAACAATACATCACATATTCATTACAGTTATTAAGCATCATGTTAGTATACCCAATACCTATCAAAAATTCACAATTCTTGCATCGGCTTAACATCTTACCTCAAGATGAAAGTCCCCATAATTTGGTTAGATCTTACTTGGGTAGATTACATAAAGAGAACGAATTGAATTTCATATATCAGGCAATAAAGTCACTATTAACAAAACCTATGGAATTGGCTCTCTTGAATGAATCGAGCGCTTTCAACATTTTGAAAGCTAATCTATCATCATCATCTTCATCATTCAATTCACATCCTATTAGTTCCAATGGGTATCAATTGCCAGCTTTATCATCTTGGACTCCAGAAGTTTTGGTGCTCCTTTGGGAACTACTTCAATGTAATAAGAATTTCAGAAATTTTATCTATATGAAGAAATCTCCAGAAGTGATGATCACCTTATTATTTTATATCAAAAATTATAAGAATCATGAAATGTGGAAGAATAATTTGATTAGACCAATTTGTCATTTGTTCCTATACATGACCACAGACCCAAGTGTTCAAGAGAAATTATTAAGCCCCTTCAGCGTATCATATTATACGACAAAACTTCCAGCATCATTTAAATTAAATACAGTTTCAACGCCAAATAACCTAAGCTATAGAGATTTTATCATTGTGACCATCTCGAATATTATAGTTCAAGATGAATTTGATAATATCATTACGCCAAGTCTATTTGAATATCTATACAATTTGGTTCCCTTGAAGAGTAATGATCCAAAAATAAAGACCGTTTTATCATATCATGCAAGTTTAGCATTGGTAAATATAATCAACAGGTATAGTACAAGTTCACAGTTGCAGGATAATATTAAAGCTGATCAGTTGGCGTTAATTATCAGGGCCATTGTTCATTCTATATGCCGACATCATAAAGAATCAAGGACTTTGTTGTTTGTCATTACTAAGCATGAAAAAGTGTTCACCAAGTTATTAGAAGTTGTTCAAAATTCAAGAAATGACCATGAATTAGGTAATATCAAAGAAGAACCGGAAGATGGATCTGATAAAGATGACTATAACGATAATGTTGATGTTGCTGATGATGGACTCGGTTCTAGAAGACAATCTGTCATTACTATACCTTTACAACGACCAAGTGGACCTCAAAGTGGGATTATTACCCCAAATAATGGGTCTGAGAATACATATGCAGAAGATGACTTATTAGAAGACTCCCTTTTAGATGATGAAACTCTAGGTTCAGAATTTGAAGAGAGTTTAAGACCAAAAAGGCCAATTGGTATGTCATTGAAGGCCAAATCTAAATTACCAGTTGATGTTCCATTTGCTAGAGTATGGCCCGGTTACAGGTCATTAGTGGTGATTTTACAAGCCATTAAATTGGTTAAAGAATCCATTCCTGAATTTTGTGGGCAACATAATAGATCAGATACCATTGAAATTTTGATTAAGATTGAGAATATTGGAAATTTCACAGAAAAATTGGGTAAATATGCATCATCGGAATATTTATCAAGTACATCATTTGAATGTTTAAGATTTTCATGGTCTGGATTATCATTAGGTTGGTATGAAAGTATTCTTTGGAGTAATATTTTTTATGAGAATCAAAATTCAATTAGAGATAACAATCAAAACAATTGGTTTAATAAGAGAAATTCCGGGATTTCAGTTAAAGAAATAGCTAGTAATTGGGGGTTTAATTGGAAATCAAGTAATCAAAATATATCGAATAAATTGAACAATTTTGAATTTGATGAGAGTATTTTACAAACTAATATTTGGAATGGCACATTTGTTAGATTATTCAAAGTTAAGAAGGCCATTGTCGATAAACCATTAGTTGATGTTAATCATCTGATGAAAAGATTTAGATTGAATAGTGCATCAAGTATTCAAACTATCAATACATTGGATTCAAAAAGTTCAATCAATTCACCAATGAGGGCTAATTCCCAATCAGGATTCAATTCACCAAACCAATTAACACCAATTAATTCAAGACAAAGTTTCAATACACCAAGAAATTCTATTCAGATAAGTCGACATAATTCAAATATTTCGATAGATTATGCTAGAGCTGAATGAATTGAAAATTGAATATACCCATGTTGTTACATGTTGATTTTGTACATTGTATTGTATTAGTTAGAGAAACAAATATTTTTATTTTTATTTTATATAATAGCTTAGTCATACTTAGCAACAAAACGGATTATTATGTAATCATTACGTAATGCACCCTCCCTCGGTGGTTCGGTACTGAAATAAGTCAGCAACCACTCTGTGTTGTATTGATAATGTATTGATAAGGGGGTGTGGACAGTGGTTGGTGGTTGGATTTGTAAAGACAGGTTTACTGATCGATGGGGAATGGGGGGGCCACCAGGTGGTTGATGACAATTGAATCATGGTATCATGATATCAACATTGGTGTAAACACCTCACGACACTCACGACACTCACGTCACTCACATGATCACATGATCACATGATCACATGATCTCTGTATCCTCTCTTGTATCTGCCATTTCCATACGTGTCTTTACATCATATAGCACCTGCTGATGTCACAAAAACCGGAAAAACTAAAAAGGTGACACAGTTGAAAAGCCCTCCCCCTGGGCAGTGGGCACAGGTCTTAAAAGAAAAGAATATAGAATAGAAACCAATTCTAGCAAACTAAACTGGGTAAATCTCATTAGAAAAGCAATTGCTCTTTATTATTACATTGCTCAATGGAATAATCTTAACTTTTCTTCTTTAATAAATTTCTCCCTTGTTCTTTTAACCCCTTTGTAACTTGCATTCTCTTTCATAAAAGTCCATCAACTGTTTAATGATCAACTGCACCACCTGTTGGGCCATTAAAAATAAAAAAATTTTCCCTCTTCCGATGACAAAAATGAAAAAAAAAGTATTATAAATACGGTGGTAAATCCCCCTTATATCTTACAATCTTTATAATATCTTTTTATAATCTGTACCCAATTTTATTATTAAATTGCTTATTATAAAATCACTTCATATATAAATCATGTCTATTAACATTGGTATTAACGGTTTCGGTCGTATTGGTCGTTTAGTCTTAAGAGTTGCTGCTTCAAGACCAGAAATTAACATTGTTGCCATCAATGATCCTTTCATTGCTCCTGAATATGCTGCTTACATGTTTAAATATGATTCTACTCATGGTAGATACCCAGGTGAAGTTTCCTCTGAAGGTCAAAACTTGATTATTGATGGTAAATCTATTAAGGTTTACCAAGAAAGAGACCCAGCTAACATCCCATGGGGTAAAGACAATGTCGAATATGTTATTGATTCAACTGGTGTCTTCACCACTTTAGAAGGTGCTCAAAAACACATTGATGCCGGTGCTAAGAAAGTTATCATCACTGCTCCATCTAAGGATGCTCCAATGTTTGTCATTGGTGTCAATGAAGATACATATGCCGGTGAAACCATTGTTTCAAATGCCTCATGTACCACTAACTGTTTAGCCCCATTAGCTAAAGTTATCAATGATAAATTTGGTATTGAAGAAGGTTTAATGACCACTGTTCATTCCATCACTGCTACTCAAAAAACTGTTGATGGTCCATCACACAAGGACTGGAGAGGTGGTAGAACCGCTTCCGGTAACATTATCCCATCATCAACCGGTGCCGCTAAAGCCGTTGGTAAAGTTATTCCAGAATTAAACGGTAAATTAACCGGTTTATCATTAAGAGTTCCAACCACTGATGTTTCAGTTGTTGATTTAACTGTTAAATTGGTTAAAGAAGCCACTTATGATGAAATCAAAGCTACCATTAAAGATGCCTCTGAAGGTTCATTAAAGGGTGTCTTAGGTTACACTGAAGATGCCGTTGTTTCAACTGATTTCTTGACCGATTCAAGATCTTCAATCTTTGATGCCTCAGCTGGTATTTGGTTATCACCAAAATTTGTCAAATTAATCTCATGGTATGATAATGAATTTGGTTACTCAACCAGAGTTGTTGACTTATTACAATACGTTGCTTCTAAAAAATAGCTAGCCAGATTATAGTTTAAGTGAAATGAATCATTGATGTTAATGAAGAATACTGTAGCTCTTACTATAGCTCTTACTATATAACTGTCGCTTTTATCCACACTAAAAACTGTTGTAAATTGTAATTGTAACTATTGCTATCATTAGTGGTTGGTGGTTGATGTTTTATTGTATATACTACAAAATAGTAACAAACCCGCGAATTTCACCACCAAATAAGGGGAACCAAAAATCTCTACGAACAAACACTTAAAGACAGACACTTAAACATAAACACTTTAGATAAAAACACCATTCAATAAACAACAACCACCACCAACGACATGCTCAGACAGATCAGAGGACAAAGCACTCTGTCAAAGCTTAAATCATTCATCACCCCAACGACAGAATCATTCAAGGCTCAACAATCACCAAATAGAATCTCCCCATGGTCCCCATCACAAAACATCAAATCCACAATCCTTAAGCATGCAAAATTTGTTCAAAAAGATTTATCACAACAACCACAACCTTATGCAGCCATAGAATTGATTGCTAATGAACCAATCAAGTTTGTCAATGATCGAATTGCCGTTTGCCAGGGGAATAAAGAGATTAATCAAGGTCATCCTAGAGTCTTTATCAATTTGGATTCTGAGGTTAATAAAATTGGCACTTGTGGTTATTGTGGGTTAAGATATGCAAAGGATAAATTCAAAGCTGATTTGTCCTAATTGGTTGCTATGTTTTAGGCGGTAACATATCTATATTTATTACTTATTTATTATTCATCATGACCCCTTATACCTATATTTATTATTTTATCACTATTTATTAATATACACTATTCAGTTTAAAAGAGCATACGCCCCAAATGTAACAATGATCACTGCAATATCAAACAGAATGAAATTAATCAATTCAAGATATTTAACCAACAATCTGATTCTATTCTTCCATGTTCTTGAAACAAAAGAATCTGGAATATATCCCAAATATTTTATCAAAAAACTATATTGATAATTATATTCAGTATCCTTTTGTCTTAGTAAATGGAAATGATAAAACCCCGTAAGAATCACTTCTAATGTTGTAAAAATTTTAAAAAATCGTAAATTATCATGGTTATATCTGATAATTGGATTTATTGATGATTTATAACTGAATTCATCAGTTGATATAAAGATAAATGATAAAGTCAAGGTGAAAAAAGTTAGAAACTTGACAATAAGAAATTTGGCCTTGTATTTATCATTAAGAGCCCTTTTATATTCTTGTTGTCTTTGTAATAGAGACTGTTCTTCTGATGTTGGTGGTGGTGAGGTGTTGAAGTCACTATTAATTCCTCCAAGATCAAAACCTGGGAAACCATTGGAACCTTGTGGAATACCACCACTTAACAGTTGGTTGAATAGATCGAAATGAGGTGTTGTTGTTGTCTGATCCTGTTGATATTGATGTTGATGCTTATCTGATCTTAATAATTGATGTAATGCCTTTTGAAATTCTTGAGCTTCTTTGTCAATGATTGGTTCATATTTTGAAATGTCCTCCATTCCTGGATCCTGGGCATCATCATCATCATCATGGCCATCATGGTCATAGTCATGGCCATCATGGTTATTTACACCATTATTGATACCAGTAGTAGTAGCTGCACTTGTACCATTCTTGCCGTCAAGACTTGATTTTGTCTCATTGGCTACGTCCTCTTCTTTAGACTTGTGGGTACCACCAGTAATTTTATTCAATCTTGCATCTGCTGATTTCTTAATCTTGTTGAGTCTTCTTTCCCTGAGGATTCTACGCTTTTCCTCCTCTGATACTGTGGACATTATTTGTTGTTGTGTTATGGTCTCCTGTCCGGTTGCATGGTTTGTTGTTTGTAGTTCAAACTCGAACTTATTTTTTTTCTTTGGTGAATATTTGGCGATGAGCAGGAAATATTTACTGAGCAAATAGAGTATATATATAAATATGAACTAAACGTATACAATATATAATCATTCAAATATATTTATAAGGATTCAAAATAGAGTTTGGATCATAAATCGACTTTAATTGTTTAAAAAGTTCAATCTCAGTCTCACTCTTTGAATATCCAATATAATTCTTCTTTTGGAAACCTAACCCATGTTCAGCAGAAATTGAACCTTTCTTGGACGAAACCCATTGATAAACAAATGGTTCCAATACATTTTCAACCTCTTTTGTATATCTTCTGACCGCAACGTTTAGATGTAAATTCCCATCCCCAACATGTCCATAACCAACAGCATCAATCACAGGAAATTCATCAGTTTCTCCAATCAATCCATGTTCATTCAATCTATCTCTAGCAGCATTAGTTAATTCGTATAAATGATCCAATGGTAACGAAACATCATATTTATATACACCCCCGTTCATCTGTGAAGCTTCTGGGATTTGTTCTCTCCAATTCCATAGGGCTTTCAATTGAGCTTCATCTTGAGCAATGACACCATCAACAATTGCTTCATTTTCAAATGCATTTTCTAAGAAAGACTCTAATTTTTCCTGATCATGTGTACCGTTTGAACCTGAAGTTTCAATCAAGACA
Source organism: Taiozyma yuanshanica (assembly GCA_030569295.1). Classification (NCBI taxonomy): domain Eukaryota; kingdom Fungi; phylum Ascomycota; class Saccharomycetes; order Phaffomycetales; family Wickerhamomycetaceae; genus Taiozyma; species Taiozyma yuanshanica. The sequence continues at coordinate 303,537 of JAJMKP010000011.1, forward strand.
TAAAATGGATGCTCATCTTCTAATGGATGTGTTTGTTTTAAATGTTCCTTTGTTAACTTTTGAGAATTTAAATCCATCAATTCAAATGCCGATAAGATTTCACCAAGTTCACTCTTGGCTTGAACAAATGTCTTTTTAACAGATTCATAATCTTGCAAACCTAAAAAGGCAACGTTAAAAGTCTTTGGTCTTGGTGGACACAAGATGGAAATACCAGTAATTATACCAAGTGTACCTTCACTTCCTATAAACAATTGTTTTAAATCATAACCGGTGTTATCTTTTCTTAAACCGTCAATTGATGAAACTATTTTACCATTTGGTAAGACAACTTCTAACCCAAGAACCGAACCATGTAATGACCCATAACGTAATAACCTCAACCCACCAGCATTTGTGGCCACATTACCACCAATATGACAAGAACCTTTAGCACCAAGATCTAAGGGGAAAATATATCCATGTTCACCTAGGAATTGGTCAGCTGTTTCTAATACAACACCAGTGTCAGCCTTTAAGATTCCAGAAGTTTTATCAAAAGATCTAATTTGATTTAAATTTGATAAATTTAACACAATTTCATCAAAAACAGGAACAGATCCACCAACTAACCCAGTGTTACCACCTTGTGGAACAATAGCAAGTTTTCTATCATTAGCATATTTCAAGATTTGAGAAACTTGTTCAGTGGTCTTTGGCTTCAATGTTAATTTTGATTCACCTTTATATTTTCTCATCCAATCTTCATTATAAAACAACAAATCATCTGCGTCTTGAATTAACCCATTTTCAGGAAGAATCTGTTTAAAGAATTCGATATCTTTATCTTGTAAATAAGAATATCTTTCATCACGTTTAATATTTGGATATGATTTTGAAGTCAATGGAACAACATTTGTCGAGTAATAATTTATCAGTTGTTTCTTGGTGCTGAGAATAGGACCTTTATTCAACCTTTTAACAAAGTGACTTAACATGTTTTTGTATGTGTGTGTGTTTTAGTGACTTAGATAATCACAATGTTAAAAGTGCAGTTTTACACAGTTTTCCATGTATATTATTAATTTTATACTTTAAAACTAATTTTTTTTTTTCATTTTATGACTTCGGTTAATTCGAGCAATAAAACATCTCCGCTACAATAACAAATAAAGGAGGATACACCAGATACACCAGTGATTACTTCAAATTCTGCAATATTACACTAAAACAATAGCTGCCCACTATATGCCATTATTCAATGCAAAAATTAAATGTATTTATATATGAAACAACTCTCTTATTCGATCGCTTTAGCTACTCTTGGTCATCTCCTACCTCTCTTTTCATTTCTACCATTCCCACCAAAATTCCCTGATCTGTTTGGTCTTGGTGGTTCAATGTATCCTGAACGGGAATACCCATTCTGACTATTATTATAGCTATTACTGTTGTAGTAGTTGTTGTTGTAGTTGTTGTTGTAGTTGTTGTTGTAGTTGTTGTTGTTGTTGTTGTTGTTGTTGTAGTTGCTCCCATAACTCTCATTGTCATAATAATTAGAACCATTAGGACTATAATTCGGATTTCTTGGATAAGAATACATTGATGGTCCTCGAGGAGGCAATGTACCTGTTTTGGCCAACTCTGGCATGCTTTGAACATTCCTTATAGCCTTCTTTGATTTTTTCTTTTCCTTTCCCTTATCCTTTGGTTGGTCCTTTTTGGCCTTCTTTCTTGATGGACCTTCATCATCGTTAGATTTGAATGTACTTTTCAACCTACCAAAGAGACTTTTCTTCTTCGGTGCCGGTAAATCATTATTTGGTACATATCTTCTGAGACCCTTATCGGCATAATCATCATCTTCTTCTTCTTCTTCCTCTTCTTGTCTTTTCCTCTTTTGATGTAAACTAAAATATTTATCTCTCAATTGTTTTGGTAAATTATGACCTGAAAATGCAGAACCATCAATATTAGGAATTCTCGAACTTCTCTGTTCATGACATTCATCACCATAATGTCCCTTTTCTGCACAGTTATAACAATACATATTACTTGGTAAACCCATCAATTTTTTATCGTCGTTCTTTGTCAAGTATGATCTCCATATACTAGGACATCTATCTATGCCATGCCTTGTTGAGCCACAAGTCTGACAATATATCCTTCTTTGTCTTTGTGTACATTGATTTTTGAAATGACCCTTTTCCCCACAATTAGAACAAACTATTGATTTGGGACATTGTTGTGAATAATGATCATCAATCATTCCACATGCAATACAAACAACAGTCTTACACTGTGCCTTTTTATGACCTCTTTGATGACAGTTCTGACATATTGGCCCATTATTACTATCACCACCACCATCACCACTACCGAAATATCTCCCTTCTCCTCTCATCTCTATAAGTTCATCAGGATTATCATTTACTTCATCTAATGACAGACTCACCGTCTTATCATTACTTCTTCTTATAAAATCCGAATCTCCTTGCTCAACACTATTATAAATTGTGTTAGTCCCATTCCTTTAGTAATTATAGTTATCTCTCAACACTTACATATCCATCTTTCTACTGAGATTAGCGAATTAAAGTAGTCATCTCATCGGTCTCGAAATCTCTTTTGATCTTTGATGATAATTTTTAGTACTCGGCTCTCTCTCTCTCGAAAACCGAGGGTTTTTCTAGGATATGTCACGTGCTAGAAGTTGGGTATTAGCGAGGGTAATTCCCATGATCATCGTTATCAACACTTTAAGCAATAGTAAGCCAAGTTTCTGAACATTTATATCATTCCATAGCCCGTATTGTAATCTTAAAGGCTATTCATTTTGCTTCTTGAAGGTTTCTTTAAATAAATTGGATGATAAAACTACCATAATATAGGACCAATATTTGTGATAAATTATCAGCGGCAAGGATTGTAAGTCGCCATAAGTAATTCATAACTAATTAATCTACTTTATTATATAGTCTCCCACCATTTGAAACCATCCAGTATAAGTTCATGTCTAGAAACCCATCGTACACTATTATTATCATTAATCTAAAATAGATTGGTCATGTCATAAAATTAGCTCTCAGAAGTAAAGTGGAAAAGAGCTCTCATATATCTCAGCTTGTATATAACTAGTCTTACTGCCCAAAAAAAAAAACCTTCCTAAATGGTTTATCGCTAGATCACAGACTCACAACAAATTTAAGATGAATATTGTGCTTAACTTTAAATTTGGGACCTATAGTGGTTCAATAATTATTGATCTTAATAGTCTTGCCATTATGACCATTGAAGAAATATATCAGTTTCTATTAAACTCAATTGATGTACCATTGGATAAAAAATATGTAATTAGGATCAAAGACATAGAGGGAAAGTTCCATAAATTAATCAATAATGATGATTTAGTTGGTTTTCACGATTTGATACTCTTCAAGCAAAATATAGATATCATTGTTCAGGAAATTAAAGGGTTTTTGTTTACAAGTACAAGAGATGTTATCAAGACAAAGGCTAGCGCTGATATCTTACCTAGAAGATCCACTGAGTTAAATGTTGGACAAAGAAATGGTTATACTGGTGATGTTGGAAATATTGAAGCAATAATGGACATTCGTGAACCATTAGTAGGAAGGTTTGATAATTCAAGTATTGATGAAATAATAGAGAATGAATACTATAATGATACAATAGACAAGCTAAAGAATAAGTATAACACATCTGAAAAACTTCTTCAATTGGAAATGCAAATCAAATTTTATAATAACCTCAAGAATTGGTTAGTGAAGGATGATGTTGAAGATAAAGATAAGGAATTGATCCAGATTATTAAAGGCTTTGTTAGATCAAAATCAAATAATGCGAGGATATCAAGCCTATATATTAAAATTTTAAAGAATAGTGAACTAGAAATTCGAGATGATGAGAACACATATGTTGCAATTTGGAATAATTCCAATGAAATCATTCCTTCAAATTCGATCATTCAATTAAGTCGAATTGTTGGTGAACAGCAATTACAAAAACGTTATAGCATTGGTTTTGAACCAATCTTACCAAATGAGGTTCAAATCATAAAAGCTTCCAATTTTAAACCTGTGGAATCACGACTGAATTCAATTTTTATTGTTAGATTGTACAAAGATTTTGGATATTTAGAATTAATAGCAAAAGGTGTTTGCAGTGGAGGTGACTTTATAAAATTAGAAAGAGTGACCAGTGAACCTTTACTTGATTTTTTATAGTACTTATAATTCTTTCTTAGAACATTGAAAATTAATAAACAAATTTAGTAAGTAATAGTTCTTGTGATGTATCAATCTCTCTCTCTCTCTCTTTCAAGACCTTTAATTCTAGAATTTTTGTGTCAAAAAACTGTCCTTATCAATGGGGAATAAAGGAAATAACCCTTGCCGCATACAACACCCCCTCTCTAATACAATAAGAATTGTGGCAAAAAGAACAGTGCTTCGTTAATAACCTTGACTAAGTGAATCATTGATAAACTACAAATAAAATGAAGGTTAAACTTCTTTTAATATTAAATTTTCGCTATGACCGTATTTTCTGCAACGTGGATACTGATGATTTCAAGGATGTCAAAGAGTTTTATCATTTGGTTTTAACCAAGTTAGAAGTTACATTTGAAAAGGCCTTCTCTATAACATTAAAACATGCCCATATGGAGCTTCAACTTGTGAATTCTTCTGATGTTTTTACTTGGAAAAGGTATTTAGAGTTCCCTGATGTTTCTGTGACCAAGGACTTTACTGAAGTTATTGTTCATGAATGCATTCCTGGTTATGCTTTGAACATTGACGGTGATGTTATTTATAAAGGTAAGGCAGAAGCTACTATCCATAAAGAAAAGAAAGACGATGAATCAAATGATAGATCCAAGTTCGAGGAGAATATGAACTCAAGAATGGATCAGTTGTATGCTAAATTTCATGGTTTGGAAACAGCCTTGAGAGATATTCAAGAAGATTCTAGCACTGTTCATAATGGGGTTTTTTGTGATGTTTGTAGCCCAGATTCAAATGACAACCCAATAAAAGGGGTTAGATATCATTGTCTAGACTGCATTGATTTTGATTTATGTACCACTTGTTATGTTAAGGGCGGTGATAGTGGGAGTCATAAGTCGAGTCACAAATTTGAAAAGATTAAAGAACCAAGAATTAATCCTTTTTCTCAAAATAGTGATGATTTGATTATGGATTTGACTTTTCAAAATCCTGAGGCCAGAGAATCATTAGTTAATGTTATCCAAGAATTCAACTCTTTGAGAAAACTGAATGAATTGAAACAAATTTTGGATGATTATAAAAGCTTTGAAAGTTTGATCCCAGATGACGTTACTAATAAATCTGATTTTATCAAATCTGCAATCATTGAAAAAATTAACAAGACTGATAATGACGAATGCATCGAAGATGATGATATTCCAAAGTATGAAGAAATTGAAAATGAAACCATTGCTAAAGATTACAAGGCACCTCTGGAATCTTCTTCATCGCATTCAAATGAGTTGAACTCAAAAATTGAAGCTAGTTTGAGAAATCTTGAAGCAAGTCGTGAGAAGGTTGAAGCCTCAAACCGTACTTTTCCTAAATTGGATAAGCTAGTTAATCATGTGAAAGAATTAAACACTACTCTACAATCAACTGTTTGCTCCTTGAAAGAGAAGAATAACTTGATCGATTCTACTTCTGATATTGGCACTGATGATTATGGTAATGATAGTGATGATTCAAGTATAAGCTTTGAATACTTAAGTGATAATGATGAACTTGTCAAGTTATAATGATTCATGACTTTATGTCTTTTTTTACGATGATGTTGGTTCTGTTGTGGTATTAATTCCCCCTGTGATTTTTGATGTTTTAATTTGTCTTCTTCTTCTTCTTCTTCTTCTTCTTCTTCTTTTTAAGCCTGTTGTTGTATTTTACCTATCATGTGTGTGCTGTGTTGTGTTTTTTTCTTTTCAGCCGTTACTTTTAGTTATAACTATCTGAATTTCAATGAATTTTGTTATTTGAATTAACTTGTAATTATTAGTTTCTTATACAAAACCCACGTCTCACTTTTTTGATCAATATGGGTAATTCTTAACTTCATTCTCCACTGTATAACCCATTGCTTCTTGTTCTTTGCCCTTCTGATCTAAGAATGGCATAACTAAATGCTCCACTTTATTAAAACCTTTATATTCTCTAACATCATCAGTCCAAGCAGTTAAAGCATCAAATAATCTCCTTGGAACATATGGTTCATCGGCAATACTAACCAATGGCATGAAATAAGTTCTAATAGTGAAGACGATGGCACCAGTGATAGGTAATCTTCTTAAAGTTTGTCTTTCTGACCTATACATGACTTGATCAATATTATCAGCTTTTGAATCTCCAGAATTCCAATTTAAATGACCAGTTAATTCATCACCTAATGAGTTTGACCAACCTAAACCATCATCAATTTGAAACATGAAATTATTTCTTACCGCTAATGAAGTTGTATTTAAACGTTTAAAAAAATTATCCATACCTCTTTGTAAATTTGATTCGTATTTTGGAACTTTACCTGAATTATGAATCTCTTCTAATGTCATATTAATCTTATCTTTTAACCTCCATGAACCAGGAATTATAATAGCGCCGCTCTTGAAGACATATTCACCCTTTTCATTCTCTTGCATAATGGCAACATCCTCTTGAATTATATTTGCAATGATAAACATTGGATCTAATGAAGAATTAAAATCCCACTGTTCACCCGTGTGTGAATTAACCAATGTTTTATTTGATAATTTAAACATTGATGGGTATCTCTTTGGTAAATATTCAAATAATTCATGTAAGAGTTCTTTAGCAGCTAAACCCCCTTCAGGTAAAGTTTTGAATAAATTTTGAGACCCCCATTCAGTAGCCATTCTTTGTCTTTTAATTTCATTGAATTTATCCCATTCATTATCAATTTCAATCCAATTTTCTAAAGGTTCGGTTCTTGTACCCATAGTGACGTTATAACCATGTTTAAAAGCCCGGTAGGGAATTGGTAAAGTGGTATTCACGTCCCAATTAGGGTACGGATTAGGAGTGGGCCATTTAGTATCTTCAGGAATCCAGTTTCCTGGCTTTCTATTCTTATTATCAGCTATAGCACTTGGTAACGGTGTTTGTGTTATCAATTGATGATACCATGGGTTTACACGCTTATAATAGAACAAGTAATAAAAAGATGACAATATCAACAGTGTTAAGAATGACGACAAGATGAGTAAATCACCATTGAACACTTTGTTATAAATTGCAGATAATAATGCCATTATTCTTGATCCATTCTACAATTGTCTCAATGTGGGTTTTTGTCTACGACTTCAACTCCAGTAGAGATAACCTCTTAAATATAAATAAATATCCTTTATCAACAAGTTCTTGCGGAATGGGATAGAAAGATCGTCTCTAGGATCTAGATAACCTCTTTATTTTCCCATTATAAGAATATTTTATGAATGAATCAAAAACATTGTATGGGAATTGATAGCGAAGGTTGTTCTTATTGGTGGGGTTTCATATCCTTTTTCGGGTAAATAAAAGTTGATTATCGGTATACAATTTCTTTTCCCAATCTATTTAGATAGAAGAAAAGCGGTCTAATCGAGGGAAACTTTGTACAAAAGAGGCAATAATTTAACAGGAAGGGTATTGACAAGCTTTCCAAAAAAACAATCATCAAACCGTATCAACATAACTGAAGGTATTAATGTTGTAATTTGTCGATAAACACATAAACTTTTAGAAATTGACTCAATTCTTCTTAGTAGAGAGAATAAAGAGAAACAACATTTACAACAAGAGTTAAACATAACGAATAATAATATACATTAATAAATCCCTAACCTAACCTGATAATCCCAAATAAACCATTAAAACCATCAAATCAAACTTATGATCTTTCACCTCTTAATCTTCTAGCTAATTGGATATCTTTCTTTTGAATGGTAACACGTTTAGCGTGGATAGCAGCCAAATTTGTGTCTTCGAATAATGAAACTAAATAGGCTTCAACAGATTCTTGTAAGGCACCAATAGCAGAAGATTGGAATCTTAAATCAGTTTTGAAATCTTGAGCAATTTCACGGACTAATCTTTGGAATGGTAATTTTCTAATCAATAATTCAGTGGATTTTTGGAATCTTCTAATTTCTCTTAAGGCAACAGTACCTGGTTTATATCTATGAGGTTTCTTAACACCACCGGTTGATGGGGCTGATTTTCTAGCAGCTTTAGAAGCTAATTGTTTTCTTGGTGCTTTACCACCAGTGGACTTTCTTGCGGTTTGTTTTGTTCTGGCCATTGTTGTTTTATTTTAGCGCTGAATTACTGTTATAAAAATTAAAGAATTTAAAGTGGGAATTCCACGTTTTAAATATTTTGGGATTCCAGTGGCGAGATCTTCTTGTGTGTGTATGTTTTGGTTTTTTTTTTGCCTTATTAAAACCCCCCAAACATTAAGAAAAAACCCGTTTTCCTTGTGTGAATAACAACTTTTTTTTTGGCAGGGAAAATGACCACAATTTTTGTTTGTTTTGCTTTCTTTTTTGTGTGCTTATTTTAAAAGCGGTAAAAACAGTGTAAAACAGGTTTTTTTTTTTTTTCTTTAGGCCCAAACTGTTCTGAAGTTTACGCATTTGTTTTTTCCATTGCTGTGTAAAAACTGTCCTTAATTGTAACCAATCGCGCCTACTTCTTTTTTTTTTATTATTTATTAGTTCTGAATTTTACTCTGGGGTTATTTCCTTACATGTGTAAATCTTGTACCTCTCATGAAAAAAAAAAAAAAATTGTTAGTTCTAATTTTTACACACTGTGTTTATGCAACAAGCGTGTAACACTCAGCACTAACACTTCCACAACATGGCCCATAGTTAAGACTTGCAAATAAAACATTTTTCTTAAAGTTGAAAATTGACTAGTGCAATTCAGCAACACAATTTGTTCTTTTTTGTTTTTCAAAAGTGACCAGGAAAAAAAGTGGCAAAACATTTATAAACCTCCTTAAATCCCCCTTATTTTCTAATTATACATTTCAACACTTAATAATTATCAACAAATTAAATAAATTTAATTAAACAATGTCCGGTAGAGGTAAAGGTGGTAAAGGTTTAGGTAAAGGTGGTGCTAAAAGACACAGAAAAATCTTGAGAGATAACATCCAAGGTATCACTAAACCAGCTATTAGAAGATTAGCCAGAAGAGGTGGTGTTAAACGTATCTCAGCTTTAATCTACGAAGAAGTTAGAGGTGTCTTGAAATCATTCTTAGAAAACGTTATCAGAGATGCTGTTACTTACACCGAACACGCTAAGAGAAAAACTGTTACTTCATTAGATGTCGTCTACGCTTTAAAGAGACAAGGTCGTACCTTGTATGGTTTTGGTAACTAAGCTATATTTTAATGTGGGTGGTTTTACGGTTAATGTTCTTTTTTGGGTGGTTTAGGTTTAATGTATATTAGATTTTCAGATTAATAAGTTGTAGCTTGATTTTTGAAGTTTATCCTGTATATATTTTTTTGCAATTCATAATTATGAAATGGTCTCTGACTCTCATCAAAAGTGTATATCTCCTTACCTAATTAGCTCTTATCTGCACATTATCAACTCTTCAACTATCAACATTTTAATAATATCAAAAAAAAACAAAAATAATACAAATTCGCGACCATATTGGGATTTTTCCTGATTATGTAATATTTTCAATTTTTGTATGTGTCTGCTTATCTCATCCCTTCGGGTTCCCATAATAAAACACCACCTACGGTAATTTTTTCAAATTTTTATTAGATAGTAAATGTAAGTAATGAGATGAATAAAAGTAGTTAACATCTAGAATCAAAAAGAACTCAGAGAAGAACATGATTTTTTTTTTCAAATTAATCTACAAAACTCATTTGAAAAGACCTCGAAATGGGACTGTTTGATAGACAATTTCTCAATGTTGTTTGTATATAGCTGTATAGTAATGTTATCGTTCAAAGTTAATATGTGGTTATCTATTACCATGGTTACGGTCTACAGCATAGCCAATCAGAAGATAGAGCTGCCCTATGGGCTATGCGATCAATCCCTCGAAGGTTGTCTTATTTTCCTTATGAATGTGAATGTGCCCGTGTCTCTTGTCATTCTTGTCATTCTTGTCACTCATGAGTCAAAAAAAACAGAAGTGCTATAACTTAACTCGTTATTGCTTCTAGAACCTTCCATGTCAATTACTTATCCAAATAAGGAACTGTGGCACTGTTTAAGTGATTACCCGCCGCTTGGAAAGAGGGTTTACGATTTGTAATAATGCGGAAAAAGGAAAAAGGAAAAAGCAAAATGTTAATTAAAGGGCAGCTTCCAGCAAAAGTTTTATATTTCTTTCTCGATATTAAACAACCCCCCCCCTTTTTAACCTCCATTTGACTTGATTTAAACAGTTAAATCAACTCATTCACTTTATTGCTTATTGACCCTAAAAAAGACTGGCTTCGTTTTTAAATACGTTTACACAGTTTTTAACCTCACAAGAGAAGGAGTTTTTCATTATTAAAGCAAGGGTTAAAAAGACACCTCAATTTATCAATCATTAAGCGTTTTGTCAAAACAAATCAATCAATTTATTAATCAAGAAGATAAAGAAGAAGAAGAAGAAGATTATCAAATGACTTCTTTAGCTGTATTCCCAAAGTTACGTCGTACTCTCACTGATGTCATGGAGGATGAATTATACCATGTTCCAAATCAACCACAACAGGGATTGGATATAACGAATTCTCCAACACTCATGAACCCACCACAGTTATACAACTACCCAAAGCAAAATCATCAATTACATAAGATCTTCAAGAATAATAGTGCTGTTAGTTCGGAAGAGTTACTGACCATTCCAGAAGTTGAACCCTTGAGTAAAGTTCCAAGTCATGATATGTATTACGATGTTCCAGAACAACTGCCTGAAGATTTTAATGAGAATATAAATGTCAAGAACATTTTCAATGAATTTGCTGACCCAACTCTGACAACTACGAATAACATGTTTAGAAATGCTGAACCAAACATTCAACCAAACCAAATATCTTTTGACCATTCTCAAACCTCTTTTAATGATCAACCAAATCAACCACCAACACTGCTTAAATTTAATGACGATTTAACTTTGGATTATTTTCAAAATGATGAAGATGACAACAATGAAAGTTCAAAGTTTGTTATCTATCCAGGCTATGTAACTTCACCAAATTTGATACCCGAAGAAATTGAAGATGAAGAAATTTCTGAAGATGAAGATGATTTGGAATTTGACGACTTACAAAATGGCGATGATACTGACTTGACGAACTTTGGTTATTTGGATGATTCAATGATGTTGAATAATGGGAATAAGGATCAATATGAAATGGAATCAGATGTTGATAAAATGAGTCTTGTTGATTCAGATGAGGATAGTTTCTCATCAAACTCTTCAATCATGGGTGAAGATGAGTCAACTCCAAGTTTTAAGACAAGCAGATTCTTATCAAAGAAGCAACAAATATCACTGCCATTACCGCAGCAGCAACAGCAACAACAGCAACAACATCAGCATTTACCATTCGCTTCTCCTTCTGTTCCAAAATATAAAAAGGCTAGACAATTATCCATTTCAACACCAAGAGCAACACCAACTGTTCAAACCGTTGATCCATTCGCTGATTCTAAATCATTGTTGAACCAGCATCAATGTCAATTATTGAACAGCTCCGGTAAGCCATGTTTGAAACAATTCTCAAGACCTTATGATTTGATACGACACCAAGAGACAATCCATGCTGAACGTAAGAAGATCTTCCGCTGTGTGGTTTGTAACAAGTTAGAAGGTGGATTATCGAAAAAGACCTTCTCAAGAGGCGATGCCTTGAGTAGACATGTCAGAGTTAAGCATGGTTTAAGCGGGACTGAAGCTACTGATGCTATTCAATATGCTAAAGATCACGTTGAATATGTATGATGAATCATGATTATGAAACTCATTAACTCATAAATTTTTATACCCTCATGTTAAATTTTATTAGCTAATACATTTATTTATATTTATAAAAAAGATTGTAGGATTTTCTCTTAATATTTATTTTGTTTGTGGCCTCTTTTAATAGTCTTGATAAACAAAAGACGACTGATAATGCAAGTAAGAAACCAATACAAAATTTTAAACATAACAAAAAAAAATCGAAACAAACTACAGAAAAATGGGTTAGAGTTGCTGGATACGGTGTTCAATTTGACATCATATTTGGAACTTACTCTTGGAATATCTGCCCCCTAATGCCCTTTTTTCTGAGATTTCGATGGCTCAACCTTAACTAATACGAATATAGGTGCCTATTAGTAGACCAAGAGTGAAACCTTAGAAAAAACGAGATAATAGTTGTTAGTTATTGAACTATAAGATGTAAAAGTTATGACTAATGCTTAATGAATTTACTAATGATGAATATCCGCACTTCAATTTTGTTTTTATCACATTTAATAAAATAACCTATGAAAAAAAAATCCATTACTCATAATTTACCAAAACCTTCCTTGGCGACCAAATTGCTTTTGATTCTCGCCTCTTCAGGATCAAGATAATACTCATCCTTAACCAGTTTCAAATTATCATCAACTTCCAATATCAAGGGAATAGAATTTGGAATATTGACCTTCTTAACCTCCTCATTACTCAAACCTTTCACCAACTTTAAAATAGCCCTACATGTAGATCCATGTCCACAAACCAAGACAGTTTTGTTAGCATCCAAACTTTTCTTGATATCACCATAGATAAGTTCTTTTAATCTATCAACAACCATCTGTAAACTTTCACCTCGTGGTATCTCATCTTTTGAAGCAAACACGCCTTTATATTTTGGATTATTCCAGGTTTCATCAACATTATCGATCAAGGGGGGAACACCATGATATGCTCTTCTCCAATACATGTATTGTTCTTTACCAACTTGTTCCAAGACTTTGTTCTTCTTTTGACCTTGTAATTTCCCATAATGACGCTCATTAAGTCTCCAACTATTATGAACCTCCACGTTCTTCAAATTCAACTCTTTGATCACAATGGCAGCAGTTTGTTGAGATCGATCAAGGAAAGAAGTGAATATACAATCAGGATAAATATTATTGGAGCGCAGTAGTTGTGATGCCTTCGTTGCTTGTTCTCTTCCTTTATCAGTCAAAGAAACGTCTAACCAACCGCAGAAAAGGTTTTGATCGTTGAATTGGGATTGACCATGACGCAAAAGGATCAGCTTGTGAGGCATCTATAAAAGGAACAACAATGAACTTCCTTTTTTATGATTGGATTACCAGCCTGTGTGCAATTCTTCCTTATATATATTAAACTGTGCTCGACGTTGATATCAAGTGATGCGTTTCATCTTATGGTGATGCAATTATTACATAATCACAACGCATATTATTACATAATCTCTTCTTTTTTTCTTTTTGCATTGGATCTGGGGATTTGACGCGAGATCACAGTCCATAGAAAGTGGACCCAACCAATCCAACAGTGACAAAATCAATGATTGATTAAGGGAAGCGATATGGAATCAGAGTCCTTTGTAGGTGACCAAAGAATGGATATTGAGCGCAGGAAAGCGACAAAAACCGTTTGCAATCAGCAACAGGGTAGAAGTTTTCAGCTTCATTTTAAGTTTTGGGAAAGGATGTTGCAGACCCATCAAGCGTTATATTAAGTACAGATTTGCTTAAAAATTTCAACAACTACGTACTAAGTCTATGAGATACACACAATCCAATAGGATTTACTAACCACAAGAATGAGCATGAAGTAAAGAAGCAGAAAATCTACGAGGAAGGGTGGCTGAGATGTTTAATCTTTTTGATACAGAGGTTTATTGCATCAAACTACAAAATGTTCAAACCAAGGGACACTAGTTCAAACTCTGTGATGGTGAAGTGTGATTTAGACATAAAAGTGAACGAAATTTGATACCCATTCATGAAAATCATGAGTCGAAGTTAGTTCATTCTAATGCAACGTTGGAACGTACTATATTTGATTACCATGATGTCACAATTGGGGACCTTATCTATGAAACATCTAGATACTTTCATATTCAAGAGGAAGAAAGATTCCTACATAATATTGAAAGCTGGAAGGAATGATAGTATGAAGCGACGAAACAAACCACCTATAGACAAATCAATTTCACATTCAAAACTCAAAACTGGAGGGCTGAAGCTGCAGAACCATTGAGGGAAGAAACTGAATGGAAGCCGAAAAGAAATCACAAAGGGCACAGTTATATCCCAAGGCCGCATACAAAACCACTTAAAGAAAGCAGAAGAGCAAGACAAGGGGAAAAGACTTTGTTCAGGAGAACGAAGAGGAACACGCGCTGGAAGACGCCGAAAAGGACAATGGATTCTTAATCAAACAAGATTTAAAGGTTTATATCGACAAGCAAGACTTGAAAATATCGCTATCGCAACTTGTTGCAATTAGCATTCAATTTATCAGCATACGAAATTTGACCAAAATCTGGCAAAGATTTTTTTTTCTGTCAACTCGTCAAAAGCCGATGATAACATTTTTGTTCGAAATAGTAGTAGTATAAGAGTAGTCCAAAACAAAGATGCGCTGAAAGAGTCTTTGCGGTATATCTTTACATAGAGAGTCTTCCGATGAGCATCATAAGAACATAATTACAAAAACGAAAACTTTTAGGAATATAGCCAAGCTCCATCAGCATTATGAAGAAGGGAATCCGCTTCCCAAAACCAAGCAACTTGAGGTGATGCCCTTCTATAAACAAATTTAGTTATTCACAAGATTAAATCCGTTATCAGCTTGTGGTTTATTGCTGACCAGATAATTATGTCCGTGGGTTCGTGAATCGTGAATAGAAATGTATTGGCTGAACAGATTAACCCCGACCGATAATTCCGCAAATCCCGTATATAGTCCCCCAGACCTTGATGATTGGACGAGTATTTTCCCTAAATATGAACAATACGAAAGCTGAAATATTCCTAAACAGGAAAAATTCCGCTATGAATGTTTTGTTAGGGACAACAAATACCTCGTAAGTTCAAGAAGTGTTGCGTTTCCGCTGTGCGGATGACGGCCGACTTTCCTGTAGAGGGAAAGGTTGTGAGAATCAGAAAGGCTGACCCAGGAGAGAAATGATCTCTAGTATAAATAGAATTCGACACCCTTCTATTCTTCTTCAATTGGTGATGACTCAACAACCATATATTCAATATCAATAGCTGATTATTTTAACAGACTAATAGCATCGTTTTACATTATCACAGCTATTATTATCGTTAATCGTGAAGACATACGGAATGTCAGAAATCGAGAGACAACAGACCAAAGAGAAGTTCTATGAAGCGAATGCTGGTGATGGGACTAAAGTATATGATCAGTACCTGACGGGTATCCCTTTATACCTTTGTTTGATTGCATGCTTTATCACGCTGTTTTTAATAGGGTTGGATCAAACAATCATCACTGCATTATTAGAGGAAGTCGGGAATAAATTCAATTCCTATAATAGGATCGGCTGGGTTTCAAGTGGGTATTTGTTGACTATGTCTGTGCTAGCTCCTACTTGGGGTAAAATCTCCATCAAATTCGGTAGAAAGAGTTCAGTATTGGGTGCACTATTAATCTTTGAAGCTGGCTCATTAATGTGTGCTTTGGCTTCTAGTATGAACGTTTTGATCGGTGGTAGAGTCCTAGCTGGTGTAGGCGGTGGTGGTATCCAATCCTTGACTTTCATTATTGGTTCTGAATTAGTTCCTATACATCAAAGACCAATTATTTTCACTGTCTTTGGTTGTGCGTTTGCCATTTCCACTGTTTGTGGTCCTCTAGTCGGTGGTGCCTTTACAGAACGTGTAACATGGAGATGGTGTTTCTATGTTAATCTTCCTTTAGGTGGGATGGCTGCTTTGTTCTTGATCTTGTTCTTTAAGCCTCCAAGAAGTAAATGGACTTGGAAAGAGAGACTTTTGACTTTGGATTATATTGGTACAGCATTATGTGGTGGTGGGATTGTGTTGATATTGTTGGCCATTACATTTGGCGGTGTCAATTATAAATGGAATTCTGCTGCTATTATCTGCTTGTTCGTTTTTGGTGGTATTACATCTATTCTATTTTGCATATGGAATTTCAAATATTCCAAAGACCCAATCATCCCTTATCACATCATCGTTGCTCGTGATGCAATGATTCCAATTTCAGCTTTCTTCTTTATATTTTTTGTTATGATGAGTGGGTTTCTTTATATTTCCACTTACTTCCTTGTTGTTAAAGGCGATAGTCCCTTGAAAACCGGTGTTCGTTTACTTCCTTTGATTCTTTCTTTGACGTTTGCTAATATTTTTTCTGGAATAGTCATGAAGAAGTCAAGATATGTTAAGCCCTTCCCTATTGTTGGGACTGTCTTGTTAACTGTCGGTACTGGATTATTGATGCTTTTAAAACCACATTCTCCTTCAAGGGATCAGATTGGCTTCTTAATACTGCCTGGTTTAGGACTAGGTTTTAGCTTCCAAACATCGATGGTGGCTGCTCAGATGGGTGCTCCAAAACAAGAAGGTTCATTGATCATGACAACTGCTTTGTATAACTTTTCACGTTCGTTAGGTGGCGCCTTAGGTGCTGTTTTAGCAACCGCTATTTTCAACACCAGTGTGAAGAACTATATGACAAGTGAGTACGTTGAACATCCTGAGAAATTTGGCGGTTTCCCTTTTGAATTAATTTACGGCTCTTTGAGTTCTCCTAGCTTGGTTTCGAGATTGACTCCTCCAGTGAGAGAGTTTGTTTTCGATTGTTTCACAAGGGGTCTTAGGGATGTGTTTGCTGCAGCAACAGCAGCATCGGGAGTTGCTGTCATCTTAACATTATTCTACTCTAACAAGAGGATCCCAAAAGAGGAAGATGTCAAGACTAAAGACGATGATGAGAGAGAAACTCTGGAAAGAAAACTGAGCCAAAAACAATTAAAGCACGGTAATGATAATAACGATAGTGCCCATAACACAGATAGCAATTCCCAATGAAAATAAATCTGACATATAAGAATATTCAGCATTTTAAACTAAAATTTGAGATACAGATAGCTCGTAGTTGGAAAATGAAGAAATTAAGTGGAATGTGCCCAAATGTCCACTCTAGAGGTCAGACAATCAGACTTATTGCCATATCAAACAAACTACTGAAAAAGGAATTTAGAATTTTAGAGCTATAATTGAGATAGCCTCTTTGGTTGTTTGTTGCTGGAACTTTGCAGTTGGAATCGCAGGGTCAGATCCAGAGAAGAAGAATGAAACAGTTCCAATGTTTCGGACATCGGATATAACAATTCTTAAAGCCAAGCCAGGATCAACGCCGCTATCAGCGAAGGGTGTCCTTATCAAAAAGTCTCATAGCGGATTTACGGATTTAGATCTCCGATATTTTCTCGGCCGAAAACAAGAGATATTTCCAGAAGCAAAAGGCACAATTTATTCTCATTGCAGAACAAAGTATATAAACACCAAACATCTCCTCCCGAAACACAACAATGATGGCTCTTCTAACCATAACATGTCAGACATAGAGAAACAACAACCACAGAAGAAGGAAAAGTTCTTCGAAAGTAATGCAGGGGATGGAACAGAAGTCTTTGATCAGTACTTGACGGGTGTTCCATTATACCTTTGTTTCTCTGCTTGCTTCTTAACATTATTCTTAATCGGTCTAGATCAAACAATCGTGACTACGTTGCTAGAAACCGTCGGTAACAAGTTTCACTCATACAATAGAATTAGTTGGATCCCAAGTGGGTATTTGTTAACGATGTCTGTGTTGGCTCCTACATGGGGTAAGATATCAATCAAGTTTGGTAGAAAAGGTGCAGTGTTGACAGCTCTAGCCTTATTCGAAATCGGTTCTTTAGTCTGTGCCTTGGCCAACAGTATGAATATGTTGATCGGTGGGAGGGTTATTGCTGGTATTGGTGGTGGTGGTATTCAATCTTTGACATTCATCATTGCAACTGAAATCGTCCCAATCCATAGAAGAACAACTATTTTCACCCTTTTAGGTCTTGCATTTGCAACTTCAACAGTCTTAGGTCCAATTGTTGGTGGTGCTTTGACTGAGCATGTCACTTGGAGATGGTGTTTCTACATCAACTTACCACTGGGCGGTATTTCTGCTTCATTCTTAATACTATTCTTCAAACCTCCAAAAACTAGATGGACTTGGAAGGAAAAGTTATCGAGTTTAGACTACATCGGTACCGCTCTGTCAGCTGGCAGTATTGTTTTGGTCCTTCTAGCTTTAACTTTTGGTGGTGACACCTATGCTTGGAATTCTGCTGCTGTGATTTGTTTATTCGTCTTTGGTGGTTTATTATGTATCGCCTTTTGTATTTGGAACTTTCGCTATTCGAAGGATCCAATTATCCCATGGCACATCATCCGAGTTCGTGCGGTCCTTTTTCCAATTATTAATTTGGCTCTGGCTTTCTTTTGCATGATGAGTGCATTTGTGTACTTAGCCAGTTACTTCCAAGTCATCCAGGGCACTAGTCCTTTATCCACTGGTATTCATTTATTTCCTACAATTATTTCCATGATCATCGCAAATATTTCCACAGGTATCCTAGTAAAGAAGACCGGTCATATCAAACCATTTGCGATTTTGGGCTCAGTCTGCTTGATAGTTGGTAGTGGGTTGTTGACCTTATTGAAACCTCATTCAACTTCTTCACAAAAGATTGGTTATTTGATTTTACCTGGTTTTGGTCTGGGGTTTCTTTTCCAAGCTTCCATCTTTGCAGCCCAATTAGCAGCTCCTAAGAAAGAAGGTTCGTTGATCATGACCACTGCACTTTTCAACTTTTCCCGTTCTTTAGGAGCAGCATTTGGTACCACTCTATCTTCAGCAATCTTTGGCGCTACCACAAAGAATTATTTAAAGCAACAATTCAAGGAGCATCCTGAGAAATTTGGTGGCTTTAGCTATGCTTTGATCTTTGGCTCGTTAAGTTCACCATCCTTGATCAAGCAATTAACTCCAGAAGTCAAAGAGTTTGTTTTCAGCACCTTTAACAAAGGTATCAGAAACATTTTCTATACTACTCTTTCAATTTCTTGTTTAACCATCATTACGAGCTGTCTGTTTTCTAACAAGAAGATTCCAAAGAAGGAGGAAGTCAAGACAAAAGAAGATAGAGAAGCCGAAAAGAGAGAAGAATCTCAGGAAGTACAAGAGGCACAACTGGAGGCCGAATTAAAAGCCGACAAGCTCACCTTATCGGATGAGCAAACATCCAACCCATGAATGGACTTCACGAAAAGTATCATCGTCCAATTATCCATTATCAGATCTCAATTCTCAGTTATCAAATATCATTTATCAATTATCATTTACCGCCTTAATTCACTTGTATATATAATATCCTCAATGACTAAATACTAGATCTCTTAATTTATCCTTTTATTTTTAGTAGCCAGATTCTAAGACCTCCAGTGTGGTTTCCCTTCGTATCAGAATTGTAGTACCTCATACCAGAAAGTTTCCATTGTTTTGTAATTTCCCGATCCGGACATAGATAGCCTGCATAGGAACAGGAACACCAAAGGGGAGGATAAAGGTCTCCAATTAAAAAAAAAAACACAACGGTGAAGAAGTTCACGCAAATATTCCTTATTTGTTCATTCATTCCATTCTTCCTTGAGATAAGTCACCCAAATCAATCGAAATGGCTGAGAGAGAAAACTTCAGTGAAAGGGAGGATTTGCCTACTTCTCGAGGCTCTTTGTCCCCATCCAACTCTGATCTGCTAAAGAGAACACAACAGAACGATGATTTCAGGGAACTAGAAGAGAAGGCGAAGAAGGAAAGAAATAAACTCTCAAGCATGCTAGAAGCCTTCAGAAACAGCTCTAACGAGGACCAAACGACAACCGTGGATGAAGATTATTATACTGATGCTGATGACTTTATAATCAACAAAGGTGATTCTCCATTTGCTAAATCTAGCAAAAGAAGCTCCAAAATCATCAAAGATGAAGAAATCCCAGCTGTAGAGATTTCAGATCCTGAATTCACAGGAAGTTCATCTGAGAGAGTTACCAAGAATAATAAATCTCACGCTAGTTTAAACTCATTCGAATTCGAAAAACCACAACCTATCATCTCTCAGGATGCCAATATCACACTGCACTCCAATACCTCCTCATTGAGTTTCAATAGGCACTCCATGATATCAGATTATACGCCATCAATCCATGAAGTCAATAAAGTTCAATATGTGGTTGATGCTTACAACGTTCTGCCAGAGAATTTAGAAGCCTTCCCAGACAAAAAAGTCGTGATAAGTCCTAAAAAAGATGAGGATACTTCTGTGATTGGTTCAAGAAAACCATCTGTTATCAAAATAAGAAAGGGATCTGTGAAATCGGTGCGTACTTCGTCAGGGGAACATGGTTCCTTGGGCCATTCTAATACAGCTTCAATATCTTCTTCTGCACCATCAAGAAGATCATTACTAGGAGTGGAACCTGAGCACAAGAAAAACGTCTCATACGACTCTTCAGTAATGAGCACGTCAGGATCATTTAAGCACAGTGGCAAAGACTACCAATTAGGGGACTCCAAAGTTCTGATTCCCAATATTGTCGAAGAACAGAAGAATCAATCCCAAGAATCATTCTCCTTCAATATTGGTCCATTGCATACTGAAAAGAAGCTGGATTCTCCAAAAGAAGCAGACAGACTCGCAACGACCAATCTGAGTGATGCCATCCCATCAAGATCTCCAAATAGACCAGTCAGTATGCTGAGCTCACTTTCGAACAAGGAAAAACACGCTGAAGATCAACTATCAGATTTGATGTATGAGATAGACGATGAGATTGCCAAATCACCTCTCCAACAACATAATGATCTGGGAGAGCTTACAAACAATGCTGCCGGTTCCACTCCTAAAGCTACCAACGAGATTAATGAAGATATCGAAGTGTTACCGAAGGAACACGTTTTTAGTACCGTCCCTCAAGGTGATAAACACTCACATGAACGAAGTGAATCAAACCAATCTAACACTATCCCAAGACCACTACCGCCACCACCATTACCTAAACATGAATCTAAACCAAGCGAAGATAAGTCCGCCGTTGCAGATGATGACTATGTCACCGAAGATGAAGTTGACAAGAGTGGGAAGACAAGTAAGAAAGAGAAGAAACACAAGAAGAGAAACTCACGGGAAAAGAAGAAACGTATCCCTTCGAGCTTCAAGAAAGGGCACTTGAACCATGAAACTTTGGTTCAGTTATTACAAGTGACAGAGGGCACGATTATTGGTCAAGAGTTTCAAAACATTGGGTTACAAACAACTGAGAAGCAACTACTGGAGCGACTAGTTGACTCGCTATCAAGGCTAACTGCCGATATGGTGATTGATTCTGAGAGACATGATGAAAGTGTAAAGAGATTGAATAAAGCTATTAGAGCATTAGAAGGTTTTTAAAAACAGTTTGAGTATTCATAAGTAATCTTTTTTTTTTCTTGTCATTTGGTATATAGACCTGATTTTGACTAGTTAACGAGATGTTCTTCCAATGTTTTTTCTTCCTTCCACTACTATAATTGATGATGAATGTTTACTTTATAAATATTACAATTATATTTGAAGCCACTTTATCTATAGACGACCAGTACCATCAATACTCAAGTTCAAAGACTTCTTAGCAGCACTTTCCTGTATCTCATTGGCGTCTTTGATCTCAAAAATACCCATTTCTTCATCCACGCCAATAGGTGTCAAGCCAGAGTGTCTAATCTTTTCGAAATCTTCGTGGTTTAAGGTCCAGCCTAGTTTGTCACATAGGTATGTTGCAACTTGATCGCAGAATCCTAGTAAGCTGACATCAAATTCTGAATGTTCAACCAAATCTTTGTTGATCAGTATTTGTGGAACATCCTCTGGAATCATATTAACAATTTCACTAACTGGCGCAACCTTTAGTGATGTACCAACACATATCAATAAGTCACAATCTTTGACATCTTTTTTAATATGTTCGTAGAAAGTTTCAGGTAAATCTTCCCCGAAGAATGTGATATCTGGTTTCATAACACCATATGATTGAGGATAGAAATTTTCATCTTTATCTAATTTCTTTCTTCTTTCCTCATGACATGTTGGACAGATCGGCAATTCACACTCTCTTATGTACTTAAAAATTTTATGACCATCAATTTGCCATTTGCATGTTTGACAAGTTGCTTTAGCGAATGAACCATGACATTGAATAACTTTGGAGCTACTTAGTCCAACGTTTCCTTCCAAATTATCAATATTCTGTGTGTAATTTCTCAATAATTTGCCTTCATCTTCTAGTTTCTTTATAAAAGCATGTAGTGGTGTGTATGAATCATTTGGTGGTAAAATCATGTGGGCAACAGTATAGAAGATCTCTGGTTCTTCCTTGAATGTAGCTAAATCAAAGACCTCTTGAGGATCAGTCAATCCTAAATGTTGGACTCTTGAATAGATACCTTTGGATGATCTGAAATCTGGAATTCCTAAGCTGGTAGAGATACCAGCACCTGTTAGAACCAAGATTTTCTTAGCTTTCTTTATCTGTTCAACGGCAGCATCAATGGTGTTGATCTCAGGGATTCTAGCACGCATGGAGAGGACCTTATTCATGGCCTTCTGGAGGATCTTCACAATGGATTCCAAGTATCTATCATCATCAATATCTTGATCAAATTTAAAGGAAAAGAAACCCAACTGCAGAACAACATATAGTAAATCCGAACCTTTTGGATTTTCTGGTAAGTATTTGTTCAAAAATTCCATCATACCTTCACGTTTCAAAAACTTTCTAGCAGCTGAAGTCTCCTCTCTGGTGACAGCAGGTAAAATCCATTTACCATCTACTCTCTTGATCTTTGGTCTTTTCTGTTGTGGAGTGGAAGCTGTTGCCGGCTGTTGTCCATCGGAGGTCCCTTTGAGATCTTCATCTTTGTAAATAGGACCCAGTTCGGATGATTCTGACCTTGAAAGTGGCACAGATGATTCTGAAGGTTCTGAGGGTTCTGAAACATCTTTGGGTTCCGTATGGTGTTTTTGTGCGAGCAATTCAGAATTCTGAGCAGGAACCACTGGTGGTGGTGACGGTTTTGATAACGGTTTGTGGTCGTATACGGTGGAGGTGGCGGCAGACAACTTCGGTAATTTTGCAGGTGATGCTCTTTGAGCTTCTGAAGGGCTCACTGGGCGCTTTGGCACTAATGCAGTCTCCATGTTATAACACAGCAAGCGCGTAGTCAGGTGCGTGAATGTGTTTCAAGAAGTGTTTTAGATCGGCGTTATGTTATATTTTTCATTTTTTTTCCTTGGTCAACCCGGTGAGAATCTGAAATCCTCCTCCTAAAATGCCTGGAAAAGGCTTCATATCTGCATATTTACTACTTAAATATCCTAGAAAACTCACAGATTCAGTAAAAAATGAATTCTAAATCAATCTATACCATTTTTTGTACCATCTCTAATATTGTGTCTGGAATAACTTCCATTAATATCGATGTAACCACATGTGGGGTAACCCTACCGCTAGAGCTACTGAAAAATCTCTTGCAACCGGAACCGACGGTTTAAGAGAATTTTTTTTGGGGGGGGGCTTCTCCCAGGTCCCGGAGGGAGAGGGCTCTGGAGTAGGACTCGGGGAGGGGGCGGTGGCTTCTGCTTAAATTTCGCAGTTGAAAACGCGGGTACTGCAGTATATGTTTACTGGTTGCTGCTATCTTTATACATCAATGAAGCGCCTGGGACCATGGAACTACGACTTCAGATCATATTAGTGGAAAAATATACTTGCATTTAGTACTTTTTTCATGCCTCGTTCTCAACAGACACGCTTTGGCCCAATGCCAATGCAGCTTGCTCTTCAACATAATCCCTTTTACGTCTCTGATATCTATCGAACCATAGCACTATATACGTTGTGGCAAGACCAGAGACGCAAATACCTAAGCTAATCCTATTTCCCTTTTCAAACTTTGGAGCGTAATCGGTGTTATATGCAAGTATAGAAAAGGCAGTCGATGGGCCCTGCAATACGAAATTAAAGGAGCCTAACACACCAGCTCTTAATTGTTCATCTTCTCTGGTCAATTCATTAGCCCAAGAGCAACATAAAGTAGATGCAGCACCTGACATACCTGTGAGAGCAAACGCAAAGAATCTCCCTGCTTTACCTACGTCCCAAGCAACCAATAACGATATGGCTAGAGTCCAAAGAAGAAAAACAATTGTGGCACCTTCAAACTTCTTACCTCTTACATCCACGAATAAACCAGCCAAGACAGTCGATAGAACATCCACTGCGGATTGAATTGTAGGATAGTTGTTGGCTTGATACACGCTATAACCCTCCTTCTTTAGGACAACACCCCAGAAAGAACCAACTTCAGATGGTAAATGACCCACTGTGTAATAAATATTGAAAAGATAGAATTGCCATGAAGTTAAGAGCTTTCTTATAATAGTGAAATTGAATTTATCAGTCGTTTTTACTTTCTTCATAACCTTAACTCTCTTTCTGGCGTACTCAAAGTCCTCCTCTGTGAGGAATCTATTTGGTCTTGGTTTCCACGGTGTATCAGGAATCACAAAGAAACCTAACACGGCCACAAATACGGAGACAATACCATCAATGATGAAGATCCACTTCCATCCAGGCAAACCATGAAGACCATTCATAGATTTGTATACACCACTCTGTATATAACCACCGAACATGGTACCCAAAGAACCACTGGCAATGAATAACGCAGTTCTTGTAGACAACTCATTTTTCGTGTACCAGGAACCCAGCAAATAGTGTAAAATAGGAAAACAACTACCTTCCAAGGCACCCTGAATAGCCCTGACACCAGCTATTTGTTTATAACTGTTAGTAGCGGCCACAGCCATACAAGCAATGCTCCATAGGAGCTCTAAAGTTGGTAGTAAAATGTGGGGTCTTACCTTGGTAACTAGTAGAGTCAAGGGCAAGCCTGCAACAGCATAAGGAATATAGAAGGCTCTTGTCAACCAGTTGTACATTGCACCATGCATATGAAGGTCTTCTTTCATACCGGAAACGTAGGCATTAGTAATGTTGGAAGCGTCAAGGTACCGAATAAAAAATGACAAACAGACATAGGTTAAGATCAGACAATCCATCTTGAAGACCAGCTTCTTTTCATATTTTGATTGTCCAGGTGGGTTCCAGAAGAACAACTCTTTTTTCTCAGAAGAGTTCTTAGGCTCCTTATTCGAGAAGAATAGTCTTAATCTTTGCTTGAAAGGGATCTGATAAGTCTGGAAATCTTCTAGTCTCTTATCATCCTCAATATCGGAAGAGTCAGTGTTAAGAGTTGAGTGATCATCATTATGAATAATTGATTCTTGGACTTCATATATATGATGAGTGCCCTTAGACTCAGAATTGGCCTCTTTTTCATACAAATCTTGGTGCGACATTGTCCAGTTATCCCACTAACAAGGGATTTGGAGCTTTAAAAAAGTGGTACCGCTCAGCCTATTTATGTTCCAACCAAAAACCACAACCCTTAAGGCAGAGACCCATTCACATCAAGCTAAAGTAACTGTTTTAGGATAATCTGTGACATTGTGTTATATTGTGAAGCTCTTAATAGACCGCGTGCATTACCGAAGTGAGGAAACTGGAGGAACAATTGGTGAATTAATGATTTATGGCTGTCATATCCGTGGCCGGTCAAACCTAAACTAATAAAGCATGCAGATCAAATATGACAGCGCTAAGAAAGCTAAGTAAAGATGGCTGTCTTCGGTATTATCTGAAGCTTGGCTTGTACTCTGACCTTTGCATTCTGAGCTGCCTTGGATGGTATTCAGTATGGAGTGATATGCCATAAGCACTGAAGACTCATGATAGGCTCAACCATAGTTGGAACTCTTACGATAAACACCAGATAAATGATGTCGATAACCTAGGAAACCAACGACATTGATTTTCAAAAGATGGCGGAACCCTGAACAGTGGACATTTGAAGCCATGGTTTTAAGCAGCAGCAAATCAATACCAAAAGTATCAGTGAGAGAAGCCGTAGATCACGAGCTAGGCGTAAAATCTATTTTGGTTGCTTTCTGTTTGAACATCTACTCGTGAGTGATTTTTCCTGTCAAGATCTCTAGAAGGGGTCCACGGCAAAAAATTCAGTGTTATCCCTTAAAAAAGGCAGCTGGTGCTACTGGTTAAATATGAAGATGGTTGAGGCAGCACTTCCACACTTCTCTAGAGCCCATTAATTGAGCAGCTTTGTAGCTCCATTTAGACGGCATTACTGTGTGTGAACTAATATAATGATAGCCTAATTCACAACAGGAAGTTTAAGCATAATCTACTGATAACAGAGATGATCCAGAATTATCTCTAATGCATTATCTTTGGTGCACCTTTAATACCATAGAAGCACTGGTTCAGCTGTGATATAGATAGCCAATCAAAACTCGTATTAAGTTCTCAAGATTGATGGGACACACCTGAAACCAATCTACTCCTCTCACAAGTAGTCCATTTCTTAGAGCAACGTGTACCGGCAGTTACAGCTTGGATCATTCACAACATCCAGATTCTTCAATCAGATGCATTATCAAATTATTACGATCCTGCCAATCCCTGGACTCTCAGGGATATCCGTCTTACTTCTATCAATTTCTGGACCCCGTTTCCCGAAAGGACCCCTCTCTCTTAGAGTGATTGATTTAAGCATCTCCTAAACGGCCAAACTACAGAATTATATTTATCGCAGCAGGGCACTTAGAGCAGCCCAGTAGAGCAGCTACAATATTTCGCGACTGGGGAAAAAAATTCGGAGCGAAATGAAATGAGTGGAAAAGAAAAAAACTGAGATCAAGCCTAGTCGCTACTCAGGTAATACACTCATTTGCAACGATGTCTGGTAAAGGAGGTGTTGTTAGGTTGCCAAAACTAGAGAGACTTAGGGCTAAGAACCCTGTCATGGAACAAGGTGCCAGTCCTTGTGTTGTGCTGATGTCCTCATTGTTAAACTGTTGGGCATCGAATGGTGAAGGTGCTGCTCAATGTAAAGCTATTGAAGAGAACTTGAAACATTGTATGGAAAACAGATCGAAGGGAAAAGCTGCCAGATCTTCCATCAACTACCATGCCAACCGTTTATTCCCAAGAATTGGCGGTAAACCTCATGATTAGAATATCTTTTTTTTTTTCGTCACAATATTAATTGATTTCATATACTTTTACATAATATTATCTGTTTGACATAGTTTGTTTTCGTTATAGAGCAAACGTTTTGAGGAGGATTTGAGTCTCATTGTTGTATATAGGAGGGTGGATAAAAAGGAAATCTGATTTATGAACTGCGTTAGTTACCTTTTTATATGTGTTTTATGCTAATGACTTATTTAAATAAGCTGTAGACTTTTAATCTGTAACACTTTAGATATTAGCTGCGCATGGGCCCAGTATAAGGATGGGACATAAAATGTGAGATTTATCGCTGCTACCGTGGCGGTTGAGTTTACTATCAAGCGTGAGAAGATATTCGTATATTGAAGCGCTACATCCTGCTAGAGACTCACAGTATCACGTGATAAATAACCGGAATATCAATGAGTCTCGACCCTTTTTTGCCTAATCAGGAACTTTCCATATTGGGAGCTCAGATCTACTCGTTTAAGATTTCATTCGTTCCTTCGTTCCTTCGATCATTCGTTCCTTCGTTCCTTCGATCATTCGTTTCTTCGTTCCTTCGTTCCTCACACAGACAAAATTGTCCCACCGGTAGCATTTAAAAGTTAAACGAATGTTGTACGACAGGACGCGTAAACACCAAATTTATACGATCAACGTTTTTTTTGTCCAACTGTAGGTTTTAACAAGAATCAATTCTCTTACTCAACTACACTCTAAATTCAGTACTCAACTACTGCTATAATGTCAACGGAAGAACTAAGGGCCAAACAAAAAGAATTCTCAAAAGCCCTTCATGGAAAGGAAGTCGGCTCCAAAACCGGTATCTCTGCTCTATTATCAAAGAATAAAGCTGCTCAAGAAACTGCTGTTGCTGACTACCTGAAGCATTGGGATGGTAAAACCGACAAAGAAGCTGAAGCTAAAAGACTAGAAGATTACAACCAATCTACCCATTCATACTACAACGTCGTCACTGATTTTTATGAGTACGGTTGGGGTACCTCATTTCATTTTTCTAGATATTACAAGGGTGAACCATTCGGTCAAGCTACAGCCAGACATGAACATTATTTAGCTAGTAAGATTGGTATCAAGGATGGGTGGAAAGTCCTTGATGTTGGTTGCGGTGTTGGTGGTCCAGCTAGAGAAATTGCCAGATTCACTGGGGCTCATATCACCGGTTTAAACAACAACGACTATCAAATTGAAAAGGCCAACTATTACGCCCAAAAACACGGGTTAGAAAGACAATTGAAATTCGTCAAGGGTGATTTCATGAACATGGATTTTGAGCCAGAATCATTCGATGCCGTTTATGCCATTGAAGCCACTGTTCACGCTCCAGTTCTGGAAGGTGTCTATGGTGAAATTTACAAAGTCTTGAAACCAGGTGGTGTTTTCGGTGTTTACGAATGGGTCATGACTAAAAATTATGATGAAACTAACGAAGCTCATAGAAAAATCGCCTATGAAATTGAAATTGGGGATGGTATCCCAAAAATGTACTCTGTTGATGTCGCCAGAAATGCCTTGAAGAATGTTGGGTTTGAAATCGAATTCGAAAGAGATTTAGCCGATCTTGGTGATGAAGTTCCATGGTACTATCCATTGACTGGTGAATGGAAATACATCCAGTCCTTATATGACTTGGGTACTTTCCTCAGAACCAGTTATCTAGGAAGAAAAGCAACTACTCATTTTGTTGGTTTCTTGGAAAGAGTTGGTCTAGCGCCAAAAGGTTCCAAACAAGTCACTCTTGCCCTAGAGGAAGCTGCTGTTGGTCTAGTCGCTGGTGGTAGACAAAAATTATTCACTCCAATGCAATTATTTGTTGTTAGAAAGCCATTGGATGCTAAATAAGTGGAATAATCACTGCTCATCCACTTGAAACGACGCAAAACACATTAGTTCATATAGTTAGAATTCCATGCATTTGTATATTAATATTATTACTCTTCAGAAGAAGATTTGATATGTCTACTATTTAATATAGCCATCAACATTCATTATTAATCTCATTATATCAAGTATTATTAAGAAATTTATTCCATCGATAAGTCCCCATCATCATCAACTCTACTTTCTTGTGGAGCTTCGCCATCATAATTCTTCTGATCTTCAAGAATATTGTCATTATCAATTTCTTCTGCTTGCGGTTCCTTTTGACCAAGGATTCTGCTCTGTTCTTCCTCGTACTCCTCATCAATCTCATCCTTATTTTCCTCCTCATCTTCATCCTGTTCCAGAATGACAGAAAATTCTTGGTCCTTCAAATCAACTTGAGATTTTTGCCTTTCCCTGGCTTGTGCGATCAATGGCTCTAGCTTAGCCAGGAACTTATTCACAGCATTCCTGGAAACTGTATCCTGCTCGGCTATTATATCTTCAGCCTCACTGACAGCTTGTTCCATTTGCTGCAGTTTTTCAAGATCTGATTGTGAACCAATCTGAAGTTTTGGAAGTAGGGTTAAAATCAATTTTCTGTATTTCTTACTCTCAACATCTTCCAATGTTTTCAGCAAGTTTGTACCAAATGTGAGATGACTAGAAGATTTGGCAATCTTATCCTCTTCCTGATTCACCACATTTGTCGGATCAGTCCAGTGTGTCAACTGTTGCAAGATCGTTGCAGGAGAGACCATCTCGACATCATCATTATCTTGCTCCTCAGCATGAGCCGTGTATAATCTCATAAAGGCATCTGCAGCAACATTGCTTAATTTCTCTTGATGCGTTGGATGTGAAAAACAGTAGACAGGTAAACAGAATGTGAAAGCTTGTAACAGACTTTGGTTCCCAGCATTGGATGGGTTGTAATAGGTCAAGATTAACGTTTCAAACAATTCATCATCATTCAAGATATCGGCCAAGTATAGTTTACAGAGACCTTCGGCTGCTAATGCTTGAACTTCTGGTAATTCATCATTTTTCAATGTTCGGTAAAGTAACTTATGGAATGACAAGGAATCAACACCATCCTCAACATCTAACACTTTAGTACCATGAACGGATAAAATATCAAAAATAGCTTTAATGGCAATCACCCTCAAATCCTCATGACCTTTGGACAGACATAAGCCGAAAAGATATAACTGATCTGTAGCAAGTTGTAAGTCAAGCAAGCAGCACAAACTTAATGCTTCGGTACCTAACTCTCTGATGGTGCTTTGGGTGTTTCTCACAGCAGGGTTAATTAATGTGTCTATTAATGACGTGATTGATAGATTGTCTTTCAAAGGTTCATTTGTCAGTTGCAACATGGCTTTGCAGATGGATAATGAATGGATTAAATTTTTTTCACTCTCTTGTTCAGTTTCGTGTTCATCTTCATTCTCATGTTGTTCAAAATCAGCATCCCGGATATCAGTAATAATTTCGGTAACCATGGCACAAAAGTCCTTTTCACTGATTGATAGCTTCCTCAAAACTTCAAGGGAAACCTTGATCAGTTTATCTGTTAATCTATCATTACTTAAAGATGATCTGATGACATGCAACATAGACCTTCTACCAATCTCATCACTAAAATCGTAGTTAACACCAATGCTCAACAACTGCTCAATCACAAAATCCAGATCTTCAGCATCATCTAGGTTTTCCAGTTTCTTTCTGGAGTCTAAGTACTTGGCCAACAAGTTGGCTAATTCAGCTGACTCTGGGTAGTTGGCATCGATGATGTCTGTTAGCCTATTTTCTTCGCAATGTTTATAGAATGAACTCGCCAAGAACGATATTTCCGGTGTAAGTTTTAGCCAAATGTCTGGTGGAAAGGTAATTTTGGATAAAATGTCTTTTCTATAATTGAAGAAATGTTTCATAGCTAGATCTGCTACTTCTGATTGTGTAATGTGTAGTCTTTCCAACAATTCAATCAAATCACCATCTAACGTATTTAGCCAGTCCTGTGCAAACATCCTGACACATGCCTTTTGTACACTCTCTTCACGATCTTTCAACCCCCACGATAGAAGCTTTTCCCTAGTCCTTGAATCAATGGTTCTGAAATCTCCTAGTTCTTTAATGACTCTCGAATAGACTAGTCTTCTGTTAATTGAATTG
Organism: Taiozyma yuanshanica; assembly: GCA_030569295.1. Lineage (NCBI taxonomy): Eukaryota > Fungi > Ascomycota > Saccharomycetes > Phaffomycetales > Wickerhamomycetaceae > Taiozyma > Taiozyma yuanshanica. Next base: position 334,906 of record JAJMKP010000011.1, read on the forward strand.
GTATCCTTTGATCTCTCCAACAAGTAATGTTTTGTTAGATCTGTCTTGACTAAATTCAATAAAGCAGCACGACGAACTTCAGCGCTTGGATCATTTTGGATAGCAATTAATAGTTTACTAGTAGCTTCATCAACCTCGTCAGAGTTTTCTTCTGATTCAGTGTCCTGAAATCTTGCGATACAGTGTAGTGCTTTGATTCTGACATTAGGTTCTTTATCATGTAATCTTTTTTCAAGAGTCCAAAGTAAAGTTTCATATAAAGTGTCATCAATTTCACCTAACCCACTCATTGCAAAATCTAAAAACTGAACTACTCGATATCTCACGTTCTTATCTTTTGATTCGATGCCTCTTAGTAAATGAGATATAAAGTAATGAACAAATTTGGTGAACACGTTATCTTCAGCGCTTTTCTCGTCATTGTGTTCTTCATCCCCGTCATTACTGCTATATTCCTCTTGAAGACGTAAGATGAAACTTGCAACCAACTTGACAATCCTGTCACCAGCACTCTCAGATTTCTTCACCACTAATACTTTGTTTATAAGCTTGCAGAAGAAGTAATAGAAACTTTCTTCATGATTGAGTTCAACAGCTCTGTCTAGGATCGCCTTTAAGAGAATGACTTGTTTACGGTGACCTGCTAGAGATAACTGTGATTCTTGAAAAACCTGGGCTAGAGCGTGGTGAATTTGCTCTGGCGTTGAAAGCTGCTCAGTCAGCTTCTTTGTCTGCTTCAGCACTGCGGTACTCATTTCTTGAAGGGCAGATAACCGCTTAAGAGGCGTCAACAGGTGAAGTTTGGTTGATTTCTTGTTTACATTTCGCTTGCAGTAAACGAAAACACAGGAAACGGGAAACGCGAGGTCGGAACTCGTTCGATCTTCAACTTCTCAAGTCGATTTCCGAGGCTCCTCAAATGCGGGTAAGGATTTTCTTTTCTTAAAAATTTTAAGCTCATCGCACAGAGAAATGTATACAGATCATAGGTTTTTGAGACACATTTGCACACGATATAGAAACAGACAATGGTTGATATCCACCGTTGTAGATTTGTGGACTTTAACCCACATAGCATTACAAATCTGAGCTTTTCACATCCTTCTACAAAGAAATTTGCGCCTATTGATCTAAGACTTGCAGTTGGTAGAAATAACGGTGATATAGAGATTTGGAATCCAAAGAACAGATGGATCCATGAAACTACTTTATTTGGCGGTAAAGATAGAACAATTGAAGGCTTGGTATGGTCCATACAAGAGAATGAAGCTCCCAGATTGTTTTCAATTGGTGGTTCTACTATCTTGACCGAATGGAACTTGCAAACTGGTTTACCATTAAAGAATTTTGATTGTAATGCTGCTGTTATATGGTCGATTGCCATTAATGAGTCAAATGATAAGATTGCATTAGGGTGTGATGATGGTACCGTCGTTGTGGTTGATATCTCTGGTGGTGCTGGATCTATCGAACATTTTGCATTTTTACAAAGACAAGATTCAAGGGTTTTGAGTTTGAGCTTCAAGAACGATGACCATATCATTGGTGGTTGTGCCGATGGTCGTATTAGAGTTTGGGATTTCAATTTGAGTGAATCATCAAAATATAACCTGATTTCTGTAATGAGAGTTGACAAGTCCAAGACTGATGCGACTTTGGTTTGGTCGGTCATCTATCTACCAAACTTGAAACAGATTGTTAGTGGTGATTCCACTGGCAGTGTCAAGTTTTGGGACTTCAACAACTTTACATTATTGCAGACATATAAAGTCCATGAAGCTGATGTTCTGACATTAACAGCTGATTTTGCCAATGAAACTGTTTTCTCTGCTGGTGTCGATAGAAAGATCTTCAAATTCCAATATTTGGAACAGAAACAGTCAAATAAAGTTTCTAGATGGATCAATAATTCCAATAGGTTATTTCATTCTAATGATATTAGATCAATGACCGCTTATGAGTCCAAAAATTTCAACTTCTTGGTTTCTGGCGGTGTTGAGAAAACTATCGCCATTAGTTCTATTAAATCATTTGTTGATGGTCAATATAGAAAGCTAAGTATTATTCCACAACAAGAGCATGTCATAATAAACAAGTTACAAAAAATGATTATTTCATGGCAGGATCAGACTATTAAAATTTGGAAACTGAACAAGAGAAAGATTGATCTACAAAATAATGTTGAAGAAGGCTCCCATGAGGAGGATGACGATCTTGAAATCTTCAAGGATTCTTACGAACTTGTTTCAAAACTGACACTTTCAGACGAGGATAATATCAGCACTGTTGCGATTTCACAAGACGGTTCAATCCTAGCGGTCGGTAGATTAACCACAACAAAGTTATTCAGATTACAAGCAAGACAAAACTCTAACAAACTGAAAGTATCCAAAATTTTTAATGACAAGATCAATTCACAAGGCTCAACACGTTTAGCATTTTATGGTAACGAATCCTTAGTTTTAATCACACCGGAAAATGAAATCTACAGATTCAGAATAGATGAGGAATCATCAGACGAGGACGAAGACGAGGTCATTGAGTACGAATTAGCTGAACTACCACGTGCTAAATCTAGGATTCCATACATCGAAAACATCAATCACATCAAAATATCGCATTCTAAGCTGATAATCTCAAGAATTTCAGGTGCCATTGACATTATTGACTTAGAGAACAATAGAAGACATGAATCAACTCCATTCTTGAGATTATCCACATACATCAATAAACTAGAGGTTTCCCCAAGAGAAAGCTTAATTTTAATCACACAGGAGAACAAAATCTATGAATTTGACCTAAAGGAATATTCCAACAATGCCGATGCTACTACCAGTTCCTCCCACTTAACACAATGGTCTAAGATTAATTCGGAATTCTTACCAGCAAAGTTTCTGCAGATACAGGAACTCCCACTAGGTTTGTTTTTTGACCCGTCTAATAACCATAAGATTTGGATCTATGGTTCAGATTGGTTAGCATTCTTTGACTTGAAGCTAAACATTCCTATTGGTAATAAAAAGAAAGAGAAAAAGCGTAATAGACAAGGAAATCAAATTGGTGTGGTTGAAAATGACGTTACTGATGAGCTTGAAGAGAGTGACGAAGAACAAGACGACCACATAATTGATAACACTAAACTATCACAGCGTTTAGATTACTTGAAAAATGAATCTAAAACTCAAGGTACTCCATTCTGGATCACCTACAAATATAAACCAATCTTATACGCCAATAGTTTAACCAGTGATAAAGGTAAAGATGAATTGGTGATAGTTGAAAGACCTAAATTTGCATTAAGTCAACCTCCTGCATTCAAATTGAACAAAATCATTGTTTAGAATTACGTTGTTATACATATTAACATAATAGAGTGGAAAAAGAAAAGAACCTTGTAATATCACATTTTGAATTAGCAAGTCTATAGCTCCGGTAGTACCCTTGCAGCTTGGAACCATATTCTAGCTGCAGCACCAGAACCAATCAAGGTCTTAACCAATGGTTTATCCTTAATGTCACCGCCCCCTTCTTGAGCTCTCTCCTCTGGGTTTGGATCAAAGCCCTTGGAATCACCAAACTGTTCTCTGTATAATTGATATCTATCTTCGTCAATTCTATGAGCTTCAAACATTTGGAAGTATAAGCCATCTTTTGGATCATATAAGTATTTTCTAAAGAACTCTAAGTGACGTTTAAGTTCACCTCTAATGGCACTTGATGTTGAGTCTGGAGCTTTGTTGCCAACAACCAATAAATAATCACCAAAACCTTCGATTAATAACTGGAGGAAATAAGAAGGATCTCTCCAGTATCTTCTATCAAATTCGTTATAATCTCTGCAAAACAACGATTTCTCACGGTTAGTAGCAGCAGCAGCGAAATCATTAGCCAATTTCAACCACTTTTCATCACCAGTGTATTCGTATAGCAGTGAAACGGCAGATAGAGCAGTACCTGTATTATAGGTCCATTTCATACCGTTACTATCCTTGGAGTACTTATCGATACCATCAAGGACCAAACCATCTTCTTTATCAACTAGATGTGCCAACAACCAATCCAGGGCCTTAGCACCAAAATTGACAAAGTAATCTCTCTCTTTTGGAAGAAATCTGGCTAATTTCAGAGCTGCCAAGGCAGTCTCAGAAGTGGAAATAGCGGCGATGTATGACTTATCACGATGCCATAAGACCCCACCCAGGTTGACAGAATCTTTATCTTCGTTCCAACCACCGATCAAGTATCTAACCAATTCACGACCTTGATCTAAGTATTCTTTATTTTGAGTGACTTCATAAGCTGTGATCAATGCAGACGCAACTTGAGCGTCATCATCGTAATAGATATCATTGTTACCATTGAAATTCTCCACAGCACAATAACCATAAAACTTGTCACTTTTGTATCTGTATAGAGCTTTAATTGCAGGATCGATCAAAGGGCCGAGTTCATTAGGATAGATTCTAGCACCATCAACGATTGCTTGAACAGCAACGGCAACAGACCAGACATTGAACCTATTCTCATCACCATAAGTCCCTGAACACTTCGGTCTTGGAGAGATGAATGTATTCTTTCCATCATTCCAGAACTTTTTCCAGAAAGTGCGGACAACTCTATAACCTTCTAAGTTTGGATTAGTAACTGATGTAACCATAGTTTGAAATTTGTAACAATGGAAATGATTAAGAAACTTGTAGCAGATGTGGATTGTCTTAGATTTATACGTTATAGGTGTCAAAGTTTCAGTTAGGAGCTATAAAACCTTGTGCTTGCTTGCGGATCATAACCTTTCCCGTTTGAGACTATGCAGGCGAAGCAGCAGAACCGCCGCAGGGTGACATCATATGTTACCCGGTTTTAGGAAACGATGTTTGACTCCAATGATGTTTGACTCCAAAAATCAATAAAACTTTCTATACACTGAAGTTAGTTGATAGTGATTCCATAAAGTGGCAAAACCATTGCAATGGACGAAGTGGACAATTTAAAGGCTACCAAAGAGACGCTTTCAATGATCAACAAGCTGACACAGAATATAGTCAAAGACCTAGAGACTACAATTTCCAATCAGAAACAATTATCGAAAACGTCTAATAGCACAATAGACAATGTTAAAAAACTAAACAATCTTGTTTAATATGTCTTGTTTTTCAAATCCATCATCGTTCGTCATAATCTCACTAATTTTAATGCACCCGGCAGTCAGTACCACACTAACCAAAAATACTTTTTCAAACCAATTATCAATCACGTGTACCTCCTCAGAGTTTGTAATCATGATAATTGCACCTTGATCATCACGTTTTGTATGTGTCAATAATGTGGTCAATGTGGATGAAAAATTTCTCGTCAAGTTGGACTTCAGTATATATAACGTGGCAAGGCAATAGATACCCGTGAGTTCACTAACAATTAGGTTCTTGATGATGGAAACCGATTTCTTGGTGACGTTCGTCGTTGAGGATTGTTCCAATACAGAAAGGTCTATTGGTAAGAATCTGTATAAATGCGTTAATGTTAAAAAGACACCGTTGAAAGAGGCTATGAATAGTCCACCACTAACAATGAAACTTAATTGATTCACAAAAGCGTCTTCATCTTGGAAATTGACAAATATCTTTATAACTTTAGTAATTGTGATCACTAAGGGATCTGATTCTTTTGTTGATGGGGAATCTTCATTAGAAGTGAGTAAACAATAGAAAGATATTAGTTTGACAATAGTCACTTGAAGAATTTTGAATGTACAATAGACAGCAAGGACTTTTGAGATTATACTGAAAATTTTATCCTTCTTTGTGGTTGAGTAATTAGACTCCTGTAATGATTTCTCAAGTTTTAAGATTTTAAACAATAGTTCATTCTTAATCTTTATTAATGAATCAATCTCTTTCTGTAATGGATCCGTTGTTGATTTGAACGGATACAAATTCTGCAAATCCATGAATGAACCCTTTGGCTTAATGTTTGTTCTCTTATTCAAGCCTTCATTCTGATTTATAAGTTCATTTGTCTTTGAGTTAATCAAATTCTCAGTATGGTCATGCGTGTTTTTCAATTCTAAAATTTTTTGTCTAAGGTAATCTTTATCTTCAATTATCAACTTTGGATCTTTAAGTAAATAATAATAAAATTGTGAAAATGATCCAACACCATTAAGCATAGCGATGAATGTAACCCCAATGATTGAGATTTTTTGTAAAAGATTTGACTTCAAATTATCAAACTTGAAGTCTAGATCCTTAAAATCTGTAAAAGAGTCAAACTTTAAAACGATGATAAACCAAATGCTCAAGATACTAATGACAGCAGCAGCTTTTATATGTGACTTATTTAAGAGTCTATCTTTGAAAAATTTATGGACCAAAAGCACTGTGATAATCAACGGCTGTGCAAAGACAAGAGTGAATACCAAGGAATAGATTTGAAGATTCCATATAGCATAATCCAGTGTGGCCAAAGGTTCAGTATTTGTAAATTGTGCCAGTATAAATTCAATGATTGTCACTGTGGTGGCCATTGTCAATGAGAATAATATTCTCGAAGCATCTTTAGCATAATGTACCAATGTACTGCTATAATCATCACTTGAAACAATCAATTTAAGGAACTGAGAGCTACTTGTTCGGAGTAGCAAAGGCGTGGTAGAACCTGAGAAATTATTTGAAGTGATCTTAGTTGAGGAGTTGAAGCTCTCAAAGAGCCGTATGGCATGTAACCAAAGGTATTTATGGGCGTGATAGAACACAGCGACATAAGAGAATATCAGCAGGACTGCAGTGATGCTCATTATGAGGGTGCCATAAAATATGTGAATGCAAATAAAAGGCCACACTTAACTAAAATATACAATAGTTCCTATGGTAAAAGAAGTGATCAGAGAACTAAAAAGATGGGTTTTGCATCATTTTTGTTTCGTTATACACATATATAGAGGGAAAACCTGGCGATTACATAAGGAATGACTAATAAACAACACATCACGTGATAAATATCTTTACTTCACCAATCCGGAAATATTCCTCTTTCTCTCTTTTTTGGTTTTTTTCTTCCCTCTTTGTTTTTAGGTTTGGGAAATTTCCGAAATCTGGAAAATCAAAAAAAAAAATGGAAAATTTGGGTTATTTAAAAACTCCACAGAGAACGAGACAAGTTTGGAGTTGGTGAAGGCATCGAAACTGGTGAATTTAACAACGAAGGAGTTTACGTTTCCATAAGACCGAAATAATAGAAATGTCCATCCACAGGGCTTACAGTGTACGCACGGGCAGTGGACAAGCTAGACCCTTTTCCACTAATAACCCATTCCGCAACGCTTCACTTGATTCCAACATCAATTCAGTTTCCTCGATTAATCAACAACATTTCAACACTTGGGTCGAAAATAACAGAAGTCAGAACAGTTTCAGTGATGATGATGATGAAGATGCATTTCAAATGCCACCACCACCGCGTCATCTAAATGGGAACAGACCTCCGTATGACAGAATCAATTCCAACAGTTCCAACAACAGTGTACCGTAAGTATCTTTACTCGAGAATTATAGGGGGGAAAAGCGTGTTTTTAACTGAGAAGCGCGTTTGATCTGATGATTTAAAGGGTGTAACCTCTCAACATTGTGATTCCGACAGTGGGCAAAACATCAAAGATTCTTTTCATCGACCATCAAATATAAAAATGCTTTACCATTTCCCAGTTCGTCTTAGTATTTGTCAGGAACACTTGGTTTAATCACATTTCCTAATTCGGGTTATTTTTTTTCTATTTTTTATGGGTAAAACCCGAATGAACAAGGATAGAAATGAATAATAGCAACTGAGTTTAAAAGATAAAGGCAAAAAAAGATCGACAATTGAACAATATTGCTTTTTTTTTTTAGCCAAATTTCATTCTCTCTTTTAAGTTTGAATTCATTGGATTTTAATTCATCTTTATTAGAAAGTTTACGTCATCATTTTCCCACTGGTCAAGTATTTTGTTTCATATTACAATAGTACTACTGCCCCCTTTAAAGATATAAATAGTTTATGCTTTCCCCCCCAACTAAACAATAACAAAAAAAAAAACTACAAGAAGACCTGAAAAAGAAAACTAACTAGAAACTCAAGAAGAATGGCTGTCCAACGTCGTGCCTCCAATAACCCATTTTCAGATGCCTTATCTGCTGAATCCACTGGTGGTAATCATACCCCAACATATACTAGTAACAATGATAATGTTGATTATTATAACACAGATGAGAAGAGTCGTAACAAGACAAGAGGCAATAACCAAAGTTCAGATCTACCTCCATCATATGAAGAGGTTGTTCCAAAAAGTGCCACTCGTGAATACCCAAGAGAGAAACAAAGCTCCACTTCGCAAAGATCTCGGTCCGAACCAATAGATGAACAAAGAGACTCTGGACAGAGAAGAGAAGGTGAAAGTCGTGATGATCGTCATCCAAGTGGACAACGTTCTCATAGACATAGATCAAGTAGAGAATCTAGAGATAAAGAGCATAAATCTGATCGTGAACGTCGTCATCGTGATCGTGAAGGTCACCACCGTTCTCGTTCTGAAAAATCCAAAACACGCCGGTCATCATCAAAATCAGAACCACCGAAGAATGTTGATACCATTGATAAATTAGACGTTACTAGTCTATTTGGTGGAGCCTTTCATCATGATGGTCCATTTGATGCTTGTACTCCACATCGTAATAAAAATGCTAAAGCTGCCCCTGTTGCTGCATTCCCTGCCGATGGTCCAAATAATTCTATTAGAGGGTCCACAAATACAAAAGATGCAACTATTAAATACATTCAAGGGCGTGAGGATGATGAGGACGAATTATACACAACGTCAGTATCCAACAAGCCATCATATCAAAGAGGCAATAGTTCTCAATCGACCATACAAGCGATTAAAGCTGATCCTAACATCACACAATTCGATTCCAACGCTAAAGCTGAGCCAGTGCATGGTTCAACCACTCTAGGACTGGGATCTTCAACTTTTCTTGATGGTGCCCCAGCAGCTCCAAAAGTTGCCTATGAAGAGGCCCAGAATCGTGCCAATGGGTTGAATAGAAAAAAATCACTAAGAAAGAGGATAGCTGGTGGCGTTGGCGTTGGCAGTGGCAGTGGTAATGGGAATGGTTCATCAGACCAAGCTAGAAACATTTCATCTTATAGTCAGAAGAGCAATTTTGCGCAGGATGAAGATCAACCTCTCAAATTTAACGTTGAAAGTAATGAAGGTAAGAGTACTGGAAATTCATTATTAAAGAGAGTAAGAAGTTTAAAAGTTGGTAGAAAATGATGGAGTTATCGTCTGGTTTAAATATTTTGTTTCTTTCCTTTTGTGTATTAGTTTACTGCTTTTCTTTTTTATCAAGTCTTCTTGGAGATAAATATGAACAATGAATATACTTCAATGTATTAAAATAAAAGGGATTACTCTTAATTATCGAACGGTTTTATCTTTTATATATTCAGGCCCAATTTTTTTTTGGTTCTTTAATTATATATACATAGCAGACTTTAATGATCAATCTTTGGCAAGACACTGACTTTATTTTCAGGTAATCTTTGAGAAACAATTTCCCAATCAATAGATTTCCAAACTTGTTCCAAATATGCCCTTTTACCATAGACACCATAATCTAGTAACCACATTTTAGGAGAGACATCGATGGCTAATAAAGGTCTATAACCGATATTTTCAAATTGAACGACAGATTCAGCTTGTTCAAAAGTTGGGATTGTGGAAGTTGATAATTGATCTTTATGATGTTGATCCAATTTTTCCAATTTAATCTTCAAATCTGATAATTGATCAACTTTGGTACTATTCTTTGGTGAACCGGCATTATATGTGTTCAAGATGAATAAATTATCAAATATCTCTGCCGGGTCTGGCCTTCTAATCTCTTCTCTAAATCTATTGGAATCTCTAGCGACCAACCAAGTGAACCCATCACCATTAATGGAGTTTGCTGAGGCCAACAATAATGTCTTGAACTCTATTAAAGAACCAAAATCTTCATTGATATGGTTTAATAGTCTAGAATCAGTAGGTTGGTTAACAATAGGAGTGGATATATCTGGTGTATTGAAAATGGAATTCTTTTTTGAAATTGGGATCTCTTTAACATCATCTCTAATTTCACCTATTGATTTCATTGCAAATGATATGTTTTTAATTAATGAGGCATTGTTAAAGATTTGTATACGATTAGAAGCTTTAGAATTCTCATCGATTAAAACATCAAGATCACTCGTACCAGTGATTGATGAATTGATTAATGCTTGGTTCAATTTGGTAACATGAGATGAAATACGGTTAAAATAACCATTTTGTAAGCCTTTAGAACTTAGTAAACCTGGAATACCGGATTCTTTATATTTATTCAAATGTGGCAGTTCTGGAACATCGATAATGTGGGCCTGTGTGGATTGTGATCTTCGAAACGTTCTTATCAGTAGAGAATGTGTCTTGATGGCTCTCTTCATGGTGCAAAGTCGTGTGATTGAGTGAGTACTCTGGCACATCATTGATTCTAACTCGTTCAAAATCAGCTGAAAAATTCGAACAAAACCAAAAGAAAAAAAACACTCCGAGGTGTCTGGGTGTATGCACACTTCCGGTAACCATGGTTACTATAGTCTAAAACACCAGGTAAACTGAATACGGGAGAATAATGAATGTAATAGCGAAGGAAAAAAATAGAACTGGAAATGGAAGAGTCCCTGTCAAAGAAGAAATCAATCTCTAAAGCTTGCAGCTTGCAAGGGACTCACCTTATCAGCTTATCACATGAACCAATCTCCCACCGTCTCCCACCGTCTCCCACCGTCTCCCACAGCAGCTTCTTTTTAGCTCAGAGTCAGAGCTCATTTTATCGGCTTAGGAGAAGACCCCCTGAAATTGTACTGAAAATTACGCTTAATCAGAGACTCCGAGCATGCAAATCTGTACTCAAATGTACACCCTACCCCCTTGTGCACTCCAAATCAAGAAATATTCGCGGAATTGATTGCATGTTTTTCTATCTTATCAGGGAATTTGAGTTAATCGAATTAAAAGCCAATTTGGCTGCATTGTAAAAATTATTAAGTTAACATTGATTTAATCCCAAGGAAAGAAGCCCAAATTCTTATAACCCAAGTCTTTACATACCCACAGATACATTGCACAATATGGAACAACTCACGTTTGCCAAACGGCCGATTGTAAACGAGCACAAGAAGAGACAAAGCTTCATCTCTGCGATACTCCCTGAAGATGCATCAAAGAAGAGCAACAGAACCTTTTCTGAAGTATCAAACAATATAGTTGATCCACAAATGCCATGTGATGATCCTCTATTGGATTATAACGAACAGATCAGAGTGCCAAAGTTTAGATCAGCAGCTATGACAAACGATATTGGCTCAGTCATTGGCGAGTTCCATCCAAGGGACCTTATGGAGGACGATCACGCTAACATAACACATATTGAAACAGTGGATCAGCCTGTAGAGAACAAATCAACTTATCAACCTGCAAAAGTGGAACTGAATAGAAGATTCTCCACGAATGATACTACTCCATCTACTTCCATCGGTGGTAGTAATGCTTATACATTGGACAAGTTTATGAAATCAGAAAACGAAGAAGATCATACAAAGATTAGGAATTTACATATAGACTCAACTGATCTCACTGGCCCCAGCACTCGCTCAACTTCTGTCTCATCTCCACTTTCATCAAAAAAGAATTCTGATGAATCCATCAATTATTTGGCATCAAAGAAGAGCCCAAGATTTAATATGGTCCCTATTAGACCCATTGATGACCCAAAGACTCCAAACTATGTTCCTTGTGTTTTGAGGCCCACATCATCCAATATAAGCATGCTTTCATCAGATATGAACTCACTACTTGACAATGATACATATGATACGTCAGTCAATTCGGAAGCTGCTATAAATTTCTCCAAGGATCATTGGAAACCCAATAATTCCACTTCTAAATGCTTTGATTGTGAGAAACAATTCTCCTTGATTAATAGACGTCATCATTGTCGGAAATGTGGTGAGATATTTTGCGCCAGTTGTTTAATCAGTCAAGCTAAATTGAATTATCAATGCAATTATGATTTAAACGGCTCACTTGCTAAAGTCTGCTTTACATGTGGGGGAGAATGGAGTAATTTCTTAATCAGTGTCAATCTTAAAGACAATACAACATTGTTTCCAAATTTTAAGCAGGCAAGAAAGCAACAGTTTGATATGATAAAGGAAGAAGCTTTTGACAAGACAACGGATAGCGTCCCTGCAGACTGGACCTGGAGTTCATTCTGAGTATGCCCTCCCAACCGTGTGTGTTTTTTATTTTGTTTTATTTCAATTCATTCATTTCTTGTTTATTTGAACATCAGTCGCTACAGTAAACTTATAGAGTGGTTAATTATTGTTCCATTATTTCTTCATCATCATATATCATCGTTTCAAGGCTGTTATTTTATGCGTTAATTTGGGGGTTTGTGTTTAATTTTATGCCAGTATTAACAATAAAGAGGATTATTGTAGTTATTTATAGTAAATCCACCACTAAAACATGTGTCGCACACCCCAAACTACAAGACACGTCTGTGATCTCGGGACCATTTATAATAAATAAAAATAAATATATGTGAATCTAATGTTCAACTATGCAAAAAGGATGCATTGGAATAGAATGACAACAATGGGTTCTCACCAGTCTTTGTAGTCGTGGTTTCTAAATCTGCCCAAGTTTCCAAGAACTCTGAATGTTTACTAGTCTTTACTAGCCTTCCACAAATCTTTATGTAAATGTCTCTAATGAGATGGAAATTCGTTGGGAACATGATATCGAAATAACCCTGATGAACCATGAACGTTGATGCGGTGACTGCTTGTGAGTCATTGATCATTGTCTGAACCACTGGTGCATTGAAACCTTCTGATGAATCTGGCAGGAAGTCAAAATCAGATAGGATCAGTTGATGTTCAGGGAAATACTTATGCAAGACTTGGAACAATCTTAATGATCTAGTTGGGATAAATTCCGATTCTGATAGTGAATTTTTAAAAGGGGATGCCCAATTCTTGATCCATTCAAGGTTCTTTCTGGAGTTCAATGGATGATATTGATGGGTTTCTAATTCATTGTCTCTTAATTCCAAATAATACTGTGTCCATTCTTCCAACTCAGGACTGAAAAACTGACTAAAATCACCATTCTCATCAATGATGACATAACCCTGGTAAGGTTTCCCAGTATAGATATCATACTTGACCACATCATGAGCCAAATTATCAAGAACTTCTAGCCCAATGACGAAGCATGGTTCAGGAACATAATCATCCCAATCGAGGATTGATTTATTGATGATTTGAACTTTTGCATCATGTTCGGAGTTTCTAATCTTCAATTTCAAACTGCTAACTTTTTGCTTATCAGATAAAGGTTTTGTGATCTCAATGATCTTATACCGTGTACGTGAATAAACTTCTGGTTGGTTCTTCTTTATGAAATTCAAAATGTTCATCATCAATGTCCCATTCCCACCACCAATTTCATAAATGACTAAATCAGAATATGGATATAAGTTCAATTTATAATTCACCAATAAATATCTTGCCAGAGCTTCACCATAATGTGGTTGGAATAGCTCTGTAGGGGTATGCCATAATTGTAACTGTTTATCATTGGACGAATACCGACTATACTGTTCTTGCCAAGTCGCCACAAAATCGTCAGTATCATTCAAGGAATTATAATCGAATGGTGATGCAGTCTGGAAGATCTCCACTTGTTTAGCAAAATAGCCATAGTTAGGGTTATATAAGGAATCATCAATGAAATCACCAGCTAACATCTTGACCTTTTTCGGTCTTTCTTTTAATTGTGATAACTTTTTAGAAGTTGTCAGGGGAAATAAGTTGAAATAATCTCTTGGGGAGAACCCATTGAGTGGTTTGGATGATAAATGGGAGAACAATGGAGTAAAAGGACTTGACGCTGAATAGGCAGAGTTATAAGGATCATTGTTGTCTTGAGGAAGCCTATAGCTGAAAGTTGTTGGTTTTACGGAGTAATCGTACAGGAATGTCTTTTTCTTCTGTTTTATTGGTGGCTTTGTAGAGTAGTACCGGCTCAAGGCGCCATTTCGATGACTCCACAGACGAACACTTCTCATTTTCGTAGGTTATGACCAATACTGATTCTTTTCTTGTGTTCCTTTCTGGACTTGTTTCAAAAGAATTAAATCGCGGGGGGTGTTTGATTTACTTACTTATGAGGTTTATGACCAAGAAAGAGCATCAAGTGATGTTTAAGCTGTTAAAAAGCACGATGTTCCCCTTAATTTACCCGTTAAGAACAATGAACACTGCAAAAAGTGAAAGTCCAAAGGTCTTAACTATTTCAAGTCCATTATCACTTCACTATTAGTCCGTATATGGTTATTTTCGCGAAAAATGTGTGATAGAAAAAAAAAATTTATAGTGGAAAATAGAACAGAGGAATCTCGCAGTTAACAACGGTGGAAAATCATACCAGTATACGAGGCGGTGATCTTAGAACCTGAGATATACGTAGTACCAACTCAGATTAATATGGGTGTTCCAGCGTTCTTCAGATGGCTTTCTAGAAAGTATCCAAAGATCATCACACCAGTTGTTGAAGAAGAACCAGCTATTGTTAATGGTATAGAAGTTCCTCCAAGTTATTCAAATCCAAATCCTAATGGTGAATTAGACAACCTGTACTTAGATATGAATGGTATTGTTCATCCATGTTCACATCCAGAGAACAAGCCTCCTCCAGAAACAGAAGATGACATGCTATTAGCAGTGTTTGAATATACCGATCGTGTTGTTAACATGGCAAGACCAAGAAAGATCCTAATGATTGCTGTTGATGGTGTTGCTCCAAGAGCAAAGATGAATCAGCAGAGATCGAGACGTTTCAGAAGTGCTAGAGATGCGAAAATTCAAGATGAGGAAAGGGAAAAGATTAATGCCGCTTTGGAAACTTACGGTGAAATAATTGATGATTCCGTTAAGAATAAGAAAACTTGGGATAGTAATGCTATCACCCCAGGTACTCCATTTATGGACAAGCTTGCCATTGCTCTTAGATACTGGACCTCATATAAGTTAGCCACTGACCCAGGTTGGGCAAACTTACAAATCATCATAAGTGATGCTACAGTTCCTGGGGAAGGTGAACATAAGATTATGAATTTCATAAGAAGTCAAAGATCTGATATTGAGTACAACCCAAATACAAAACACGCCATTTATGGTCTTGACGCTGATTTAATTTTTTTGGGATTGGCTACTCATGAACCGCATTTTAGAATCTTGAGGGAAGACGTTTTTGCCCAAGATCAAAGAAGCGTCAGACTAAAAGATCAAATAAACATGTCAGAAGAAGAAAAGGCACTGCTTAGGGAGCAAGACGCCAAGAAACCTTTCCTATGGTTGAACATCAACGTACTTAGAGAATATTTGGAGATTGAATTGAATGTACCGAGATTATCTTTCAAATTTGACTTAGAAAGAGCTATTGACGATTGGGTGTTTATGTGTTTCTTTTGTGGTAATGATTTCTTGCCTCATTTACCCTCATTAGACGTTAGAGATAATTCCATTGATCTATTGACCAGCTTATGGAAGCAATGCTTACCAAGGATGAAAACATACATAACTTGTGATGGTGTTTTGAATTTGGAAAATGTGGAACTCCTAATGAGCAATCTTGGACCAAGAGAGAAGGACATTTTTAAAACTCGTCAAGCTAATGAAGAACGCCGTAATAATAATGAAAAGAGAAGAAAGATGTGGAAAGAGGAAGACAGAGTCAAAAATCAGCAATATCTAGCCAATGTCACTAAGGGAAAAACCGATAAAGGTACTTATACCCCCGTGAATAACCTCCCATTATTCGACGTCAATAACAACAGTGTCGGAGATTTGAACTTGACAAATAGTGATTTAGTGCAGATGAGAACTCAAGTGAATTTAGCGGCTATCGGCGACAAGGCTGCTATGGATGCATTGAAGAATAAGAGCGAAGGTAGAGAAGAAGAAACTCCAGAAGTCAAAAGGGAAGATATTGAAACGGCTAATAGAGCCAATATCAGCGCAGCTGCAGCTTTAAGAAAACAATTATTGGAGAAAAAAGCGACTCAATCCAAAGCGGGCGAAGAAGATCCAAGTCTTGGTGACAAGCGTAAAGCACCAGAATCACCAGTAGATTCACCACGAACTGAAACTGAAAGTATTGGTACCCCAGTTTCTGATGATACAGATGAAGATCCTGTCAAATTATATGAGCCAGGTTATCGTGATAGATATTACCAGGTTAAACTTCACGTTACAAAAGATGAAGTCCCAGCCACCGCTAAGGAAGTTGTAAAACATTACATCGAGGGTATTTCATGGGTCTTATTGTATTATTATCAAGGTTGTCCATCATGGAACTGGTATTATCCATATCATTATGCCCCATTCGCCCAAGATTTCACAGATATCAAAGATTTGGAGATTAGATTCACTGAAGGTACTCCATTCTTACCGTACGAACAATTGATGAGTGTCATGCCTGCAGCTTCAGGACATACATTGCCACCGATCTTTAGACCATTGATGTCTGATCCAGATTCACCAATTATTGATTTTTACCCAGAAGACTTCCCAATCGATATGAATGGGAAGAAGATGTCATGGCAGGGGGTTGTGCTACTACCGTTCATCGATGAAGAAAGATTACTAAAGCATGTTAAGGGTCAGTATTCAAAATTGAGCGACTATGAAAAATCAAGAAATGTTAGAAAACAAGAAGTTGTGTTTATTAGTAACAAAAATCCGAACTTTAAAAAATTCAAATCGTTATACGATGAGAAGCAAGTCAAGGCAATTTCATTTCATTTCCATAAAAGTGGATTGGCTGGTACAGTGTTTCCAAATGGTAAATTCAGATTTGGCGAATTCGTGGAATGTCCAATCGAGGGTGACCATACTTACAACAACGTTCCAACTGATTTGATCTTGAAAGCTGATTACGAAATGCCACCGAAGACCACAGGTAAATCAATCATTTTGACAGGTTACATTAAGCATAAGCCTGTTTTAAAACAAGAGGATAAAGATAACATCTTATATGGTGGTGGTGGTCGCAATAGAAGAAATTTTAACCCTAAACAACAGCCAAACCAGATTGAAGTTGGTCCTGGCTCAGATTCAGTTTACACAGAGAGGTTTGGTGGGTTTAAATCATTCTTGAAACTAGCTCAACAACATCAAGCCCAAGTCAGACAACAGGAAAGTTTCAGAAACATCATCCATAACGGTTCACAGGGATACTTACCGCCAAGAGCTAACAGTTCAGGAACACTGCCTACCCCAAATCGTGGTGGTGTGCTCAGAAGATAGAAAACATTGTATAATCACCACAAGCGAATACAAATAAAGGTATGACCAGCAGTAGTAGCGGTAGCTACAGCGATCGTCTTATGTTCTATAATAATGCAGATGTTGTATATACACGAAGCGTACTCATGATTTTTTGAAGTACTTTAATTTCTCGTTCAATTCGTTAATAGTTTCTGGATCTTCAATCTCTGATTCATCTTCATAGATAGTCAGGTCCTCAAATGCCTTATTTCTTTTCACATTCATCTCCTTCAATAGTTCCTGGTCAAAATTAGGTGGGAAATCCCAGCCAAGTTTGGAAATAAACTTGATCAATCTTCTGTTCCTAATATCGTATCCAGACTCGACTAATTTCTTATACCATAATTGTGACAATGCAATTTCATCACGATCATAATGCTTGAACACTTTAGCGATCATCAACTTTGGAGTTGGTTCAATATTGTATTGCTTCAAAATTGCAAGTAATTCATGATAGGATTGGCCATGAATATCAGAGTGTTGGTAAAACGTTTGTATGATCGAATTAGGATTGAACCCATTGAATCTCTTCATATGACAGGTGGTGAGAAATCTTTTGGTCATGGACAATGCAATAGATGGTTTGTGTAAGGTCTGAAGAGCATGACGTACGAAGACATTGATTATAGCACCATCCAGATGGCCTTTACTAAATGGATGTGATTTTAACAAGTCGTTGCTGTCTTGAAATGATTGGATGGTGGATGTATAATGCAGGAATTTATCAAAAAGTTTAACATATATCTCGGCTTTGTTCTGAGTGGCGTGGGAGTTCTGAATGCTGTCTAGGACTGACATGTATAACTGAGTCATGTTTTCAATAGTAGGTAAAATGTGACCCTGGTGATAAAAAGGATCCAGTTCAGCCTTTGGAATAGAAGAAGTGTTGTCTAAAGAGCCAATCTCTTTCTCGTAGACCAACTTCAACATCCCTAGATCATTAAGCATGACTTCAGATTGTTTGAAAATGGTCACGAAATGAGCGATTAAGATCTTGGGATCATCAGGAAATTTGATCCTGAGCAATGCAAGAAGTTCATTCACCATCAAACTTTTGAATTCTTTATCATTTATATGTTTGGTTTCTTTGAAATATTGGGGTGCTTGTCTGAACATGCTTAAGGAAGCGTCATAAAGTTTGAATTTTCTTAGTGATGAGATCAACAAGTGATATATCTTTGGAGTCAACTCAATGTTATTGATATGCATTGTTTCTAGTAATTCCAAGGCAGATCTATAACCACCCATTCTAACAGAGTAATAGGTGATGACCTCGTATAATCTGGAATTCAAAGCATTTAAATCTTCAACGGTCCTTGATTCAACCACGTACCTCGCCATTAGGAGATCTAAATACTCCTGTGCTAAGGGGTCTTTGTTTTTAACAGCTCTTATGGTGATTTGTCTGATCATATCGAAGCTGTACATTTTCACAAAAGTAGCCTTAGCCAAGTTCCTTTCTTCCTCATCAGTGATCATGAACATGTATCTAAACTCATACATTTCTCGATCATGGGTAGAACCCTCTTTTAATTTGTATCGTATTTTTCTCATTGGGATCTCTGAGACATTGGCACTCTCCACTTCCACTAATCTCTTAAAAAATTCGTGTTCTTGTTTGGTCTTTTCCACAAGCTTGACAACTTCCTTGAGTGATGGCTTCAGGAATGCAATATCAAATGTCTCAGACAGCGATGATCTGATTCTTTCGATTGTATTCATGAATTGGTAGATTAGGTTTAACTTTTCAGTATCTTGGGTGGGGAGTCCTAGGATCTCAGTAATATGCTCATTAAACTTATAAAATGCTTTCTTTGGGTAATGCATGATGTCTATCAAAATTTTGTTCGATGGCTTCATATCCAGTGCGACTCTATTCTCTCTAAGTAGCCTAACAAGCTTTATTGTCTGTTTGATATTGCTAAAATCACCTTTGTTTAAAGCATCAAGGTCATCACTGATGGATTTGATCAAGATTGATCGAAGTGGAGAGTTGTTCCTCTTCAGGAGCTCCAAAGCTTCTCTATCTCGGAGCATCTCTGTTAGTGACTCACTGGAATATGCAGAATGCGCTACTGTGTCTTTATTGTCCTCTGAAGTCTGCCTCTTGTTGATCATCGCCAAATCGGTCTGTCTTCTTTGAGCTTTGACCAAACCACCGACACGCCTCACTGTCAGCAGCCCCACTCTTGTATTGGGCACATGAGTAGGCCACAGTCCACTCCGTAGTGCGTGGACTATTGCTATCGTCGCCCTCTGGCTCATTGTGTATGTTCTTGGGTATCGAGTACTGAAGGTTTTTGTTCGTTGACCGGAGATTTTTCACTTTCTCTGTTTCGGGTACTCAAGAATAAAGCCGGACTCTTTTACTACAAGTGAAGAATATATAACAGCGCGTTGAATTGCCTAGAGGATAAAGAAAAAGAGAAGGAGAATCCAATCTACATTCAAAATTTAGCTCTAGTATGCAGTGCCAGTTAGTCATCAAATTCATTAAATGTTTCCGACAGAGGCCTTCTTTTGTGCCTTAACAGATAAGCTGATCTTCTTCAACTCTGCCTTTCTCAAGTTCTTCATCAAATTCGTACGTGTCTTCTCCTTATTTAGTCTCACTAAGAGCTTTTCCAAATATGCATATTTCAAGCTAACATCATCAATTTTAGAGATGATCAATATCTCATCCACGTCCTTTAGATCTATCAATTCATTATGGAAAAAGTGTAACCCTAATTCAGAGTTATGCGACATGATCCATAAACCAGTTTCTTTAATTATTTCTTTATCATTTGTGAAATGTTTGTAGAGCAGGTCTATGATTATCAATAGGCCTGCTTCTTTATCAAAATGTTGATCGGTCAATTCTCCATCAACTAAAGATTTATAAATCTTCAGAGTTTGATTATAATCTTTCTGTGAAGTGTAATACTGTGCCAATGCAACATTTTTTTGATGTTCTTTCAAAACGACAAATGTTTCTTCATATTGTAACACCGTTGGTTTAGAAAGCAAAACTTTTAATCTCATATCATCATGGATGAACATTCTCAAGTTGGTCAATTCAATAGACTTGATGATATCTAAGTTCTCAGTGAACCCTTCCTTAGCAACCCATTTCTCCAAAAAATCAGTGAAGAATTCAAGCATCTTTGTATCTTTGATCAATCTCCCTCTCAGCTCATTTACGAGTGGGACCAGTCCATTGAACAACCAAACACTGCCATATATTTCATACCCCATGACGTGTATCAAGATCCTTGGATCAACTATACCATTTGTCAAGCTTTCAAAACACTGGGAATAACTGCCCTTTTGCCAATGTTTTAGTGCGATCAATGTGCTTAAATATTCTGTTTCAACAACACCAAGTTCATCTGAGCCGTCAATGGATTTCAGTTCAGTTTCGAGCTCTTCAGTGGTTTTATTCTGAAGTCTTTGTAGCCTTGGGGGAGATGCCAACAAAATTATGAAATCTGATGCATATATGACCAAGTTAGACTCAACACTAGATATACCTTTGGCAAACTCAGCTTCCTTTTTTTCTTTTTCATCATCTGATCCAACAATGGGAACAAGTCTGATCATGTCTAATAGTTTCGCATTCGGAGAGATATACGCGGTATGTAACTTTGCAACTTTGACTTTCCCTGTGAACTCCACCTCTTGAACAGTGGATTGATCATATAATGAAAAGACAACAACTTTGTTCTTGAATGCAGTAATGATTAGCAAATCAAGAACTTGAACTGAGTGTGGATAAGCATCCATCGGTACGGTACCACGAGAGATATCACCGTTATTATTAAGCACCAACCCCATCGATGGCTCATCATTGATCGTCCCACAAGTCAATAAGAATTCGTCCTTTGCCACAGGCAAGATAAAAGGTTTCAGAGCTTCTTTGTTATTCTCAACAGTCTGAACGGGAAACAAGGGAATCTTTGACAAGTTTTCTAAATCTATCAAATCATATTCTTTGTCTGAGGCAACTAAAGAGAAATCACCGCGACGTACACCACATTTTGTACCTGCGTAGCTTATATCTTTCACTAATCTTAATGCAGTTGGCGTTACGTTGATGATTCTGATCTGGTTTGTGGAATATACAACAACATGGACACCAGTCTTGTCATCTTTAGCTTTATGATCATGATCTAAACTAACGTCCCAAACATCTTTGATTCTCCCAATATTAGCTGGCGAGAACTCAGGTAATGAGAAGCAACTTAGTAACCCACCTGATATGACAATAGCTTTTTCTATATTTGGCAATACGATAATTTTTTCTATAGGTCTATGACGTGATGAATGGAATGAGTTTCTGGAAACGAATAAATAATCTTGTTCGAACTGAACATAATGCAAGATCTCACCACTAGATGTACCAATGTATATATTGGAGAAATAATTTTCAACATACGTTGGTGTTGCAAAGCCGGGTATTTCTGGATTATGCACAGGAATGTCTTTGATTATGGGGGTTAGTGAGAATGGACCTTCTGAAATCTCGATAATTTCAATAGGTTCAGCAGGCAGTGAAGTAGGCAGTGAAGTTTCCTGAGTGAGTGATGCTATCGGAGTTTCTACAGTACCTGACTCTTGGGAGTTGACAGCTTCAATCGTTGGTTCTTTGGGTGTCGAAATCTCTTGGGAAACTGATGGCTCTTTGATCTCTGCCGCATCATCTTCCTGCTTTGGCCGTACTGCCAGTGATGACACAGAATCATCTGCAATTCGTCCTTGATTGCTTAGATCTCGTTGGAATTCGTTATCTCTATGCATTTCTCCTATGTCCTTTTCCTCGTTCAAATCAAGATTGGTTTCTTTAGTATCTTTCTCTGTCACCTTAGAATTCTCTTCAGTACGGACCATGGGCGTTACATCCGTGACCTCTTCAGTGACAACTGCAACTTCAGCGTATTCAACCTCTTCCTTCTCTAGCTCTTCCTCAAGTTCTTCTTGCTTTGATGAGTCTTCATCCGTCTGTTCATGTCCCTCTGGAACATCATCATGTGTTGGCTGTGATTGTAGTGGCTGTTCTTCTTGAGACGGCGACTTAGCAGCTATCTGTGGCTCTGTAGGCTCAATTGATACTGCCCTAACAGTAGCCCCGGTTTTCTTCTTGACACCCTTTTTCTTCTTTGCCATTTTAGTTCGTAATATCGATGGCCGTTTCCATCAATAAGTAGAGTATTTACACCTGGGGTTCTATATTTTTTTCGGGTTTCCAATCTTTGACTAAACAATACTGCTAACGGTTCGAATGAAGATACTGCGGCCAGCTTTGGAAACCTTCCCTAATCAAACAAAACCAAGCTCTGCTAACAAATACATCAACTACCGAGAACTGTAATGTGTTTGCAATTCGTGCTTATAATAAAGGTATAACAACTGCCCTCTATTAGCATGTACTTCAACTATCGAATTTACAGTAGGGTAATTCATAATATTCTCGGATTTATACGGAGTTAAGATTATACACCATACTAGGCTGAGCGATTATTTGGATTTACTGCTTTTTAGATGGTATTGATTCATTCGTGCTTACATGCACACTCCCTCCAACCTCATTGCCCTGAATACTTCAATTGAGGATCTGAAACTCAATTAGGAAAGATATATCTCTCATTCCTGTCGCTGCGTTGGTGTGAGGGCTTTATAAGACAGAAAAAATAATTAGTGTATTCATTTACAATGAGAGCAGAATATTGAACTCACTTAATGACATAACGAAAAAGTCTCTTAATCTTACTACATAAATAATTAATGAAAATTAATGATATTATAACAAGTTTAATGGTTGATTTAATCTACACAATGTTTGCGATTTTTGTCTTATGGCTTTTATTTCCAGTTTATCTAATCCTTGGACTACGGCTAACAGATATAATTGCCGCAAAGAGGACTGAAGAAGCCACTGCCCCAGCAACTGTCTCGTTCTCAGTGTATTCCTTCAACTTCCTCTATTACACGAACATCATACTGGGTGATAACAATCAAAGTGTGGTGCTGACGCTAGATACATCCCAACCATCAACATGGGTTCTAGATGGGGCTAATTACTCCACCTACCTAATGTTTTCGACCAATGGGAGATACATGGCCACAAGGAGCCATACGTGGAAACCAGAACGCCCTTTTGCTTCTGTCACTAGGGATGTCTATGCGATTGGGAGCTGGGGACATGAGTCCATGAAGGCGAATGACAAGAAAGTGAAAATTGGGTTGGGTGTTGTCGCGATGACCAATTCGATTAATTCTGTCCTGGCATTGGGAAACGGTAATGGATTCGTTAATGACTTATATGATGCTGGATTCATTTGTTCCAGGACTTATTCGATATCCCTTTCGAACTCTGCTGAAGCTCATCGAGGAGAGATCCTCTTTGGCGGTCTAGATCAAGCACACTCAGAAGAGATGAAAATTGTTCCCATTGTGGAGAAGCACAAGTTGGTTGTACCTTTGACAGACATGAGATTTGGAGACTTCAGGCTAGAGAATGAAACGGTGGTGGAGCTTAATACCGGGTCTTCCAAACTCCATGCTCCAAAAGAGATCATCGATCAACTATTAGTACAATTTTCAGCTAATGGTGACACATGGGCAGGAACGCCGATTATTCCATGTCTTAATGGCGATGATAACAGGAAATTGAGATTAAATTTTAGAGGTCATATTATCGAAGTTGCTTTTAGTGAGTTGGTGTCAGTTCTTGGGTCATTATGTATGCTGAACGTTCATGAGAATGACAGAATAGTTTTCGGTAATGCCATCTTGAAGAGCTTATACATAACTGTGGATTTGGATAATCAAGAGATTGGTCTAGCTAGAGCCAGGTCCAATACTGAGAGGAACATTGAAGTGATTGGAAAGTCTAAAAGAATACCAAGACCCAAAGCTGAGGGATATGATAAAAATCCAAGATCTTACAAACTAACACGGACGATGACTAGAAATGCAACGAGAACAGCAAGTGGTGTTTTCTCGAATGGACCAAGGTACACTGGTGGATCAGTCTCTATAGATAATTATGGGATTTATTGGTACGCTGACACGACTGGTTTACCGACCAGTATTCCTCAAGGAGATGTTGACATCGGTAATGAGCAGAAAAATAATGCTTCTCTGACCCGAATTACGGACCGTAATGCAGTCGCAGTGGCAGCGCTCACCTTATGTTGTTTGCTTCTGATCTTATGAGATACCTCATATTCTAAGCTGATGGAACAATAAATTATGAAAACAATGAATTTTGAAACGATGGAGACAAAACTAATTGAGTCCTACTAGTATTTTATTTTTGTAGTTGATAAGCTTACACCACGCTAACAAACCAACATGGCTGAGCCCGTGTTCTTGGATTACGTCATGCGTAATCAATATTTAGCTGCTCCTGTTGCGCTAAATTTTTGCGTGTTTTAGATTTGTGTCAACTTTCAAGTTTCAAATTGGATTTTCAAAGGAACATTCCAGATATGAGACCTGCAAAGACCAAACATGGAAAAATATTATGCAGCTTAAAATGGAAATGTTTGTTTACAATCTTAAAGTTTAATGGTAAAGCTTAATAGTAAGCACAAGAAAATAGTAAACAATCAGAGCTTAAACAGATGGCCAAAACACAGGTGCCGTCAGTACTTTCCTATAGAACTCACTAGTCACTTCTCTACACACATCACAGCCATATGTAGTGTTGCACTTTTGCATTTACAGCGAGCATCTATTCATAGATGAATCTGATATCTATTTTGATGGCTAAAACAAACAACAAACAGACACAAAACGCGAGGGGACAGGAAGCACCATGAAACACATTTGTGTGGCAACTTCAAAGAGTTAGTTAAGTGACACCGAC